>JAOVVA010000034.1:8945540-8968957 GCA_028565275.1 Leiocassis micropogon
GAGACTGTGTTAACATCTTTTCAATTAAAAAAATCACCAAAATCTGTTATTTATCAAGGGGTGCCCAAACTTTTGCAATTTTATTTTGTGCTACCTGTAGAAATGGTTGCTGTTGCTGAGGCTGTGGCAAACCCTGCTGCTGCTGCGAATCAGGCGGCACGGCTATCACCTGTGTCTGGCTCTGCTGCTGTGCGAACGGGTTGTAAGCAGTCACAACTTGGCCCATAAACATTGTTGTGGGAACCATTACGGTACTGCATGCCATGGGAGCGGTGACTAACTTGGTGACCAATTGCTGCCCTGGAAACCTGGACAGAGAGAGAATTTGTGAAAATACTGTGCTGTAGTTGTTTTGTATTGAGATTCTCTATTGCATGTAGACATATTGCATGTAGGATTTGTGTATTATGTATGCACATGTACCTGTTGATTGTAGTTACTTGGCTGATGTTATGTGACGGGGTGCTGGGGATCTGAACGACACTCCCGGTGCCTGGCTGACTGACCATCATTGTGTTATACACCGAACCCTGCTGAGAGACAAGAGTTTAAAAGTTTAAAAAGGAAAGCAACCGCATAAGCAAAGACAACCTCTGAAATGCTTCTTCACCCCGACACCATTAGCATAATGATGTGCTATAAGAAAGAACGAGGGCAGACAGATGTAATGACGTCATCCTTAATGGATCGGTCAGAACTGAACACAAGAGCGTGAGTGAGGTCAGTTAAAATGTTTCAGAGCCATTTGGTACAATATTATTGAACTGAACTGAAACAAGTACTCTCTTCTTCGGCACTCTTCTTACTCTGCTGCTGCTGCTGCTAGTACATTCTATTCTTACAAGGGTGAGTCCAAATTTATCTGTATTTTTGCTGTATTTATTTCAATCATCATTTAGAAATCATTTTTTATTTTTTATAACCGGAGTGCGGAAAATTTTTGACTCACCCTGGTATATTTTGCTATTTCATGAGCGATGACTACTTACAAACAGCTCTTAATAAAATGACAGTATTGAACCTGTGTGAGGACGGAGCCCTGTGAACTCTGCTGTTGGAGAGGCGGAGCCTGCTGCTGTTGGGGAGGCGGGGCCTGCTGCTGTTGAATGCCTGGATGTGTCCCGCCATGGGCGGAGCTTGTGACACTCGGTGCTCCAACTTCAGCTTGTGGGCCTGAAGCTCTACTCACCTGAGGGAGCTGCACACTGACCCCAGCCGTTGCCTGCTGCAGGTACATCTGCAATAAACAACAACAACAACAATAAGATACCACACTTAATTAGATAAACTAGTTCCAACATTGTTAGACAGAAATGTATAGATGACAGCGCGGCCAATTTCTAAGCTCCCACTAAATAGTTACTGGATCCAACTCACAACCTGGACACGATGGTGTTGAGCTTTACTGCTTCATCACAAGGGAGAGACACTCACTCATCGTCTATACTGATTTATTCTGTATTCAGGGTCGCGAGGGGCCTAGAGCCTATCCCAGGAGACAAGGCAGGATAAACCCTGGACAAGGTGGCAATCAATAGCAGACACACACACACACATATAAGCAATTTGGGAACGCCAAGTACCCGGAGCAAACCCACCAAGCACGGGGAGAACGTGCAACTTCCATGCACACAGACCCGAGGTAAGAATCAAACCCTCAACCCTGGACGTGCAAGGTGACGGTGCTAACCACTCACCACCTTCAGGAGAGACAGTCAAATTATATTAAACTATATTTCCTTGGCCCCCCGAGTGCCGCAGTGGTGCCAAGTGCTCACCCTATCATCCGGAGATCGCTGGTTCGATCCCCGAGTGATGCTGTAAACTCTCACAGAAAATTAGCCAAGCTTTCTCAGCGGGAAGGGATGGGAGGCACTCTTATATTAATCACGGCTCTACAGCCAATCAGGGGCGTCTGTGAGCTCACGCAAGCGGAAGGTGCGGATAGCGCTGTCCTCCGAGTGTGTTACGCCGCCCCCAACGGTGTGTGAGCGAGCAGTTCGAAAAGATGCGGTTGGTGATGTCACATGGTTTGGAGGAAACACGTGATAGTCTGCGGCCCTCCCGACTGAGTGATACTAGTAGCTTAATGTGGGAGCCCCCTAGTGGTGGGGAGGAATTGGATACAACTAAATTAGGGAAGAAAAATATAAACCAAAAAAATATTTTCTTATCAACGAAAAAAAAGAAGACTAAAGTTACTCAAAGCAGATCACTCACCAGGTGTAAGAGTGTATGGCAGAACATTAATACTGATGTGGTTACAATCCCAAAGGTATTTTCTTTAATCAGTTGTGAATATAATGTCACTTATATGGTGCTCCACTTCCTCCACGGTTTATGTCAGTGTTGCACCACAAGTTATTGCAGACGTACCAAACCACTGCAGGACATTTGTGGAAGCCAGCATGGTTAGGTGTATAAATCAGCAAGTATAAATCAGCCTTTAATCCGCACATTTACATTCATGAAGAGGATACGAAATGAAATTAACCGATAATGAGTCTTCAGGGGAAATTTCTTTTCTTTCCAAATTACAGTAGCAGTCACCTGCCAGTTCCCACTGCCTCCACCACACAACACTACAGGAGCTTCCTCAGAAACACCTACATCCATTTATCTTACACCGTGTAGAAGGACAAACATACATACATTTAGTCACATACTAAAACACAGCGTGGCGTAGTATAAATACGATGTCTTTAGGACGAGGTGTAGAATTCGTGAAGTCAAGACATACCTGAAGGCCCTGGCCCTGGACCTTCTGCAGCTGCTCGTGGATTTGCCGGAGCTCTTCCTGCTGCTTTTTAATATTGGCCTCGATCATCTGCGTCCTCTGTTCCAGCTGCTCCTTCAGATGCTGCATGGCATTCAGCTGGATAGAGTATTGCTACACACACACACATACACACACACACACACATATACACAATATATACCCTATTATAAGGCTGATGGAAGTCAATTAATGTTACCATTAAAACCACATAACATTAATATATCAATATTAACTATCAATTATACAAGGGTGAATCAAAATGTATCCGCACTCTGGTTGTAGAATTTCTTTTAATTAACTCGTATTCCCTCATTATTCGTATTCCCTCATTAAAAATGTTTTAGTCTGAGCTGCGAGCCACGAATGCACCGCTGTCGTCACTTCTTCATCAGAAGAATGAACCTTTATTCTCGTAGGGCTGCTTCCAAGGGACCAAACAGGTGAAAGCCTGATGGAGATCAGGACTACTGTATAGGGAGGATGCTTTAACACCTCAGTTAAAGCATCTCAGTTTTTGCATACGCCCTTGTATATCAGTCCTCTGCGTTTAATCTGAAGTTTAGGCTTCAGTGCTTCAATAAGCGACTCACTGTAACGAGCACTGTTGATTGTCGAACCTTTTTCCGTATAATGTTCCAATAGTTCTGGCCCTTGAGAATCCCAGAAAACTGTAAGCACTGATGAATTTTCCAGCTGATGGTTGACTTTTCCATTTTTCCTCTGTCTGCGATTGAGGATGCTTTTGTTCCATACTTTTGTGATGAATTGTGTCTCGTCACCAGTAATGATTCTCTTTATAATGTGCTGCTCTTCTTTTCACAAGTGTGCTCACATCGCAGTTACAAATGAACTGATGTAACACACACCCACACACACCTGCACAGCAGTGACTGGGGAGACAGTAGCCTTGAACGGAAAGCACTGATAAGACAGTGTGGATTTCTTTTGACTCACCCTCGTATACAGTGACATCATCATGGGCATCCAAAGCTCATTTATGCCTGTGGGGACCACAATCTGGTCCGATTGCATAGAAAAGCCAATACAGCACAACTCAAAATAAATTAGTGCAGGCCACCAGCCCGGCCTCGAAATTCCCTAGGTCCCAAACTTTTCAAGCACCAAATGCACCAGGATGCAAGTCCAATCCATGGAGGACCCACCCCACAACCTACTGCACAATCCTACCCAAAGAATCCACTACAAACCCCCAATCCTGCGGAGTCGATTCCCTATGGGGTCAAAGCTACCCCGGTGGCGCATGGGGGACCTACACCAAACTGTGCATAATGTTTTGAGTTGGAATGATGACTGATCAATGTATTTTCTTGACAGTAAAATACTTTTTAGTATTGCACTAGACTGTACTACCCAAGTCCCTTGACTACAGTACATACATACAGAGCGGATACATTTGGTTTATCAAATATAAGTAAAAATCTCCTTAGCAGTTTAAAGAGAATGCAACCATAAATAAAATGACTAGATGCATCACTGACTATGATGCGGTGGTCCATAAAACAGTGGTATGTAAAAAGGTATTGCACATATGTGCATTAAAAATGATTATGATTATGATATGTGCAAACAGTTGCTACCTCTGTATTATTTTGAGGTTGTTGCTGTGGTTGCTGTTGCGGCTGCTGGTTAACTTGAGAAGGAGAACTTGCAGGAACATTCTGGGGGAAGAAAAAAAAAATAATCAAACACATTTTTTCACAGCTCTTCCAAAAATCGATCCTAGCTCATATTTCTAGTCTATTCTCCTCTGACAATGTCACAAAGCTAGCTGAAAAAAAAAAACAGGATCTGAAAAAGGCTCATATACTGAGCACTTGTTTTCTAGGAGGAATTCCAGAAATATCTTTGTGTTAGAAGTTCAATAATACAAGCACGCTCCGATGTGTACCTTCACCTCTAGCATTTTAATCAACCATCAAAACCATACCGTCACTGCGACTTCGTAATCAAGCATCTGCATAGAAATAAACACATTTCTCTATCCTGCCAAGCCCTTGAAATAAGCCAGGCAATTTCATATTGATTCAGGGAAAATTACAGCATGGGGGAAAAAATGATCATTTTTGCATATCATGCATTTGTGATTAGACATTTGTATGAAAAAGTGTCTCAGTGCAAGTTTGCATAAGAGGCCCGAGTCCCACCTGGGTGCCGAGCGAGGAGCGGCGCTGTATCGTCATGTCAACAGTGCTGGGCTGAGGCGGAGTGCTCACGTCCATCTGCAGCTTCGAGGGAGTGGCTGAGATAGAAATGGGACACGACTCAGTAGTCAGAGTGAATTTGAGTGATTGAGCAATCATCAGAACACGATTAGTAAAGGCCTGAAATTATCAGATCACTGGCTCGTCATTAGCCACGGCAGGTTTAAATTTTATCTCTGTCTCATAATTAAACTCCATTTACATTCCCATAGACAGCTTTCTGGTCTTCATGTTGCTTTATTCTTTTAACATCAAATGATGTCGGCACAAGCAAAACCCTGGGCTCAAACCAACAGACATTCTAGACATTCAGACCTATCAGTTGTTCTAAGAGTCAATCCAACAGTACACACCTGAGCAAGAAATAACACCTGTCAGTCGTGCGTTCCAATATTTATGATCACATCTAAAATATTATTTTTAGGGTTTTTTTTGGGTGGGGCATTGTGGGTTTTAACAAATCAGAAAACTGAAATTCTGATTTGTTAAAACCCACAATCCCACCCCCCCCAAAAAAAAAATAAAATAAATAAATAATAATAATAATAATAATAATAATAATAACAACAATTCCGATATTTTTAAGCACCTGAAAAATTTGTGGGTTTAAACAAAAAGTGACCTGTTTTGCACTGTTTTAAAATATATATTGTTTAATATCAAGACATTAAAGAAAAAATTCTGATCTGTTGTTTCATATTCATCTTTTGATCTCAAACCGAAAAGTCTTTAATTTATAGCAAAAACACTGGATTTGGTCTTGCTGTTCCAATACTTTCGGATTGGACTGGACGTCATTAGGTAATGCAATTAATTTTTTATTTACTTTGTTCTAACTAAGAAAATGGTCTCAAAATCATGCCAAGTGGCTAAAAACACATTTTTTGGTCATTTTTTAATGCTGTTATTCAAGAACAGTAAATAAAGATATTAAAAGAGAAAATTTATATCTAAACCAACGTATGCAGCACTTACAAGTGCACGTGCTGTCGGACATGGCTGTGCGTGAGGACTTGCGGGAGCTGTGCGAGGACGTGGAGGGCGTGCGACTGCGATCGAAGCGCTCTAGCACCTCCTTTAGGCTGGAGGTGTTTAACTGGGATTCAGAACCAGAGTCCTGAGACTAAAGAGAGTAAAGAGAAATAAAGAAAGAATATGCAATTAATTAAACCAAAAGATTTTTGTTCATTGACTTTGCGCTCATCTCACCTTGTCTACTGTTTTCTCAGAAGGCGTCTCCTCAATGCCCATCTCTCTCCTCTGCTCGGCCCGTACTTCAGCATAACTAAATGGGGATAAAAGGGATATTAAAAGGGGGAAGATACTAATAACGTGAGAGAATTGGGAAAAGAGAGAGGAGAATAGATGAAGGCATTCTTAGCTGTTAAAGTAAACCACTTGCACCACACTTGCGTATGTACAATATGTCAAGCGTCTTGCTCAATGATCAGTGAATCTCTGGTAGTCCTGGGATTGAAATTGGACCCTCAACCACTAAGATATTCCTGGCCTTCACACTTCATTTCATCAGGCTATAAATGAGGACGGGGACATACAAGATAAATAGCTTTCGAGCTTTTGTTTCATCACTGCAGACTGGTACAGAAACTCAAACACAGCTTCCCTTGATCCAATGCATTTGTCAATACCAGTTTATTTATCTCATCACCTCTAAAAAATAAGGTCCTGCTAACTGCCACAGAAACCTTCATCACTCACCTGACTTTTCACACTTCCTGCTGGAGGGACAGCATGGCCAATAAGTCCGAGTTCCTCAGAGAACTTCTCCCATCACTTGTCCCACAGAATGGTCTTTAAAGCCATAAGGGTCTTGGTCACGGCCTCTTCAAACCAGTTATATGCTCGTTCACACTTAAGCAGCGCTTCCAAAGTTCTACATCTCACAGTTCGGAATCAGAAGAACCCTTTATCCATTATCTGCAGGTTTCCCTGACCACTGATGGGAAGTACATTTGTCTCTCAACAAAGCTTGTGCTAGAAACTCCCAATCAGGCTTTATTGTTTACCTGACACATCTCACCGCCAACTGATAAGCAGTTGACACACATTTACGGTCCAAAACATGACCTGATGTTTTGGACACAAAAGGAAGAGGATGATCTGTCAACTGATTATCTGTTGGCGGTGAGATTTATGATAAAGTTGAGGTCTGATGATTAACTCATAATACCCACCATTAACCTTTGGCTCAAGGTATTCTGGTACCAAGTAGGCTTATGATAAAAATGGTGTTTGATAATCTGTGCACAGAAGTCTGGTTCTTGAATTCAGATCCAAGAGGCTAACAACAACAACAGTCAAGAGCTTTCCATCTTGTATTCCTTCAGCCTGGTAAACCAGACTCAAGCCTATCTCCTGTGAGAAGAAGAGACACCAGAGCCCATACTGTCTGTTACTACATCTAGTCCAAACTACAAAAGCCAGTTTTCACTGCAAGAGCCATTGGTTTAAGACCATTGGTCTAATGCCAACTGGCATCGCCACCGCCCTTTTACCCATCATCTTGGAAGTGTCGAGCCCACAAGCTCAACAGGTGGTCTGTTCTTCAGATGCTTGACTATGTACACATCCCCCAAGGGTACAATAAGTCTTGGTAGCCACAATAAAGTCAGAGGACACTTGGTCACCTTTCATGGGGGTTACGGTTTGTCCACAAGTCCCCTCACCATGACACATTCACATGCCATTTCTTTGTATATTGTATGGTTAACGTGCAAACCTTACCTGACAACGGTGTGTGTGCACACAATAAACTCAGGCCGTGAGTTCCACTGGTGGTAGGTGATGTAGTAATGAGTCTGGAGCCAGATCCACTGTTGGCCTTTGGTCAGGAATCGATAGTAACATGACTTGCCCTTTCCAAACTGCATCACTGCATAAGGTAGTAATAATAGACAAGGGTGAGTCGAAATGATCCGCACTCTGGAGTAGAATGTATTCAAATCACTATTTAGAAAAGACAAAATACCAAATTTTTTGACATCATCTAATTGCTTTTCAATACACTTCACCCATCTGTCAGCATGCTTTCATATTCTCTCATTAAAAAATGTTTTAGGCTGAGCTACGAGCCACGAATGCACCGCTGTCTTCACTTCTTCATCAGAATTGACTCTTCGTCCACGTAGGGCAGCTTTCAGGGGACCAAACAGGTGAAAGTCCGATGGAGCGAGATCCGGACTATAGAGAGGACGCTTTAACACTTAAAAACCAATTTTTTTTTGCAGAGTGTCGACAGTGTGGACTTCAATAAGCGTCTCACTGTAAATTGCACTGTTGATTGTTGAACCTTTTTCCTGATAACGTTCCAATACTGGTTCTTGAGAATTCCAGTAAACTGTAAGCTTTAATGAATTTTCCAGCTGATGGTTGACTTTTTCTCAGTCTGCGATGATGGTTGAGGATGTTTCCATTCCATACTCTACCATTTACTCTCAGGCTCGTAGTGATGAATCCATGTCTTGTCACCAGTAACATTTCTTTAAGTAACTTTCACCATCCTTAGAGTATTAGTTAAAATTTTGTTACCAGATGCTTCTGTTTACGCTCTCAGCACCTGGTACACCCTAAGCCCAGAAAAAAACGAATCACTGCATGCTGCTCTGCTTTCGTGCAAATCGAAAGAAGCCATGGGGTGTCCATTTTTGTCGCTCTAAAGTTACAAATGAACTGATGCAGTAGCCTTGAACGGAAAGCGGTTCGACAGAAGTTTTAATATGACCAGAGTGCGGATCATTTTGGACTCACACTTGTCTATAGATATTATACTTTACTATATATAAATGCAGATGATAGATAGTTTACTCACAATGCTCGTGACACTTAGCCAGTGACTCCAGGTCGTCTACATGATAGTAGTCATAGCCTGACGTCCCTAGAACCTCAAATGGGAGATAGCCAATGATAGGAGGCGCTCTGGAAAATTGTACACAAATATAAAAATTATTCTTCAATCCTAAACAAAGGAGCAAACCGAACACAAAGAAAGTTAGATCGTTACCTGTGATCTAAGAGAAGAAATTTCCACTCTAGACTGTGTCTAGAGGTAAACTCTTCATTGGGCTCCTCCACTGTACACATCTCCTGCAGACAATCAATCAATAGATGCTAAGCACATGTGTACCTGTGAGAGACATCATCTCCTGCAACGAGTCAATCAGCAATCGATACGCGCTAAACACGAACGTGGTAAAGCCCGTCGTAGACATGATCAGTGACCAGTCAATGAGCTAAGCCCAGATATGCTCGGGACGGGTGTTACGAACTATAATTAATCCTCTTTTCAGGTACACACGTTTGCAACATTTACTCGTCAATAGTTAACGAGACCCACAAAAAACTCAAAAAGCCAATTAAACCCAGGGATCAATACACCTCAATCAACAGAGAGATAAATATACCATTTTAAAACGTTAAGTGGAAAAATTCACATTAACAACAAACATGACAATTAAAAAAAAAAAAAAAAAATCTTGCCTTAATGAACTGAGGCTTGGCTAGCCGCACCGTTGCTACAAAACACACATGATCGTCGAAGGCTGGGCGCAAGGACCGCTGGAGAACACCTTCCAGACCGTTCCGGGTTATACGTGGCACTGTGATGGAATGAAACAAGAGTTGCAAATATATGTTATGATTTTTAATCTTTAGCTTAAATTACATAGGACAACTCTTTTTTTATTGTCAGTGAAGAATTGAAAATTGAAGGTGTCAAGGAACACATTTCAACATGCAAACCATGGACCCTAGTAAATATATTTTAAACTCCTTGTTGCACAGCTGGCGCAGTGGTAAAGTGCTCGCCCTATCATCCGGAGATCGCGAGTTCGATTCCCGGGTGATGCTGTAACCTCTCGCAGCCGGAGGTCTAGAGAGAGCCGATTGGACGAGCCCTCTCAGAGGGGAGGGATGAGACTTAGTTCTCCCACATTAATCACGGCTCTACAGCCAATCAGGGGCGTCTGTGAGCTCAAGCTTGCCTTAATGTGGGAGACCCTAGTGACGGGGAGGAACTGGAAACGACTAAATTAGGGAGAAAATCAGGGAAAAATCATCCAAAAAAAAAAAAAAGATGATCTTGGCCGAGGAGGCTCAGAGCCCACTGCAGTCGTTCCTGTGAACATTCAGGGAGTGGAACATCTGATCCTTGAAAATAGACGGATATCATGCATCTGTCTGTGTGAACCGTAGACACAATCATTCACCAACACCACTTGCACCTTACAGGAACTCAGCTGGGAGTTATCGCCACATCACCTATATATTCCTGACCTCGCTCCAATACCATACCATTTCCACATCTTTGGGGTTCCTGAGAGGCCGGAGTTTCAGACATGAAGCAGACAGACCGATCATGGCTCCAGCATATTGAGCAAACATTCTACCTTGACGATATCCAAGCACTAGTGAAACACTGGGATAAGTGCATTAGTGTAGCAGGGGATTATATAGAGAAATAAAGAGTTTTTACTCTCTCATAACTCATGTTCTGTTATTCTGCACAATCAAAAGTCCTGTTTGACTTGAACGCCCCTTGTTTAAACCTAAATGACATTAAGGAAGCAGAATTCATATTACTGAAAGAGTCAGCATTTGGAAACCTGTATGTTTTATGAAGTTGTCCTACAAGTCAGGTGCTTTCGCAATGGCATCTGTTCAGTTTTAAAACGCTTTGTCATGTTGGGTTTGGCGTCCACTGGCACTTTGTTCAGCAGTAACACTGAATTTGGAGTTCATCTCCATAATTTCTCTCCAGCCTTTGGTTTTTTCAAGTGCTGTGACTCCGATGAAAACAGGGCCAAATAACATTTTTTAATCTTGTAACCAACAGTTAAAGTACTACAATATCCATTATAGAAATTATTATTATTTCCTGTAGATGTTTAGTAATCATTTTGCACTTTTTACACTCTATGGAAGTTTTGTGACCATCATGAAATGTAGTCTTATTCAGTTTGGTAAACTTTCCCAAACAAAAAGATTGATTGAAGACCGACGTCTTAAATTCTTAAAGTGTAAGCAGTACTCACTATTACTGAGTGACTTGAAATTGCCAATAAATCTGACGTATTCATACACAGGCGGCTCTTTGGGGTCCATAGAGCCTCGGAGCATGTGGCAGCAAAACTCCAGCTGGCCCTTAGCTGAAAAACACACAACAGGGCATGTTGTTACAGGAGTCAGGTATCAGCTCTGGACACATCTGTATTGAAAATCAGATTTAAACAGTTATTACGTCACTCACTCCTGAGGTATTCCGGGCTGAGGTTCTCGCCTTCGGGGTGTGAAGAGAGGGCTTTGCATACGTCACTGTGCTCTCCTACTGGAAGAAAGTTCAGCAGGTTTTGATCCACCAGATCCGACTACGAGAGACAACAGTAGAATAAGCCGACACGTCTAGCCTGGGGAGGAGGGAACACTTATATCATGTGAAGCATAAACGCTCGAACACTTACGGGGAGGTGGCAAAGTAAGGATGTGACACTTTCAGAGACATAGAGGACATTTCCATCAGTCAGGATAGCGAGGAAGAAGCCATCCAATGCCTAAGAACCATAAAGCGTGGTGTTAAAAAAATTTTTTTTTTGATACAGTACATTCATACATCATTAGTAAAAAAAATAAACAAATCTCACCTCCAGCATCAGCTGTGTGAACTCCTCGTTGCTGAGGAACGAGGGCTTCCAGTCCTGTCTGATCTCACTCGACTCGGACTGTGCTGCAATTTCTGGATAAAAGCAAAAAAAATATTTTTTTTCCTGCTTTTATGAAAACACTTCGGCAGCAAACTCCAATATTATACTAATTAAAAAACAGAGTAATTAGTACTGTAATTATGATTAATATTGTGGAATATCTACGTGCCAATTTCAAGGCACTGGAGACTCCTTCCAGAACTGTTAAACATTTCTTCACTAAAAAGTCTGCCGTAGCAATTCTAACACTGTTCATGCACAGCATGTCATGTAACGTTCTGGCCAAGTTCATTATTATTAACTATTATTATTGGAACTACTGGAACTGATCTTAGAAAAAAATGAATCAGCACCTTCTGACCAATCAGAATCAAGCATTCAACAATGATGTCATAGAAATAGCAAAACTGTGATACGGAATCTAATGATAAACGCTCTCCAATAAAAGAGAGAGCAGTTATACTGAACATACTGAACTCAATGAGGTCCGTTCGAGTCAAACCAGGTAATGAAATTTCTGGTGAATGCAAAAAATTGATTGACCTTTAAGGAATACTGCGAGCACAGTCCGATCATGGCTCTCACACACTATGGGCAATTTGAGAACACCAATTAACCTAATCTGCATGTCTTTGGACTGTGGGAGGAAACCCGGAGTACCCGGAGGAAACCCACCAAGCACGGGGAGAACATGCAAACTCCATGCACACAGAGATGGGAATCAAGCCTGGACGGGAATCAAACCCGGACCCCGGAGGTGCAAGGCGACAGTGCATATAATATCTTATAACTGTGTTCTGTAATTCTGCACAATCAAAATTCCCAGTTTGACTTGAATGCATTTTCAGCTATGTTGCTTCATGCCTATGCGGAACCATAGTCCTGCAGATATTCAGTATTTTTACACAACAGAACTGAACGTGAAATTAAAATGAAGTAAATGACGTGTCAGACACATATACAGCCAAATATTCTGCTGTTCTGAAATGTATGCTTGATGATGACATCACAAAGCCTAGTGTAGTACGTAAAGATGCATTGTTCTTACCTTTTCCTTATCTGGTAATTAATAATCAATAATTGATTAATCCATAATAATTAGATGCACATAAAGATGCACATTACTTTTTATTTAAATATTGCTAAATAAAATGTCTATTGATTGATAAAAAAATTTATTCTAGTGCCACAATTTAGTTATGCAAGATACATTAATAAAGCCCAAGTATTTTTAAACAATAAATGAATAAATGAGTAAGTAAACAAATAAATAAATAGGTAACCACACTAAAAACTGCTAAAAAATACAATTTCTAATAGCGCACATCACCTGAATTCTAGTATAAAAGGCAATAAGAGTTAGGAACTACGGAGAAATATTATGCAAAACATCAACAGTTCTGAATTGGTTCAATTCCTAAAGGCAAATAATCAGTTAATGGTTAATCATGAACATGGCGAGTACTACGAAGTGGAAGGACCTGACACACTCTGAAACATCCCAGTCAGTTACTAGGAATTAGACACACTAACAGAATATTTAAATTTTAGAGAATACTGCATCGTCTTCCAATCTTCAGAAAACTCCAGAAGCCTGTTCGTAATGAAACATAAATCAGGCGTGCAGCAGTCGAACGACTGAGTCAGCTTGTTTTTTTGGACTGAATTCTACCTCACGCTGCAACTGCCTAAAAGCATCAAGCAAATAAATGCAAATGTACTTCAAATGGAAAAAGCACAGTATGTCCTTCAGTTACAGCACTCAGAACACAATGGCTGCAAGAAGATCCAACTCTCAATGAGTACTCTAAAACATTTTACTCATTATCTGTTCAAACCGTGTATGTGTGTGTGTGTGTGTGTGTGTGTGTGTGTGTGTGTGTGTGTGTGTGTGAGTTCGACAGAGATGGGATGACTAACCACATTGGAGAGAGAAATTTTAAATGATTCATCATTGACATACGTCATCATCTGAAATCAGCGTCTCAAAGATGACATCATTTATTTACTTTAAAATAAAATCTATCTAATTATAAACTTACAGTGATTTAGACCAATGTATGTATGTGTGTGTGTGTGTGTGTGTTACCTTTGTGCTTGCGCAGATAGTCGATGCTCTTCTGTAAGATAGTGGACTTGTCCATCCTGCGCGTGTTGGCAGGCAGTAAGGTGCCGAGTTCCTTAATGAGGACATTGAACTGGTCTCTCCTCTTCTTCTCCGATTTGTTCCGGGAAACACTGAATCACAATTAATCAATACATTTAACGGTTTACAATTTGGGAATCTGATGTCAAGGAGCTCCGAAAAGAAGCAACAGTCGTACCGTTTGGCTTTATCCCGCTCATCCTCTTCCATCAACTCGTCAAAAACGCTGCCATCATCCCTGTGATACAAACACCTCCATGAAATACTGTGTATATGTGTACATTTCCAGAAAGACATGAATAATAAATAAATACTTATGCAATATCTATGACTATATAATTATGGTGCAGTGTTTCCTGCATTTAAGTTTCAGCTTTAGCCAAGAGCTTTTTTTTGGGCCAGCTTGCTAACGGTCAAAATTTGGAATTAATTCTTTAAAATAGTCATAAAAACCGCCATACTGCAAAAAATGCCAGCTTACGCACAAAAAAAGTCATGCCCTACACCAAAATTGTCATCACGCTGCAAAACCCATCACCCATGACACCAGAACATCATCTCTAACACAACACCCGTCATCAGTCATGACAAAAAAAAGTTATATTTGACAACAAAAAGTCATCTGTGACACTACTGTGGTCAACACACGGCAAAACTGTCATCTCCGACATTCAAACAGCACCTGACATAAAAATGGCAGTAGTCACAATAAAAACATCATCAATGACCCCAAAAACAAAATTAATGACACTAAATACCATCATGTCATCAACAAAACCAAAAAACACCAATGACACCAAAAACACCATGTACGACCCCAAAACGCTATAGATGACATCATCAACGACCATAACAAAGGTCACCAATGACCCCAAAAACACCATCAATGACACCAATAAGTCATCGCCTATAAATAAATGTCATTCCTGACACCCAAACACCACCTCTTACATAAAGCAATGTTATACTGACAATAAAATACGTCATTTGACACCAAACTGATATAAATATTTTATCAGTGGATAATTGGTTTATTATAAGTAGAACTGACATAATTTTAGCAAAATTTTGAACAAAATAATCTTTAAAAATCTGTTGAATTTTTAAGTTGTCTGAAAGAAAAACCTGAGATTTATAACAAAAGCAGTAAAATGAACAAACACCAAGTCAGACCAGCAAGCACACAGATCTGTACAGGACTGCGTGAGACAGTCTCACCTGTCTGTGGAGCTCATTGTGATGCTTCATGAGTCAGTCTGTGGACGACACACTTCAAGCATCGGGAAGACATCTAAAAGAGAAATGAAGGTCCTGCAAAACAAAAGAAATAAATAAACAAAATAATAATAATAATAATAATAATAATAATAAAAAACACACATACATATCAAATGTGATATATACATATAAAATAAATAACCGCTGAATTAGCTTTCACTATTAGACATGTTGGTTTTCTTCCTCACCTTGTCACCCTTTTAACAAGGCCTTATTGTGTGTGCACTTTTAACCCCAGCTGTATTTTTAAGTGACAGGTCAGTTGTTGAACACACACTTGGTGACACCTGGCTGTTCTTCTTGAAGCCTTCTAAAAAAAAAGAAAAAAGCGTGTAATAAAAGGTTATTGAGAATAGTGGTGTACAATGATAAGAAAGTTTCCTAATGGTGGCACAAAAAATAGAACTGACTAATGACTGACAGTTTATTGCCATTTCACATGGAAGTAAAGAAGCTGTGGAACTGAAAAAAGTGACATGAAAACTCTTTATACTGTATGTAACTTCCATACTATTAATGTTCATCCTTGAAACATTAATAACAACAAACAGATTTCACTTGTTTCAGGGTGGAATTTTCCTTTCAATCCAAAAAGAAAGTTGTGATCGTTTGGTAGCTATCAGCTATCATATGACAGTCCTATTATATAGATAAGGCAGTTAAGGCCCATAAGGCAGGTCATAAGAAATTCATCATTACATTAATAGATAAATTAAAACATTGAACTCTGACACCAAAGCTATCATCAGACACCAAAACTGCCAACATTAACTCCAAAATAATAATCAGATACCAACACCATCACCACTGACACCAACACTATCACCACTGACACCAACACTCATCATCAAAACTGTCATCACTGACACCAAAACTGTAATCACTGATAACGAAGCCAATATCAGATACCAGTGCTGTCATCAATGACACCAGCACTGTAATCATCAACACCTGCGCTGTCATCACCATCACCAAAGGTGTGATCAAACAAAAAAATTGTCAACCATGGCAGCAAAAACATTTTAACTAATAACAATGCAATAATAAGATACTAACACTGTCATCACAGACACTAACACTGTGATCAAACATTAACAAAAGCTAACGTCACTAAGACCAAAGCAATAAAGACACTAAAATGGTCATCATTGACACTAAAGACATAATCAATCACCTGTATAGGTGTAACAAATTCTGCAATTATCTCTAATACCAAAAACATCATAAAAGATAATCATCATCACTCACATCAAGGCCAATGGTGTTGGTTTACATTAATTAAACCAACACCATCATCGGACATCAACATTGACGTTGGACACAAATCTGTCATTATTGGCAAAAACCCATATAATCCGACACTGACACCAAAGCTATGATGAGACACCAATACTGTCATCACCGACACCACAGTTGTCCATCACTGACACCCAAACACTCACCACCGACACTGCCACCACCGACACCAACACTGCCACCACCGACACCAACACTGCCACCACCGACACCAACACTGCCACCACCGACACCAACATTGCCACCACCGACACCAACACTGCCACCACCGACACCACTAATCATGAGTAGATTTGCTATACTAAATCCTCACTAACTGACTACGTGTCATCACTTATACTATAACTGTCACTGATGATACCATAACCGCCTTCACTGACATCAAAGCCATCACCAGACACCAAAACTGTCATCACTGACACCAAAGCTATGATGAGACGCCAACACTGTCATCACCGACACCACGGTTGTCCATCACTGACACCCAAACACTCACCACCGACACCAACACTGTCACCACCGACACCAACACTGTCGCCACCGACACCAACACTGTCGCCACCGACACCAACAATGCCGCCACCGACACCAACACTGCCGCCACCGACACCAACACTGCCGCCACCAACACTGTCGCCACCGACACCAACACTGCCGCCAGATGTCATCACTTACACTATAACTGTCATCGATGATACCAAAACCACCTTCGCTGACATCAAAGCCATCACCAGACACCAAAACTGTCATTACTGACAACAAAGTCATAATCTAACACCAACAGTGTCATCTTTCATCTTTAACACCAAAGCCAACATCAGACACCAAAACTGTCAATGTTAACACCAAAGACATAATCAGACACCGAACCTGTCTTCACTGACACCAAAGTCATCATCAGACACCAGAACTGTTGTTATTGACACCACTACATGACGTCATGAGCAGGCTTGCTCCTCTGCATTGCGTTACTTTTCTCCAGAAAGTTATATATCCTTACTTACTGGTTAGCTAAAGCTGCGAATAATAATAATAATAATAATAATAATACGCGATCAGAAAATTACACCCAAATACGAAAAAGCGCGCGCCCGCGCGCGCCCCCACTCACTCACACGCACGCACACTTACTCAGGCTTATAGTGAGCGCTCAGTCCCCGAATGTAGGTCAACAGGCCTCACCGTCACACGCGACCGGAAGCGCCTTCTCAAAACTAAGTGCTCGAGAACTGCACGGAGTTACCTTTAAGACTCATTAAAGCTGCTTTAATACTGTGACTTGACTCTCAAAGGACACTACGCGTTAATGCTGAAATGCTAATTCGGAGATAATAATAATAAATCCGCCAGGCCTGAGCTACTTTATGATGCTGTGTGTTTTTTCCTGTGCGTTTCTGTCATGCGCACGGAAAAGTTCCGGGGCACAATTTTTTATTACTGCTCTAATTTGACACACCACGCGTTTAGAACAGGAGTGAGATCCAACCAGGTTGTAACGTGACTGTAAATTAGTATTGCTAATACGTGGAGGAATATTGCTAGTTATTAAACGCATCACTGTTAGGATATTTACGTTATTCCGTTAACTTGTATTTCAATACTAAGCGATATACGCTGTGCGCATGCGCACTATGATCACGCCTGTCCTATAACTCAGCACATTTACTTATAAATAATAAAGATAATTGCAATAAACATATATAATGTTAAACTATGCGTTTTTTTATTATAACTTATTTTATTTCCTACATTCTCATGTTTTATCAGTTGTTTTTATCAAAATATATAAACGTCTAAAAAAAAGTCGCAGCTTAATGACGCAACCAATACTGCGACAAAAAGGGCTGAATCCCAAACCGCTGTTTTCTCCCTATGTAAGCACACTATTAATGTAGTGGATTTAGGTACAGCTGTTACAGACTTTATAGTGTACTCTATTTATTAAATGGATGGTATTTGGGATTTCGCCAAGGGCAACCTTCACTGGAGCCACGAGTGGCGGCTCAGTTTGGAGTCACGGTTGATTTTGTATGTATGGTGACAGTTAGGTTGTTTAAAAATGCTGCCGAATTTTAGGAAAGCTTTTGTTTTGGGAATACAAAGACATAATTCTCGACTTTTTTCTGCTTGTCAAACGAGTGCCAAAAAAGTAAGTTTCACATTTTAAACGGTTAGTCTTATACCACCCGATACGATACGATATTATCGCGATACCGAGGTGTCAATATGATTCATATCGCGATACTATGAGTCATCATTAACTATATATACATATCCCAATTCGATATTACACTGTTTTCTCCGGTGTTTTTACAGTTTAAATAGCTGGAATCGTTTTTTTTTCTTCCTTTTAAAAGATATCCTAACTCAAAAGTTTTATACCCTTATTAACTTTTTTTTTTTTTACAACTGAATTGAACATGAGGAATGAAATGTAGCATGTTCCTTATAACATTAGTTAAAAAAAAACAAAAAAAAAACAAGCACTGTCTTTAATCAATACCCTCTAACTTCAAATTAAATGAAAGAAAAAAAGCTACATTGTTACTGGGCAGCATGACTCTGTCATTCACGTCATTATTATTTCTTAACAAACTTCGTAAATAATTCACTCCTACCACAGGTTGAAAATGTGTGGATAGTTTAGAGCAGTGGTTCGCAACTGGTTTGGCCATGGGACCCACATTTTTACATGGTCATCAAGCCGCGACCCAAATTTTTATTCTAATTATTATTTAACTATAATATAATTTTAGGAATTATAATTAATTTGTATTTATTTGTTAACGTACACAAGTAGTGACAGATAAATCATAAGAAAATCACCAAGACTTACAAATAAACAATGAAATTTCACGTGTCAAACGGTTCGGTTGTCGCGTGCGCATTTCAAAATAAAAGTCTGGTATAAGCAAAATAAGTTAAAAATTAAACTTTTGTTGTTGTTTTTTACCACACACTCCGCGACCCACCAGTTGAGAAACACTGGTTTAGAGTGTACCACCTGTAGGATTATAAAGAAATGTCTCCAAAATCTCAAAACTCAACTTGACCATTAATACACGTTTGGCGGTTTTGAAGACTAATTTGCGCTCATAGTGTCTTGAGATTGGTGTATAAGGGTGTGTAATGAGTAGATTTGGGGACCAATTTGCTTGCAGGGCTTGGAGTAAAAAAAAAGAAATTAAAAAAAGGCAAATCGGAAGCTTTTAACCTTAAAGATATTTGATAATGTAATGCGATAAAAATACGTTTCCGTTGCGCCACTTGGAAGCCACCAGAAATGGCTGATCAGTCTTTTCATATGATGTACTGTAAAGCTGCACTCAAATCCCTGTGTGGTTTTAAATGCTTTAGGTGATGAAACTGTCAAATCATTTTATTTAATATTGTTTTACTGTTATTTCCTACTTAATGTTATAAATTTGTTTCTTGTTTTAATTTTGTATGGTGACCTTGGGTGACTAGAAAGGTGCCTATGTAAATAAAATGCATTATTCATTTTATTATTATTATTATTATTATTAACAGGATAAAATCCAGCCAATTCTGGTCACTGGCTGATCGACCGGTGCATCTCCATTATAAATGTAAAAAAGATTTTGGAGTCAGTAAGGAGATACGTGAATCGCCATGCAAAGATATGAATATTTAGCGAAACTGATAGTGATTTGTTTGTGTTCCAGGGTTTAGTTCTGGGTGTATATGAAAAAGATAAAGATGACAACAGCGTGTGTCTGACCGAAGCGGCTGCTGCGTTTGACAGATCCGTATCAGGAAAACTCAGTGAGATTCTGTCAGTGTAAGTAAAAAAAAAAAGGATCAAGTGTGTTGAAATATGTTTTTCGAAAGTTGATACAGCGGTGCACTGGCTGTTGGACGATTATAATTTCTCTCCATTGCTCCTCAGATCTGGACCTCCTTTAAAGAAGGGAAAGAGCCGGATATTTTACGGATTACACCAGGTATCTATGAAATGCGTCACTTACAAAAAAATATAATAAAAAAGTGTAAAAGAAATGTGATTAGTTCTGAGGGACACCAGATTTAAAGTATTTTTTTAACATACCTGGCATTTTCAGGATCCAGAGATACTTAAATTATTTTTATTCAGTTATATGTTGTCATTTCTTTTGTATTAGGACTTCCCGAGTGTTGCAGTAGTAGGTCTTGGCCAGAAAGGAGCAGGAGTGTGCGGGAAGGAGCACTGGGATAACGGCAAGGAGAATATCCGAGCGGCTGTAGCAGGTACTTGTTTGTACCTTCTTCACAATAGTATACGTTAAATCAACTTGAATAAGCATTAGAGCTCAGTCGAGGACAGCTTAGACTCCTGAGCTGACAGTACCTCGAATAAGCACCAGAAAACTCAGAAAACATCATCATTTCCAATAGCAGGAACTGTACATCTGTACTTTTTTTTTTTTTTTTTTCTTACAGTGGGATGCAGGCAGCTTCAGGACCAGGAGATTCCTCATGTGGAGGTGGACCCCTGTGGAGACAGTCAGTCAGCAGCAGAGGGCGCCGTGCTCGGTTTATTCGAGTATGATGAGCTTAAAAGCAAGAAGAAGACCCGGGTCACTCCGAGACTCTACGGCAGGTACTAGAAGTAAAATTTACTACTTACTTGAGAGTAAAATGGCGTCAGGTCATGCTTTCTTTTTCTTTTTTTTTCAGTTACATGTAATGCAATACAGGTACTGTCCGTTCATTCCTAGACAGCATATCATAAGAGGGATGTGTTAACTTTGCAGTGGAGATGATAAAGCGTGGGAGAAGGGCGTTCTCTACGGAGAGGGGCAGAACCTGGCCAGGAGATTGATGGAGGCTCCAGCCAATCACGTTACGCCTACGGTTTTTGCCGACACGATCGAACAGAAGCTGTCTCCCTTCTCAGACAAAGTGACTGTCCATAAAAGGTATCGAACAACGCAGTGCATAAATGTTAAGTTTTGTTACGCTATAAAAACTCACTGTCTCTTTTTTGCAGAGCCGAGTCATGGATCGAGGCCGAGCAGATGCGAGCGTTTCTCAGTGTGTCCAAAGGCTCAGTCGAGTCCCCAGTCTTCCTGGAGCTGCAGTACACTGGAAACCCAGATTCCACCCAGGCTCCTTTAGTGCTCGTAGGCAAAGGAATCACTTTTGACAGGTGACATGATTTATAGCCTCATTTTCACGTTATGTTTTTTTTTTTTTTTTTTTCTACTCATGTTTTTTTTCTCAACTCTCACGTACCTAAGTGGTGGAATCTCCATAAAACCTTCCTCTGGTATGGATGCCATGAGGGCCGATATGGGCGGAGCCGCTACAGTGTGTTCAGCCATCATCACGGCAGCTGCTCTCAAACTGCCAATCAACATCGTAGGTCCGCCCACATTTTCATTCTGATGAATACGACTTCTGTTTTTGACATTTATTCGCTGCAGCTCATAAAAGGTTTGTTGTATTGTTTTGTTTTAGGTTTAACCCCTCTCTGTGAGAACATGCCTAGCGGAAAAGCTAACAAACCAGGAGATGTCGTAAAGGCGAAGAACGGCAAAACTATCCAGGTGTTCCCTGTCGTGCCACTAATTGACCAATTCACAATCAGAAAATGCACAGATGTGTTGATTTATCCTGCGTTTCTTTGATCTTCTCTGATAGGTTGATAACACTGACGCTGAGGGTCGTCTGATTTTGGCTGATGCCCTATGCTACGCTCATAACTTCAACCCCAGGGCTATAGTCAATGCCGCTACTCTTACGGGTTTGTACTTTCTCACACTTTTTCTTTTTGAAAAGGTAGTTGGCAGTTTATTGGGTAGATCCTGACCTAAGTCATGACCACATACCTTCTTTTGAGTGGATCATTTTGGATAGTGTTTCACAGTTAGGATGTGTGTACAAATATACACTGGGGATGTTTACAGAAACAACGTAATGTATTATCTTTTTTTTTTTTTTTTCCCATTTTGCCCCAGGTGCTATAGATGTTGCCTTGGGTTCTGCTGCTACAGGTGTCTTCACTAACTCTGACTGGCTTTGGGAACGGCTGCATAAGGTAAACTTTTAATTAAAAATAATGCTTAATGATTGTAGGGATTATAGTCAATCTGGAGGGTCAGTTAGAGCAGCTGGGGTGTTTTTAGGCAGCAAGACCAAGATAAAGTGTGAAATGTGCGAATAAGTGTGTAATGTACACATTTCAAGTCACATTTCCTTTTGCCGGTCAGTTAAGATGATTCCTCGTGCTCCCAGAGCCCGGCACATACGGTAGGAAAAACTCCATAGATGTGATAACCATGGTCATTCAGTGCTTTCAGGTTGCCAGCTGACTTCATTTTGTTACCACATAACATTCCTGAGCCTAGAGCTGACCAGCTGAAGCAACCCCAGATCATCGACCCAGGTGCATCATTCTGGATCAGTGTCATGTGGATCTATTGCGATTCTTTGGTGCGGCAATTCATGCGTCACCACACAGATTCGAAAATCAATTTTGAAACAATATATAGCTCTGGAAAAAAATACAGTAAGAGACCACTGCAATTTACTCCAGAAAACATCTGGAACGCCATCAAGAGGAAGATGGATGGTCACAAACCATCAAGCAAAGTTTGCTTTTTTGCAAAAAGAGAGTGGTATAAAGTTACCCAACAGCAATGTGAAAAACTGGTGGAGAGCCAAAACGCATGAAAGCTGTAATTACAAATCAAGGTTGTTATTCCACCAAATACTGATTTCTTAATTTTATTTAGCCAAAGCATTATTTATTTAGCCCGGGGAAATGTGAGACATAAGTGTGGGACATCAAATCCATTAAAGAAAGTGTTGAGATCGTTTGCACGTTCCACATTCCCCTCAATAGCCTGGCCGTCTGTCTTATAGCCAGCGATGCTCCTCATGTCCCTCCAGACCTCTCTCGTGTTGTTCTGTTTCAGCCTTTGTTCCAGTTTTTTCCTGTATGACTCTTTCCCCTCTTTGATTTTACCAGTTAGCAT
>JAOVVA010000034.1:8969580-9019016 GCA_028565275.1 Leiocassis micropogon
GTGTTGTTCTGTTTCAGCCTTTGTTCCAGTTTTTTCCTGTATGACTCTTTCCCCTCTTTGATTTTACCAGTTAGCATTCTTTGAGCCTTCTTCGCTGCTTCCTTCTCACCAGACCTAAAAGTTACATTCTTAACTCAATTCCCATCAAATCCCATTAGTTGTTTTTTTTTTATTTTTTTTTTTTAATTTGCTTTATCCAGGTTGATAATTTGACCCTTCTGAAACGGCTACTTTGTATTTTTGCCCAGACAGTGTACCGTTTTTATTTTATTTTTTTATCAAATGCACCTCATGGTCTCTCCACAAGGGGGAGTCAGATAGCCATTAATCTTCATGCTGAAAGCGTTACTGTTTATTAAATTTTATAAATTCACTATGATAAAATTATTTAGAATAAAAAGAAAATTTACTCTAATAATTGTAGAATTGATACTTTTCCTACTCGCAGAGATTCTCAGTCGTTTTATGAACGTGCTGTCAAACGAACATTACTTAGATCTGCACAAACGTACCATTTTCAATAATTTTAAAAAACAGCGTGTAAAAAAGAGATGCCACTAAAAGTGCAACATAAAATTTACCAAATGAATAGATGTACTGTATGTACAGTGTCAAATGCATGCATGTACAAATTAAACTATTTAAGGATATGCAACTTCCATAATCAAGTACAAACACGCCCATGATACTGCATTAATAATTTTTAATAAATATATTTATATACCGTAAATAAGTTACGGTTTGGATTTCACGGCTGATATTTGTGTGTGTCATTGGTATTTCCAGGCGAGTGTTATCACGGGAGACCGGGTGTGGAGGATGCCTCTGTTCCAGCATTACACCAGACAAGTCACAGAAAGTGCTCTGGCAGACTTGAACAATGTTGGAAAATATAGCCGGTACCTCTACTTTTTTGTTTTTGTTGTTATTTACACAAGCATGACGCTCGTTCTAATGGAAATTTGCTGTAATGTTAGAAAAAAATAAAACTCTGTGGAATATGTTGCTTTTGGAAAATAATCATCTTCCATGGTGGTAACAGTAATGTATTCTACCCACTAACTGCTGATTGTTTGACTTTAACACTTTACAGAATTCATAAAAGTCTCATTAGATCCTCCCTGCTATCTCTGAACAGCTCAGGTGGTGCGTGTACAGCCGCTGCGTTCCTGCAGGAGTTTGTAACGGCCAGTCATTGGGCTCATCTGGATATCGCCGGGGTCATGTCCAACAAGGATGAGGTGACCTACCTACGGAAGGGAATGTCCGGGAGACCCACGAGGACACTCGTCGAGTTCGCTGCTGCTTTGGCATCCGAGTCTTAAAAAATATCCAAGTTAAAAATTTCTAAACTTTTTTTGGGGAGTGGGGGGGGGGGCGGATTGGCAAAGATTATCAACCTCTTGGTAGAACTTGAATAATTTTTTCCCCTTGAGTATACAAAGTAGTCAAAGCAGTAGATGATGATCATGCCAGCAATTGTTCAAACACGTTTTATCATTAAAATGACATTTTGTAACAAGTCCTCCACTCATTTTGTTATTTGTGTCTAATGTCTGGTTTAGCTGGCTTCAGACGAAGGATAATAATGAATAAATGTTTCTTAATTTCGAAGTGTTTGTTCTGCGTGGGGCGTTCAAGTCCAAGCAAGACTTTTGACTGAACAGAATAATAGAATAGTTATGAAAGTTAAAAAATATTCTCAGTACATCATAGTCATGATCAGAGTAGCTGCTTCACATCTGAAACACTGGCCACCCAGGAACTCCCTTAAACATGTGGACATGGCCTGGCGCGAGTTCAGGACTGTACGGGGGAGTTCCTGTTCCCGGCGTTTGTGAATGATTGCATGTACAGTTTCTACAGGCTGATGCGTCTCTTCAGCAAGTTTTCTACAAGTTATGTTCAACTCGCTGAATGTTCATGAGTGTACGGGCTTCTTTAAAACGTTTGCAGCATTCAGTCTCTCCACAGTACTGCACTTAAAGTCTTCCGTTAATGTCAAACAGTTTTTAATTCAAAAGTAAAGCCATCAAAAGTCCCAGATTGACTTGAACACCCCTCGTATTACAAGCAACTGAATTTCAACCCAAACCTGTTCCTGTGTGTTTTTGTTTTGTTGATTTCCCCCCCCCCAACTGCAACATCCGACCGGCTTTCTCACATTTACTCTCGCTGTATCATAACTGAGTCTCACAACTCTTAGAATGTCTAGTTTGTGTACAACAAACAGCTCAACACAATGTCAATGATTAGTGATAATAATAATAATAATAATAATGTGATTTGTTTTCCACTCTCTTCTTGAATGGTTCATTTATTCAGCTTTGCACCCCAGTATTATTATTCAGTTATTACATTTAAAGCTAATTTATGATTAACAAACATCACGTGATAAGACAGACATACTGTTACCGAAAATGACCGAACAACTTCTGACCAATCAGTATTGAGCGTTTTAGCTTCATGACCAGTAGGTGGCAGTGCAGAGACAGAACCTGAGGACTAATCCAACGTTCATGCACAAGGAACGTGCTAAGGATGTTGAAGCCTCTTAAATGCTTTATGGGTACTGTGTGTGTGTATGTGTGTGCGTGCGCGCATGAATGCCGCTTAAAGACATTGTTCTGGCTGGTCACGCCATAAGCTGATGGGGAATTTGTGCAATAAACTGTTAATCTGTAGCAAAGCTAACACGCCGGTTTAAACAGTCACACACACACACACACCTTGGTATGAAGCTGAAATATGTGCTCTGTCTTTCTTCAAAACTCAGAAGCACTATCACTTTTAGTTCTCGTATTGTTATTTACAAATAGCAACTGATTCATATGTGGTATTAGAGATGAGTTTCAGGTTCGACAGCAAAATCAGAAGTGTGACGATTCATTTCAAACATGTTCTGTAGCTTAATTACTTAAGTAACTTAATTACATTAATTAAGTTCTGTCAGGTATTTTAGGCCCTTTGAGTCACAGTGTATGTGTGTGTGTGTGTTTGTGTGTGTGTGTGCTTAAATCAGCAGTACCTCATGGTAACACTCCTATTGTTCAGAAGTGCAGCCAAAGGACAAGGCCAAAGAGATAAATCTATTTTTCAGCTACACTGTTTTAATGTTTTGGGACAACACATTAAACAACAACAGTTTTCAATGACATTTGATAACTACTCCACTACAATGTGTGAGTGTGTGCGTGTGTGTGTGTGTGCGTGTGTGTGTGTGTGTGTGTGTATATGTTATAGCGTATATGTCTTGGTGTTGGGTTTAAAACGTCACATGCTTCATTACGCATGCACATTACGTCTCGACTGTTTGACCCGTGTGTGTGTGTGTGAGTGGGGCGGGGGTGGGGGTGGGGGGGGTCTCTTTACACTAGTTTGAAACCGATTAACATTCTAACAGTCACTCCCTAATCCAGGTCCTAGAACAGGATGAAACCGAACATGAGAACGTCCCGTGTATAACCACATTAGTTATTTTTTTAATAAAAAGCCACCTTGAACTGGACGTTCTGTACGCGGCGTAACCCTCGCGCCTCCGCGTGCACGCGGCTATATAGTACGCTTTCTGTTCGTACGGCAGCGGGCCGATGCTTCCTGATAGCACTGAATCTGAGGTGTGTTGTGGAGCTTTATAGCACTGATACACAGCATAAACAAGTCGAGCGAACAGGAGGTGTGATGGCATACACTCGGGGTGTACAGTACATACATATACAAACACACGATCCTGAGGGAAGATACCAAGAGAATGTCTCTCTTTAACAAGTTTGTCTCTTGTCTCTCAATATGTCTCTTTCCAGGAGTCTCTATGTTTTTTTCTTTATGTCTCTCCATACTGTAAATCTCTCTAAGTTTATCAACTTTTTATTAGTTTGTCTGTCTCTCTATATGGCTCTTTCTCTCTGTATGTCCCTCTATATGTCTCTCCATATGTCTCTCTCTCTCTCTCTGTCAGCTTCTTTGTCTCTCTATGGTGTCTCTCTCTATGAGTTTGATTGTCTGTACAGTATGTCTCTCTCTATCTCTCTCTCTATCTATTTGTTTGTCTCTCAATGTCTTTCCCCATCAGTTTCTTCACCTCTCTTGGCAGTATGTCTCTTTCTGAGTTTTGTCCGCCTCTCTATATGTCTGTACACATCAGTTTCTTTCTCTCTGTATATTTTCTGGCTCTCTCTGCCTGTATGTCTTTCTTTCACTTTGTCTCTCTGCATCTCTTTGAATTTTTTTTTGTCTCTAAATGACTCTCTATAGTATGTCTCCCTATGTGTCTGTCTCTCTCTATGTCTTTCCCTATCAGCTTCTTTGTCTCTCGTTAATTTGTATCTTTCTAGGAGTTTTATTGTCTCTCCGTATGTCTCGTGGTGTTTCGCTATATGTCGCTCTATCAGCTTGTCTATGTCTTTCCCTATCAATTTCGTTGCCTCTCTCTACAATATTAGAGACAGTTTCTACGTTTATTTGCCTCTCTATATATCTGTCCATCTATGCATCAGTTTATTTGTCTCTCTACATGTCTCTCTATGAGATGGTCTGTCTCTCTCCCTCTCCCTGTATGTCTTACTTTTAGTTTGTCTGTCTCTGTCTCTCTCTCTCTGAATTTCTCTATGAGTTTTTTGTCTTTCCATATGTCATATGTCTCTCTCTATCAGGGTGTCTGTCTCTCTATAGTATTTATTTCCTGATCACTTTATTCACCTGTTTCTATGTTATGTCTCTTTCTGAGTTTGTTCGTGTTTATGTCTGTCCATATCAGTTTCTTTGATTCTCTATATGTACAGTATGTCCTTGTGTATCTGTCTCTTTATATGTGTCTCTCTATGCCTTTCTGTCAGTTTGTCTGGCTCTATATTTTAGTCACTATAAATGTCATTGTCTCTGTATACAGTATGTATGTCTGTCTCTGAGCTTTATGTCTCTATATGTCTCTTTCAATGTGTCTTTCGCAAGTTGCCTTTCCCTCTTTAACATTCTATGAGTTTGTTTCTCTTTTTTCTCTGTATTTATTTATCAGTTTGCCTGTCTCTATACAGTTGCATGTATGTGTAAAAGTTAGTGCTCCCTTCTTTTTGTGTAAAGACCTAATAAAGATCAACTTGTGGGTCTTAGTTTTAGGTAAATACAACCTCATATGAACAACTTTTTTTGTTCAATTATTTTGTTCAATTGTTGTGCCTCACCCCCCCCCCCTTCATTTTACAAAAGGAGAAAAAAAACCCAGAAATAATAAAAAATAATAAAATCACAGACCCTACAGGCCTCACCGAACATGTTAAATGTTAAACTCATTGACAGCACAATTAGAAGAAGACTGAACAAGTACAGTTTGTTGGAAAGGGTTGCGAATCACGACTGAGGTTCATGAAACTGCCACAAAACAAAACTTCTGGAACAATAATAAGGGTTTTGGAATGGTCTCATCAAAGTGCAGAACTCAACCCATCTGAAATGCTGTGGTGAGACCTTAAGAGAGCTGTGCATAACCAAATGCCTAAAAACTTTAATGAACTGAAGCAATGTTTCCCTAAGGAAGAATGGACCAAAGTGATGAGACTTAAATTAAGTCTCTCACACAGGTATTTAATATCGCCCACATGATTTTTGCTTTTAGCTTCATTTTTGTTAAATAAATAATGGCACAGTGAAAAAAGGTGTTTATTGTTCAACTGAGGTTGTATTTGCTTAATACTGAGTCCTGTTACTAACCTACATTTTTTTTTAAATAACTTTTGTTTTACACAAAAACACAGAAAGTAAAAAAGAGAGGGCACTAACTTGTACACATGGCTGTATGTCTCTCTCTCTCTCTCTCTCTCTCTCTCTCTCTTGCTCTCTCGCTCTCTCTATCTCCCTCTACATGTCTTTTTGAGTTTGTCTTTCTATATGACTCTATCAGTACAGTATGTCTGTCTCTCTGTATGTTTATATATCTGTGTCTCTCTCTATCAGTTTGTATTTCTCTCTTTTTGTCATAATCTCTATCTCCCATTCTCTCTGTCACATTTCCTCCTCTCCCTGGTCGCGCTTGTTCTGTCTGTCTCCTTTTCTCTATATCTCCATTACTGTCTTATGTTTTGCTGCATCACAACTATTTCTAAAGCATGACACAGTAATTAGAGATGCATGTCATTTTCCTCCTACCTTTTTCTCTGTGTAAAAAGGAAACACCCTTTTAAAAAATTAAGAAGCACTTCCTCTCTCTCTCTCTCTCTCTCTCTCTCTCGCTCTCACTTCTCTTCTTCTCCACACTGATATTCAATGCGACTAGTGTATTAGGGTGTGTTGCAGGTATTGTAGGGGAACAAAAGGGCTTTTCTGAGGGGCATTTGTCTCGTTTCTGTAGTTCACACAATCTGCTTGTTGTGGAATTACTTTTCCTTCAGGGGAACAAAGACAGATCCAGAGATATTTTACTTTATTACTTATCATCCCTGCCAGGTTTCATCCAGGACCCTTTTAGAAAACCAAAGAGTTAAGGAGATGGGGTTCTTGCTTAATCCATAAGAGCGCAGACCCAATTCTCCTTTAAGGGACATCACATGACAATTTAAGGGTATAAATGTCTTTATTTGACATACGTCACTGCCATATTTTCTTGATTTGTTTTATAGCAATTTGTTCCAGGGTGATATCATAGTGTGATGCTTTTTTCCCAGCATCTGGGGCTTTTTAGGGATCTAAACGTAAAATTCCCCCTTTTCTAAAATTATGTCATAATGCCTGCTGTCTTTCTTGTGTGCCCGGGTGGCGATGGCGCAGGGTGCTTTGGCCCGCTCATTGTTGCTTGCAACTATATTTAAATCATTAGAATTGTTAAACTGGATAAAAAAGACCTTCAGTAACAAAAAAAAACAAGCTTTTTAACATTAGCAAGTTCTACCACATGTGCTACCTAGTTCGATTCCCACCTTGGGTCTGTGTGCATGGAGTTTGCTTGTTCTTCCTGTGCTTGCTGAGGTCCTCCCCACATGCAGATTAGGTTTATTGGCATTCCCAAAATTGCCCAGGTGTATGTGCCCTGTGTATTCCACCATTTTGGAAATGGTCTCATGGATACACAAATTCACAGATTATCACCAGGATGTTCATAACATATCACTTAGGGACTTTATGATTTAAACTCAACGATGCCTCCAGTGGTCCTTAGGGGTTCGAGCCAGGCTAGGGTTTGAATTTTTGACTCTTTGTTAACTTTGAGCTATAACTGTTGAACAATATGGTTAATTTCGCAGTAGTTCTGCTTTAGGGTAATTATTATCTATTATTATCTCACAGGCCATCCCAAAAATCTAACCGCCCCAAAAAGTCCCATAAACTTAACATTGAGCCCAAATTTGACGGATTGTATCGCAGAGCAGGAATTTCGTAGAAAGGTCAAATTTACCAGATTTGAAGAGGTTTGCGAGCTGTGTCAGAAAATAAATCAGCAGAGGGTATAAGTTGTATCTCTGGGGCGCAAGATGTGCCCAAATTTGCCCCATTGGCATATAATGGGGAAAAAATCCCATAGACTTAACATTGAGCCCAAATTTGATGGATTGTAAAGCAAAACAAGAATTTTGTACAAGTCTCAAGTTTACCACATTTGAAGAGGCTTACAAGCTGTGTGAGAACATACTGCGCAAAAGGGTATTAGGTTTACCCCGGGGACGCAAGAGGTGCCCAAATTTGCCCCTCTGTCTTATAATGGAGATTTTGGCACGTAACTAGTCCTGTACCGTTTGTCGTAGACACATGAATGAGGTGTCAAATCGTTCGGCTTATTCAGTAATTGGGTGCTTGACATGACTTTTTTTAGGGGTGGGTGGGAAATTGCACCAACAGGGGGCAATTAACATATAATGGTAACTTCCATAGGAACTTTGAAACTGAACACAACTGTGGATCCCATTATGGTAACAATAGTAGCATTTAGCTAATAACATGATTAGCATATTGCTAGCATGATGCTAGTGTGATTAGCATCTTGCTAGCATGATGTTTATCTGATTAGCACGTCTCCACTATTTTGCCACGACAAGCACCACTAACATTTTCTTCAGAAAATGTACCTCTCTAGTTCTTTTTATTCTTTTTAAAAGTTTGGAGCCTAATCTCGCATCGTTTGTCGTAGACCCATGAATGAGGTGTCAAAGCATGCGCCTTATTCAGGAATGGGGTGCTATGACTTTTCTAAGGGATCGGCGGAAAATTGTCCCAGCAGGCAACTTTGAAACTGAACACAACTGTGGATCTCATTGTCGTAGAGACATAGGAGAGGGCTCATAAGCCACGCCCCTAGCAATATTAATAGCATGCTGTTAGCATGATGGTAACATTATTAGCATGTTGCTAGCATTATGCTAGCAATATTAGAATGTTGCTAGCGTTATGCTAACAATATTAGCATGTTGCTAGCATGATGCTAACAATATTATCATGTCACTAGCATTATGCTAACTATGTTAGCATTTCGCTAATAACATGATTAGCATGTTGCTAGTGTGATTAGCATGTTGCTAGTATGACGTTTATCTGATTAGCATGTTGGTAGCATTGTGCTAAGTATATTAGCATGTTGCTAGCAACATCATTGGAATGTCGCTAACTTGATGCTAGAGTGATTAGCATGTTGTTAGCATGACTCCACTATTTTGCCACGACAAGCACCACACCTTTTCTTCAGAAAATGTACCTCTCTAGTTCATAATTAAAATCCCAGGATCCTTATATATCTTGTCATTAAAATTTCCTATCATAGCAACTATCAAGTTCTTTAGGAATTTGCACATCAACAAAAAAAAATCCATTAGCATCTACAGGGGATACAGGGATCAATTCGGAATCACTTTTTAATTCTTGTGTTTGACAGCTTAGCAGGTTACACAACAATCGTTTAAAGTGGATTCAACTAGAGTGGTCGATAACCTTAAACTTAAAATCACAAAGAAAGAGGTATATCACTACTGTGAACAAATACAACAACAAATTAGTTTAAATAAGGACAAATACATATTCGTCTATTAGTTTCCTCTGAAAAGACATTTTTCAGGGAGTCAGGGAAGGATCTCCAGTGTCAGTACAGAAAAATTTAAAAACGTGTTATATCCGGTATTATACGGTATAAAAGATGCAGAATGTGATGTCCTTATTATACAGTGAAAAAAAAAAAAAAAAAAATATATATATATATATATATATATATATATATTAAAAAGCTACACAATATTTAGAAATCAAAACACTATAATAGTGTTACTTTAGGTTGCTTAATACAGTGTCTTTAAGCTGTAATTAATTGTATTGTGGATAACTGTGGATTACTGACTTTTGCAACACACACAAACACACACACACTTTATGAGGTCAGGGTGAACTGGGTAAAACTGTTATTTTGAGGTTGTGATGGCTCAATTTGTACTTCCTTCTACAGAAACTCCAGGTTTGTGAGAGAAGTGTAAGTGTCTGCGTGCAGGTCTGCGCGTGCGTGTGTGTGTGTGTGAAGTGCTAATATTATAAGAGCAAAAGCATGTTTTTGGTCTTAAACAGTCTGAATTTATGGATTAGTGCTTTCACCTAAATTTTCGTTTGTATGCGTGCGTGCGTGTGTGTGTGTGTGTGTGTGTGAAGTGCTAATATTATAAGAGCAAAAGCATGTTTTTGGCATGAACAGTCCAAATTGAGTGCTTTCACCTAAATATAAGTGTGTGTGTGTGTGTGTGTGAACTCCTAATATTGTTAATGCCAACGGATATTTTTGGTCTTAAACAGTCTAAATTTATGGTTTAGTGCTTTTACCTAAATTTGTGCGTGTGTGTGAAGTGCTAATAGTATTAGAGAAAAAGCATGTTTTTGGCATGAACAGTTTAAATTGGTGTATTAGTACTTTCACTTAAATAAATGTGTGTTTGGGGGGGGGGATGTATATGTGTGTGTGTGTGTGTGTGTGTGTGTGTGTGTGAACTACTAATATTGTTAATGCCAACGCATGTTTTTGGTCTTAAACAGTCTGAATTCATGGTTTAGTGCTTTCACCTAAATTTCTGTGTGTGTGTGTGTGTGTGTGTGTGAAGTGCTAATAGTATTAGAGAAAAAGCATGTTTTGGCATGAACAGTTTAAATTGTTTTTTAGTACTTTCAATTAAATAAATGTGTGTGTGTGTGTGTGTGTGTGTGTGTGTGTGTGTGTGTGAACTGCTAATATTGTTAATGCCAACGCATGTTTCTGGTCTTAAACAGTCTGAATTTATGGTTTTGTGCTTTTACCCTAATTTTTTGTGTGTGTGTGTGTGTGTGTGTGTGTGTGTGTGTGTGTGTGTGTGTGAAGTGCTAATAGTATTAGAGAAAAAGCATGTTTTTTCCATGAACAGTTTAAATTGGTGTATTAGTACTTTCACTTAAATAAATGTGTGTGTGTGTGTGTGTGTGTGTGTGTGTGTGTGTGTGTGTGGAATGCTGTTTTGGCTGTTGTCCAGGTTCAGCGAGGATAGTGTTTCCAGTGCAAGTACCTGGAAGCATTCAGGTTTAGTGAGTTTCTGAACAACACACACACACACACACACACACACACACACACAATGGGAATGAGTTGCACCAAGCAAAGTGACATGAAACTAAACATTTCCTGGTACTGTATGTTTCAGTCTTTCACGCCACGCACGCACACACACACACTCACACACACACACACACACACACACACACATCAGACAACTCATCTATACACTTAGTTTTTTATTTTATTTATTAATATTGATTAATGTATTTATTTTGCAGTCCTTTGAGAACATTCTAGAACATTCCTTCCTGATCCTTCTATTAGTCCTATTCTTTCTTAATCAGATGAGAGGAATGTGCAGATTATGTCAGTGAGAGGCAGGTACTGAGACTAGTGCTAATTACTCTCTCTCTCTCTCTCTCTCTCTCTCTCTCTCTCTGCCTCCACCCGCTCCCTCTCTCTCTCTCTCCCTCCCTCCATTCTCTTCAGAGGAGAGAACTGCAAGAAGGAGCGTCAGCACAGACAGGGAAGCGAAAGAGTTCAAGAGACAGAAATCAAAACAAGAAGAAGAAATCTCTCCTGTTGCTCTTGTCATCAGAGCTCGGTTTGTCACACGACTCCAAAAAAGAGAGGGAAGATGAAAACGGCAGGATTACAGAGCTGCTGAATGAGACTTCGACTCTGACAGCTATTGAACATTACAGGTGCGACATTCACTTTCTTTTTTTTCCCCCTAATCTCCTCCACTCAGGTATGTTCTCTCTCTATCTCTCTCTCTCTCGCCTTTATCTATCTTCCTCACTCTCTTTAGCCACCTGCTTTTCTTCCTTATGTTTTTTTTCTTCGCTGTACAGATGGTGCTGAGGCCCTGATGACACCTTTGACCTTATTTATTATGATAGTTACAAAATGACCCCTCTCTCTCTCTCTCTCCTTCTCCCTCTCTCCTTCTCTCTTTCTTTACTTTTTTTTTTCAGTTATAAACTCCTTCAATATTGTGAAAAGTGGGTTGAAAGTTTCTCTCCGTTTTTGCATGAGTGTGTGTGTGTGTGTGTGTGTGTGTGTGCATTGTGTAACTGCACTCAGAGGGTGTGCTGTAATTGAATGTGTGTGAAAGAGTTGGGTTTCACACACCACACACACTTAGAGATGGCTCAATCGAAGCGGGGGGAAAAATACGAACTCAAGACAGGATAAAAGAAGGAGAGATGGAGAGTGTCGTGATCAGACACTGTGTGTACGGAGTATCAGCGTGACCTTGGACTGTTCTTTTGGGTTTTTTTCCCTTGTACAGTATGTGTATACACATTAGACCATATCACTGAACACACACACACACACACACACACACACACACACACACATATACATACACACGAGTCTCAAAGAAAGTCTTTAATTTGTTTAGGAATTAGAAAGCACAGCTGGTAGTTCTTTTTTTTTTAACTGTTTGTTTGTTTGGATGTTTGTTTTTTGGAATGACTCTCCGTCGTCAGTGCAAATAGCTGAGGTGTAAAAGGAATAAAACACTTCATTATTCCAAGCCCCACTGATGATTATTCTCTGAGAACTGTTTTTATCCTCGTTTACGCTCAAAGAATCCTAGTATACTGTCGAGCAAGTGTTAGAGGTTGCAAGCTTCAGTCCTGCTGTGTGTTAGACAGACAGAGAGAGAGAGAAAGAGAGACTGTATATTTGAGTAAGTTCTTGCTGTTGGGTAGAGGTCAAAGGTCATAGCCAAGAGGCAGCATCCAGCCGTTTGCATTGTAGGGGCTGTAGTTTTCCAAAACTTATGGAAAGGGAATAAGAAGTGTGTTTTCCGATGGTTCTTGTTTTTGTGTGTGTGTGTGTGTGTGTGTGTAATCAGATGACTCTAAGAGGGTCACCTTATTTTAGTGTAAATAATACAATGTTAAAACATGCATGGATGTTTGTTTCAAAACAAGTTGAGAGAACAGGTTTTGTGTGTGTGTGTTTGAGAAAGAGAGAGATATGGAGAGAGACTGTGTGTGTGTGTGTGTGTGTGTGTGTATGCTGTGGGAGTTCGCTCTGATTGGCGAAGACCAAACCAGTTTCTACTGTCTTTGTTTTGATGCTTATCAGTTCTCAGAAGTCAGCACTTTTAGGTGTTTGTGCATCGATCATACAGTTGTGTAAAAGTGTGTGTGTGTGTGTGTGTGTGTATACAGTATACATTTGTTAGAAATATACATACAGTAGTATTGAACTTTACATATTTTTAATCTTCCTCTTAAATAAACTTCTCCAAAACGACTTAACTTAACGACTCACTCCTTGTGACTCACACACACACACACACGCACACACACACACACACACACACACATACACACACACACACACACACACACATATGCGCACAAACAGAAAGGGACAGAGAAACACTGGGGTCACTTGTCCGTCTCAGGTCCTTCAGTCATATGATTGGTCATGTGACCTCCTCAGCATGACTTTAACCCTGACAGACATCTGGACGGCTGTGTGTGTATGTGTAGTGTGAGTGTGTGCGTACATGCATTTGTGTGGGAGACAGCAAGACAGAAACAGGATCTCTTCTCTTTCCCTTCTGCTTTTCTTCCCATCACCGTCTCTTTCTCCATCTCTTTCAAACGCACACACACACACACACACACACATACACACACACCTCCAGTTCAGGGGAAGAATGCATTCATTGTGAAGAGAGAGTGCAGGTATGTAGTGTGTGTGTGTGTGTGTGTTTGAAAGAGATGGAGTTTGATTGGTGGTGAGTTATTAGGGGAGGAGCTGATTGAGTTTCAATTTTGGGCACACATGCATGCACACACATTTTCCTCTCATTTTTTAGTCTTTTTAATGATTTGCATAAAAAACACAACTTTGCTAATTTAATCATCCACTTCCAGTCTCTAATTTGTGTAACAACATTCTATTTTGAAAGTGACCTCATTGATGGATACTACAATCTCCCTTAAAAATAAGGAACACAAAATTTTTCTTTCTTCGTCATGTGATCTTAAGGAAATTTATATGATGATCATAACTTCCTGGTGAACATGTGCCTTCTGGAAGAGGGGTGAATGTGTTTTAAGTAAAAAATCTGAAATATGCACATGGGTAGTTGTGAAGGAAAATGTAGCTATGTTTAAAAGGTTTAGATTTTTTGATCTTTACTTTCCATACAAAGTAATATCAGTGCAACACGAATAGCAACTCATTCATGATGTCACCGTTTACACTTGGGATACACTCCAAAAAAATGTAAAACAATTTAATTAAAAAGTAAGTGAAGGTATCACAAATAGAATAAAATGTAGCTAGAATTTTTAGTACAAGATTATTATACATCAAATATAAGAAAATCATGCTTATTTGTAAGCGTAATTATTCATTTACAGCTTAAAATGGTTTTATTGTTATTATCATATATATTTTGTCTACTTAAAAAAAGCAGAATTATTTACCAATGAAATACACATAATTTTAAGCTTAAATTCAGAACAAATAAGACAGCACAGTGGTGTAGTGGTCAGCACTGTGGCCTCGCACCTCCAGAAAGTGTGCATGTTCTCCCCATGCATTGTGGGTTACCTCCGGATACTCCGGTTTTCTCCCGGAGACCAAAAACATGCAGATTAGGTTGAATGGCCTTCCCAAGTTGCCTGTAGGATGTGAAGGATTGTGTGTGTTTGTGTGTTGTGTGTGTGTGTCTGTTTGCGTGTGTGATGGATTGGGTGTGTACCCCGCCTCGTCTCCTGAGATAGGCTCCAGGCTCCCTGTGATTCTGGACACATGATAAACAGTAAAGAAGATGAATGAATGAATCAGAAAAAGTATTTAGAAATAAGTTTAATATTCTTGTTTTTTTTTTTAAACAGACTAATACATAGAAAAATAATTTAACTTTGCCTATATTCAAGATATTTTAACTTTTTTAGGCTATTTAATCATCTATATTCTAATACAAATCTATATAAATATACCCATGTTACATATAACTTATCTGTGGTAGGTTTAGTCAGCTGACAGATGATAAATGTTACAGCTTATTCACCACAATTGTGCAATATCATCACGATTCAGATTACAAGCAAATTTGCAAACCACCATGTCTTCCTTTTAGCTAAGAGAGTCCTATCACATATGTAGGATTTAGTCTGTTTGAATTGAACCCTGGTGTGTAAACATGAAAGCGCTCTTAAAAGAAATTCTGCCTTTATGTAGCATGCATGAGGTGAAATTTAAAACCAGGCATTTGTCCACTTAGGGAATAGTTACAGTTGTTGAGTCTGAGTCAAATATAAAAATGATACTTTTGCTACTTGGTTTCACACTTTGGTTTGGTTTCCACACAACTTACTGAGCCAAAAGGAAACTCCAGCTTAGACCCGTGTATAGCTAGAAACTTACATTTATACCTAGTTTTACTTAATTCATAATTAACTTTTCGTAATTTACTTTACATAAGTTTTTCTTTTAAAATGATCTTGTCAGTCAATATCACAAAAAAAAACTAAGCAAATAAACAAGAGACTTGACTTTTCTTTTCTGTGTGATCCTTAGGAAATTCACATGGTTGCTACTTCCTGTTAAACATGTGATTTGTAAAATATTCCAAAAGTTTCATATTTCAGTGTTTCAATACTCCTTCCAATTTGTTTCTTACTTGGTTTTGTTTATTTTGCACATGACTAAAGGAACCACGAATGGCTGAAACATGAATCTCTCGTGCATCTCATATACAGTATTGGTCAAAAATATATACAGTTCACACCCTGGTGTTCAATAAATAACTAAATACTTAGGAAATTTGCAAGTTTTCTTAATCACAATATTTTACATAACTTTAAAAGATACCAACTCACTTTTCATGTAAGACAGACGTAAACCCCCCCCCCAAAAAACCTATCCCTTTAAGGGAAAAACCATACCAGGATATGAGTCAAGTGGAATAAACAGTACATAAACAGAAAAAGTCTTAGTGTTAAATTGAAACACTGCAATTACACTACTGGAGTTAAGTAGAGCTCTTCAGGTCCCAGTTATTCTGTATAATCTCCAACCTCAGTTCTGATAACTTAACTTAAGTTCATTACGTAAATTCAAGTAAGACTTTCCAATAATGTGTCTGTACATGATCTTAACAATTCACACACTCAATCCTCCAAGTGAGGGGGACAGAAACACGAATTTTCAGCCTAAATATTGTACAAAAATGTCTTTAAATCCTATAACAATTTCGTTATTTACAATTTTATAATTTTTTAATAAAGAAGTAATTATATTAAATTACATTTATATTAAATGATCCGGTATAATGTAAATCATTTTGATGTCTTTTGATGTTTTGTTGCTTTCCTGTTGTCACTTGTGTGTGTGTGTGTGTGTGTGTGTGTGTGTGTGTGTGTGTGTTTGTGTGTGTGTGTGTGTGTGTGTGTGAATTTAATATGTATCAAATGTTTTATGTATAAAAAAAACCAAGAACACAGGGAGCCATTAAACTGCAACAATGAAAAGCAAACTCTTTTTTAACTGACTCTCTCTCTCTCTCTCTCCATCACAAATAGACACACATTTACATATACACATACATACACAGACACACACAGTGCCACACAGCTAAATACATAGAAAAAGACACACAAGCATAAACACAAATAAACACACCTACATTTACAAATACATACAGGAACACCACCACACAGTGGCATAGAAACATGCAGAACAACAAGCACACACACACACACACACACACACACACACACACACACCAGATGACCTTGACTCAACAGGTTCTACTGCAGCTTCAGACATTTTTCCTGACTTGCTGTAATCAAGTGACACTAATGTACATGTGTATGTGTGTGTGTGTGTGTGTGTGTGTGTGAGTGAGTGAGTGTTCTAAATAGTTCTTCTAGTATATCAGACAGTTAAGGCTGGAGTTGGACCAGATTTTCCAGTTTCCTACTTTAAATAATGCAGAGTCTGACAAAACCTGGAGGCACACATACTGTACACACACACACACACACACACACACACACACAAACACACACACTTTGTCCTACATCCTACTCTATGGTTCATCTTTCTCTGATTGTCCAGCAGTGCTGTTCATTCATTCATTATGAGGGCGGCCCTGTGCGCTGCTATGACAGTGTACTGTAATAAGGATATCTGAAATATTTATGACCTTAATGTAGCACTATTTCATTACAATTAATGGCATCACATAGAAGAACTTTCCGGGTGCGGCACATCCCTTTAAATATGAATATACAGTTAAAGAACAAGTATGCAATTTGGAAAGCAGAGAAAAGTTTCATTTCATTTCATGTGTTTTTGTTACTAGGATGATTAGTGTGTGACCCTGCTCCAAGGCATTTTAAAGGTTTGGGACATTAAAGTGTTCCTGGGAGGCCAGCGTTTCAGATGTTTCAGATGCAGGTAGTCTGGTAATGTCTCTTCTGGTGCACTGAGAAAACTTTATACCTTGTTGTGAACATGTGAAACACTTGTTAAGTGCATTAGTGTAGTAGGGGATTATATAGAGAAATTAAGGTGTTTTTTTTCTCCAATAACTGAGTTATTCTGCACAAGTTACAAGTTGCTATCATACCATTCCACCTATTAGTCATTCTTTTGTTTATACAGTAGATAAGCACAATGTGACCGAGATCTGAGGTGTGAAGTAGCAAAGTACAAATACTCTCTGAACTTAATTCAGATTTTTAAGGATCTGTACTTTACTTAAGATTTCTTTCTACCACTTTTACTATCGACTATAAATACTACATCAGTACATTAACATTATAATTAATTTCCTCCAAATCAGCATAGTTGAATATGAATTTCTTATATTCAGTATTTGAACAATATACATGTGACATAAACTAAAAAAAAAAATTCTTTGTATTTAACAAACTGACATTTTTATAATCGTCTTTAAAAACAAATAATTAAAATTTACAGGTTAAAATTGTGAGTTTATAATAAATCAGAACATCAAAAAATTTTAACCTCTTAATATACAGATTTTATCTAAAGTAGGCCTAAGACAAAGCAGCCAAGGATTGTCAGGAGAAAGTAGCATTATGTAGCTTTAACATTCTGATATTATATCGATTTTACTAAACTATATTAGGTTTGTACTGTAAATGTACTTAATTCTACTTAAGAAGTTTAACATAAACACGTAAAAAATGTATTCTTATTACAATTATTTATTTTTGTTCGACTAACATGTTTTACTTGAGTGGAAATTGCACCCTAAATTTAAACATGTTGATACTTGAATAATTTTTGTGTACTATTTATTCAGAGCTAGAATCATGCTAGCTAGCATTTGAGAGGATTAGAATGAAGCTGATAATCTTAGCTATTAGCTAATCTTAGTCAGCCTTAGCTAATGTTTCCCCACAATTCTTGGTGAAAATATGCTTATTTACCATCACTAACTATAATAAGTATTTTATTAAAAATGCTTTTGTTGAATGTTCATACTTTAAGTAACTTTAATTATATGTATTTATATGTAAAAAAAAATTTTTTTTTTAAATCAGTTAATCTTTTAGGCAACAACTTTTACTTGGGCCAGTAATTTGCAACTTCGGTAATTCTTACTGACAATAATAATCATAAAAAAATACTCAAGGTTTAATGCAACCAGAAATGTAATCACTGCATTAAAATCATTCAATTTGTACTATAATACTACTGTATATCTGTAGTAATACAAACCTGAAGCACACACAGCTCTCGGAAAGTAAAATGTACATAAAAGTATTTTTATATTATTATTATTATTCAGAGTATTACATTTTTCAAATTAGTCCATTACATAAAATCCTAACTCATTAAGGAATATTCAGTATATTTGTTCAATCATGTGTGTACGCAACTTTTTTAGAAATACAACACTGATTATACCTATTGAAAGCAGACTTTGCTCCTCATTAAGGTTTGTTTACACTTTAGTCAAGCTAGCCTAGTTTTATGGCTTACCCATAATACTCATGGTGAGGTTTTATGATGTTGCCATAGCAATTTGAAGATTAACCCGCAGGATTTTCTTCATTTCAAGGTTCAGCTTGAGAGGTAGATGCTTCCAGAGTTGCGTTTTCAGCAGGGCTTTGGTGCATATGTGCGTAAGTGTGTGTGCGCATGTGTGCTTACCTCTTTAGTCCTGACGGGCCACTTGGGGTCAACGTGATCATCCAATGACCTGGAACAGGAACTCAATTTGACCTTTATAATTTCCTGTTAGTCCTTTCTTTAAATGTCCTTTCTTTAAGCACTCTACTTTTTTCTCTCTTTTTTTTTTTTTACTTTTTTTTTTGTTTTCTAACACACAAAAACGCATACACACACGCAATAAGTAACTATTTAGGTAAAAGTTGAATGTGTAACCAAGACTGACCATCATCATATGACTCTTGAATGACTCGGCAGAAACCATTCGGCTGTTTAGCTGAAAACACACATTCTGAACTATAAGAACTCAGTTGTTGTTTTCTAATTGTACATACTTAAATACACATTTTCTCCTTTATCTCATTGTTGAGATTTTGTTTTGGTGCCTGTTTTTACATCTTGAACTCTTCCTGTAATAAGAAAATTATGAGCAACAAGGTGGTGTGTGTTAAAACACTGGCGGCATCTGGAAACTGATCCCCCCCATCCCCCCACCAATATCCCCACAAGTATTTTATTTTCATACTTTAGCAACTTGCCAGCATGTACAAAGTGCAAAACTATAGATAGATAGAAAGATAGATAGATAGATAGATAGATAGATAGATAGATAGATAGATAGATGCTTTTTTGACCCTGAAAGAAATTTTAGAAATCCAGCAGCAATAGAGACAGTAACACAGACAGGTTTGTAGATGTGATCAGTAGTATATATATACATAATCTAAATAAAGCATATAAGCTACAAGTAATAATAGTAATGTTTTAATAGTAAAACATTTACTTTTCATCCATTTATAATTACAGTTGATGTTGTAGAACATCCGCAAAACAGGTTAGTAGTTTATTATCACTTACATTATTCACTTATAGACGAATAATTTTTGTTTCTTACAAAAGTGATTCCTGTCAAAAATATAAGATAAAAAATCTATGTGCGGTCAGCACAATAACGTTGACAATAACGTTGGCTAACAGCACTGACTACTTGATCATCCAGCAAGTCCAGCTGCAGTGGAGTTTCATTGAATATTCAGAAGATTTATCGTGTGAAATCCTGGAATACCAGCAGCAGGAACTGGTATTCTTGGCAAATCCAAAACATCTGGCAGCGTTTGCTTGTGTTGCACCAAGTTGAAGTATTCCGATGGCCCTCTCTTTGCTAGCGTTGTCTAAATGAGGCATGATAGTGTGAAGACCAAATGCATAATTAGAATGTTTTTCTCACTTTTTGATACCAAGACATGTCAGTTGGACATAATCACCTGACAAATTTCGTGCACAGTGGCCCCTTATGAAGATGCGAGTTATCCATAGTACCTGTTACCTGTGCTCTTAATGTGACAAGGCAAACAAAGATTTTTGGGTTGTTGTACAAATAATAAATTTTTTTTATAGTGCAACATATCCTTTCTCTACGAGTATGGCAGCTATAAACGTTCCTTCACCAGCTACTCTTTTTATAGTTGTAATTAAGTACTGTAAATACCATCTAAAGTGCTGTTATGGAAAATATTTCAACCTACTAACCAATCTAATTTAAGCTTTCAACAGCACACAGGTAAATAACAAATTAAATACTCTCAATTGAGCACAGCCTTAGTTTGTTCTGAATGTCGTGATTAAGTTGATTATTTAACCGAGTGAAGTGTGCTAGCAGAGGAAAGCCGAGTGTGTGTTGATAATGTGTTCGAGTAACAGAACACGACTAAGAAGTCATATTGAGGAAACAGTGCTAATATTAGAAAATGCCCTCTGGCTATACAGTGTTATGATTTAACAAGAATCATCTCATGGATGATATGTGATAGTGTATCTAAATAAATAGGAAGTGCATTGTGTAGAATTATGAGTTACTCAGCTATAACATAGGAATAAGTTAGTACTGTTGACAATAATAATAGTAATAAAAGTATTTGCACTGTTTCTGTTCACACGTGTCAATTTTTTTTTTCTTTGAACCAAGCTGATAAATTGACCCTGTTCTAGTGCAAAATAAATGAACTATGAAAAATGGTTTGCTTTTCATAATAGTCAAATATACTGTTGAGCATCTGTATTTATCACAACTTTCACTGCAATCTCTCTCTCTCTCTCTCTCTCTCTCTCTCACACACACACACACACACTCTATTTCACTTGTTCTCATGCTTTATCTCTCCTGTCACACCCAAGAACTTTGTTCTCTCAAAATCCTGGAAGGAGAGTGCACTACAGTAGGTAGGAGGGGGCACCTTTTCTTTGCCCCACCCCGCACAAGGATTGAGCAAACACTTCACCGCCTCCTACACACACTCCACTCCAACGACTTACCGGCCGTACCAGTGTGTCCGTGTGTGTTGAGAGAGAGAGAGAGAGAGAGAGAGAGAGAGAAAGAACAATCAGGTGAGGAGGCTAGAGATCAAGAGGGTGTGCTTGTGTTTGAGGTGGCAGCACAACACGCACACACACACACAGCATTAAGTGGACACACAGGTGCACCTGAGGAGGCAGGTACAGTGTCACAATTATTTTTTCTAGTGGTGTGTCAAATTGTTTATATGGAAGGATGCAGTTGACATAACCTCAGGCATTTCCAGTTAGTGCGTGTGTGTGTTCTGGTTTTGTAACTACCTTAATGTTTGTGTATCCTTCCTTAACCTTCACGTACAGGAAAACTGGTGGTGCTTAAATTGCTAAGGTTGGCGACCTGTGTGTGTGTGTGTGTGTGTGTGTGTGTGAGAGAGAGATAATGTGTATGAGTGCATGAGTACATATATGTGAGGTTTTTTCCTTCTTGGTCTTTGGACTCTACAGCTTTTGCCTCCCATGTTTACTGACAGGGTGGGCCCAGAGTGCGTGCATACACGTTATCACAGACTTCCAGGGTATTATATGATTCAACAAAAAGTGTATTGAGAGCTGGACGTTATAGTTTGATTACCAAAAAATGGAAGGAAAAAAAAATTGGAAACAAAAAAAAGAAACCTGTGTGCTGTGATTACCCATCATGCTTTTGTGAAATAAATTTGCAAAGATAAAGAAGCGGAGATTTCAATCCCACATTTTTTCCAATATGGCCATATCCTATGTTATTTAAATTGTTTCACATTTACCTGACGTGGAGGTTCTTTTAACCCCCTAAACTGATAATTTTTCTATAACAGGAAGTGTTCTCTTTATTCCTCTTATACCATAGCAGTTTGTGATTGATTTCCCTTTATCACTTACCCCAAGTTTTTGGTAGAGCACATTTTGATTCACTACAGTATATCGTACTGAAAAATGTGTTGAATGTAACCTGATTAAGCCATTTCTACCACTCGGTTGAGGTATGATATGATATGCTGAAAAATTATTAGATGTTGCTGTAGCATACTATGAGAAATAAATTGGCTATAAAGTCCACAAACATTTGTGCTCTTGCACCACCACACAGAAATATACCATTTGTGTGGGGGAAGGATTTTTAAATATTTTTAAATATTACCATGAAATGACATCTCAACCATTTGGAAAATACTACAGAGGGGGAAAAAAGACAATGCATTTTTTTAGTGAGTATGTTAAACAGTTAAATATAGAACAACATTCTTTGATCATTTGATCCACTTATACCTATGTTTGTTGGGGAAAATTTTCAGAAACAGCTACTTTGCAAAACTTCACATCACTAGCTTCATTACAAAAATGAGGCTCCTTACAAAAAGTATTTTCATAAATATTTTCTTACCAAAAACAAAAAATTTTATTTTATTGAAAATTTAAGGTGTGACTATGGAAACAATAACATATTAGAAAAAACATGTTATATACATATTTATCATCAAAGCAGTAAAAATAATGTATTTATAGCTTATTAATTTTGTCAGCCTGAGCACAAGGATATTTAAGCAGAGAAATATTATATGTGCTGTTAACAATTTTGAATCCTATTTTTGTTTATTCTGACAACATTCACTTCCCTTTTGAAACCCATTTCTTAATCTGATCTTTTTTACCATTTAGCCTAATTCACCATTTGCCAAATATACCAGGATTCCCTGTGCTTGGGCAATTTTTCATCACTGTGTGCCAAAATAAAATATCTATCTGTAGAGACTATCTTTGGGACTGACAGTTGTGATTTATTATCCTTACAATTTGTGGGAAATCTGGCAGTCCTGCAGTCCTAGAAACCAATGCAAATTTTGGGAAAAGGTTAGATGAAGAACTGGTTATTGAAAGGGAAGTGAATGTTGTCAGAATAAACAAATATAGGATTGAAATAGGATTGTCCAGGAGTTTAAGCAATACATCTTAGATGTGTATTAAATTACTGACGAGATGATTGTATAAATATGACTGATAAAGACATACTGGATGATAGAAAGTCAGGAACGCTTGAACGATGTTAACCCCAAAGTTATATATGTATGGACTGGAAGTCTCCAGCAAAAAGAAAAAAAGATGTTTTGCAACTTGTATAGTTGTGTATATGTAATGTATAACAAAATGTGTATAACAAAATGTATATGTAATGTAAGCCAGTTTCATTTTTCCTTTTTTTTTTCCCTTGGTAGAAAGGTTAGACCTTTGGAACCTACTGCACACAAAGCATTTTATAGGAGTCCTGGCAAGGTCAGGAGTACCGAGTAGTGCGAGCTTTGTTTGACTAAGCCTAGTCAGTGAAATGGGTTATGTCCAGGACACTTCCCATGAGTTTAATTACTTAAGAAACAATTAAAGTTTTCAAAACAGTGCGTCACTTTCACTTTGATTCAGGTGAAGCCGTTTTTTCCGCCCCCAGCCAATCAGATCATCTCTCTCTCCTCTTGGCCTGACCAAGTCCGAGGAATGTGTGTGTGGCAGGTATGTGCTGAGAAGACAGGTGTGTGTGCGTTCGTACACTTTCACTCGGCTTTAAACTTTTTTAAACTAGGCTTTATTTTTTCTTGAATTTTGTATTTCCTCCTTCCTCATTTACTTGCACAGCAAAGGTTTCTATTGCGGTTATTTCGTCTGGTACTGTGAGTAGTTGATGATTTATAGGATTTTGTGCTAGAACATTTATTGGAATGTTGATAGCATCAAGGGGGAAAAAATCTATCTGTTAAACTCCGTCTTGTAAAAGAGTGCCTGGAATAACTTATATAAATACAGTCTCCATCACCAAAACGGCATGGAAGTCTTATTTACTTTATAAATCTGTCCAAAACTGTGTGACTAAATGTGATTTTTGTCTGCACAATGAATTAAATAATGAAGTTGCACTGTAGGAAAATTTTTTTCATTTTTTTTGCTTATGCACACTTTAAAATGCTAGCGCTTGACATATAATTATTTTATTTTATTTTTTATTTTTTGGAAAAACTTGTAGCTAAATGAAAGGTTTTACAATTGTACAACCATGTACCAGTCAAGTTTTTACAGCTAAAGAGAAGTATGGATTAATATTCATGTATATTATAACAGATTAGTAATGTTTTACTTGTCTGGCAGCACTAGTTAGCTAGTTTGCTAGTTAATTCAATTCAATGCAATTTTATTTGTATAGCGCTTTTAACAATTGACATTGTCGCAAAGGAGCTTTACACAATCTAATTAATTATTGAAGTTTGTATGAAATGTGAATATGTATGAATCAAAATTAAAAGATTGATAAGTGATAATGATACGTTAAGTATGTTAAATGGAGTGAGTTTGGTATTTCCTTATATAATAGTTGTAGGAGTGGTAGGATTGTTAGCAACAAAGTTTCTAATAAAGCACATTGTCTTTGTGTCCTGGACAAAATAGCAAGCTAAAAATAGCTAAGTTGTTAGCTAGTGATGTGCTCAGGCAAAGTCTAGCTAGAGAAAAACCTGTAGATTTCCAAAACTTAGGAAGTCTACCAGCAAAAAAACAAAAATGCTTTGAAATTTAATACAACAATTTTCATTATTGACAACAATCAATTGACATTTAAGTAAAACATTATGATGCATTTTAGATGAAACCCATTGGAAGTGACATAATAGAGGAGATTAGACCTGCCGGAAATCTGATCTTTAAAACAAAGCAGTTAACAGGGTCAATATAATAAATTTACTTACATTTAAAAAAGGAAGTCCAGTAGAATTAGTGCCAAATATTATAAAAAGCTTGCCTAAAATTTGCCCACCAAAACAGTAATGCACTGTTCTGACACCTTTCTATCACAACCAGGATGAACCTTTTCAGCAATTTGAGCTCTTCTGTTGGCTCAGACTACACAGGTCAGTCAGCCTTCACTCCCCATGTGCATCAGTGAGCCTTGGCCACCCATGACCATGTTGCCAGTTTACCGGTTTCCCTTGCTTGGATTACTTTTGGTAGGGCCTGACCACTGCAGACCTGGAACATCCCACAAGGCCAGTTTTTAACTTGCTCTGACCCAGTTGTCTAGCCATCACAATCTGGCCTTTATCAAAGTCACTCAAATCCTTACACTTGTGTATTCCAATGCATCGACTTCAGGAAAAAAAAGATTGACTTGCTGCTTAATAATGTATATTCCACCCACTTTCAGGTGCCGTTGTAATAAGATACGGCATTGCATATGATATTGTGATGGGTAGAGGAACTTGAAAACTGCACTTCTTGCTTGAGGGATGTTTCTGGTCTGCAGTGGTCTGGATCTACCAAAAGTTGGCCAAGAAAAGAAAACCAGTGGACCAGCGACAGGGTCATGGGTGGCCAAGGCTCACTGGTGCAGGTAGGGAGCAAAGGCTGGCCCGTGTATTCCGATCCAATAGAAGAGCTACTGTAAATGCAAATTGCTTAAACGGTTAATATATATAAAAGCACATACTGTACACACAATGTATATCTCTCCCATCTTGCTGTTGCTGAATCACCACATAATTTGCTGCATATGGGAACGTTTGGTAAGTTTTGATGACTAGCCAAAATGATGGTTAATGTTCAGGTTAGATAATGTGTACCTGAGGTGCAAAGCTTAAAAAGTGGCTAGTGTTAGTTAGTTTTTGAGCCAAGAAAGGATTGGTAGGATGTAGGTTAGAGAGTAGAAACCCAAACGAACGATTTTACAATTGCACTATGTACCAGTCAAGCTTTTACAGCTAGAAGGAAATGAATGGATTAATATGTATGTATATTATAACAGATTAATAATGTTTACTTGTCTGGAGCGCTAGTTAGCTAGTTTGCTAGTTAAGTATGTTATATGGGATGAGTTTGGTATTTCCTTATATAATAGTTGTAGGGGTGGGAGTATTGTTAGCAACAAAGTTTCTAATAAAGCACATTGTCTTTGTGTCCTGGACAAAAAATAGCGAGCAAGTTGTTGTGCTCAGGCGAAGTCTAGCTAGCGGTTTGGTTTTCTCTTACAGTACATGACATGTACACATCAGTCATATGCTAGACTTTATTTTGGTCTGGTTGATCAGTATTTTTACATACCTCTTGATGTTGTAAAAAGATTGCCTATCATACGTACGCAGTGTATGATAACTACTAGCAGTCACATGTTTCACAGAGTGGCAGCTGCCACATTTGAAATAAGCCTTGCCAACCATGTCGCTATAGAGCAATCAGAACGCTCCTGAGTCTTATGTCAGTGAAGACACCAGCGAAGTCCCTCTTTGAACAAAGTCTCACACTGACATAGAGAAGTAATGTAAGAGCTACGCAAGCTGTAGTTCTCCTCCTTCATGGGACCACAGCTGAAAAAATACAGCCTTTTAAACAGATGTGGAGAATGAGGCCTCGTTTCCTAGAAGTCTTGCGTGACCCGATCTCATGTGGACACCTAGATTAGTGTTATCACACATCGTAAAAGACAGAGTTCCTTTAATAAGTAGAGAGATAACTCGGCTTGAATGTTAACACGATCATGAGGTCGAAGGTGCCTGCAAACTTTAACCTGTACGTACATCCCTGGTTCTGAATGGAGAGAAGTGAAGTAAGAGTGTGTGTGTGTGCGCATGCATGTGTGTGTGTGTGTGTCACCAACATGATCCACATAGCAGCTTTAAAACACTCATTGTTAACATGAAGGAGCCGTTCTTTTATCACTGTACAGATTAAAGATCACAGATTACAGTGTCCTAAACTTTGACCTTCGTTTCTCATTCCTTGTCCATCTGTCAGTCTTCCTGTTTGTCTGGCACTTTCTTGCTGGTCGCTTTTAGTTCTCTCTCAGTCTTTGGTCTGTCTTGTGTTCTTGTTTCTGTCTCATAGTGTCTCTCTCTTTCTTTCTTTCTCTGCTTGTCTATCTCTTTTTCTCTCTGCCGCCCTTTGATCCTGAAAGCCCGCCACATCCTTCACCCCTCCCCTTTCTTGTCTTTGCCATGTGCACTGATGTGTGTGTGTGTGTGTGTTTGTGTTTGCGTATGTGTGTTTGCCTGTGTCTGTGTGTGCACACAATTTTTCTTTTGCCCTCTTAGTTACTCTATACACTGTGTGTGTTTGTTCAGTACAAGTATGACAAGGGCATTATATTCACACACACACACACACACACACACACACATATATGTTTGTGTGTCCTGTGTGTGTGTGTCTCTCTCACTCTCTCTCTGTTTCTCTTGCTGTCTCGCTCTCTGCGTTATCTTCACTGTAATGAATGGAAAAATTCTACACATGCACACACACACACACACACACACTAAATACACATGCGCGTGAGAAATGTCAATGCTTTCTATGATTACTTTTTAGCCCTGTGTGTGTGTGTGTGTGTGTGTGTGTGTGTGTGTGTGTGTGTGTGTGTTTGGTATGTCAGTAGTTCGAAATAGGGAGAATAAGTTGAAATAAGTCATGTGACATTTGTATTTTGATTGGTGTGAATGATAAGTGATGTGAGTGTGTTGTTGTGATTAGTGTGACCCTGAGTGTCTCAGTGTTAGAGACTGCAGTGTCTGACGGTGTGTGCTTGCTTCTCCTCGCATCCTATCAGTGCTTTAGAGCTGGAGGTCAGCATTGCTCTGCACTTTCATTTCTCTTTTTTTTTTATCGAAACTATATAGAATAGACCAGTTCACACTCTCAATCTCTTTACATTATTCATTTTATAATTTATTTCATTATTTACACAATTGGATTGTATAATGAATTGTGAAATAATGGGACAAACAGGCATGCTTCAGAAAAAAGCCCATACAATTTTGTCCTTAATCTGAAAAAAATGTATTTAGTCAGAGGTGACGGATTTGTGTGTGTGTGTGTGTGTTGTGTGTGTGTGAGTCCGTTTCTCGTATCTGTTTCATCTGCAGAGAGTCAAAGATCAGCTCGTTGTATCAGTCATTGCACACGGTCATAAACTCATTAACTCATCACAGAGTGTATCGCTCACTCTCAAGTTAATTATCCTTTAAAGGCATGGCAGTAAAGCAATAACGAGTACCAGCTTCATGACACCTCACATGATTCAGATACAAATCCTGAGCGCTGCACATACATGCAGCAGTAAAATATGGCCTTTTTCATCCTATGAGGTGGGGAGGTGCTTAGTGGGGACCTGGAGTCGGAATAAATATTTCCTTCAAGAATGGACTCTCTCTGTCTGTCTCACTCTGTCTTGTTTGTCTGTATGCATTTTATATCTTGGTGGGGACTGAATGTTCCCACAAGGTCAGAACTCTTAGATATTCCTCCTATCCTCGTGGTGACATTCGGTTGGTCCCCACCAAGCAGACTGTGTTTTTTTTTTAAATTATTATTATTATTCCTTCGTGTTTTTCTTGGAAATGTTTAATGTCTGTAAAACCAGTTCAGGTTCTGTTATTATTTCCTAGTATGGCTGTAGTTCCTAGAGTCCGGTCCCCATAAGTCAAACTCTTTCTAGCCAAAATGTGTCAGTTTTGTTACTAAGGTTGAAGATTTAAAATGTTAAAATGTATTTTACTCTAGGTGTAGCGTTACATTAATTAGCTGCATTAATAAAAATTCTGTCAGTGGAAGGTCCTCGCAAGTGTAGTATGACAAATATGTGTGTGTGTGTGTGTGTGTGTGTGTTCATGTGCAAGTAGGCAGTGATTTGTGTGGAAGTTAATCATCCACCTGCTGCTGCTTCAGGTTTCTCCCTTGCTCTCTCTCTCTCTCTCTCTCTCTCTGTCTTTCTGTTTCTCTCTCTCTGTCTTTCTGTCTCTCTGTCTCTCTCTCTGTCTTTCACTTCCAGCTGTTCCTACCACATCTTAACGGAACAGGGACCGTAACAGTTTCACTTCCAGAAAATACCAACAAATATGTGTGTGCTCACACACACACACACACCCTGCACATCCTTCCAGAGCGCAACCTCTTCTTTTCTTCGACCTCCTCGGATCTGCTGAATTGTAATTCATTCTTCCAGGAACACACACACACACACACACATACACACAAACGCACACATAGAATGAGTTTTATTTTTAATTTTTTTTAATGACAAATATTATCAATACTCACAATACAATTTAACAGTTAAGTCAATTATTCTGAGTAAAAACCTTTTTTATGTCACAAGACATTTTGAGCAACATCTTCAGCCGAGTAGGAACGGGGACTCTGACTTGTCTATCCATCAGTTGTCTCGTGATTGGTCAGTCCCTTTACTCTTCCTGTTTCTGCCTGGCCTTGGGCCAAAATACTGCTTTTGTATCTATGTGTGTGTGTTTGTGTGGAGGAGGAAGTGTGTGTATGAGCTTTGGGTTAGTTCTGCTGACTTGTCTATTATTCAGTCATCACACGCAGGCAGTCACATGCTTTTACAGTGCACCTCTCGGAGCAGACGATGAAACTTGCAGGTACATATTTTGTGTGTGTGGGGGTGTGTGTGTGTGTGTGTGTGTGTTAGGGAGCAAGATATATGTATGAGTGGATGAAATCTTGTAAACCTGAAATGATTACTTATTGCTAACCTTTACACCGTTGCCTTTTATACTTTATTGTTCTGACATGACCATGGAGAAGTAACTGTGTGGAGAAGTACGTGTGTGCGCGAGAATGAGCACTGTGTTTTAACATGTATCTGTGTTTATTCCATGTTAAGATATGTGTGGGCTGTTGGGTCAGCCCACTTGTGTTTGTATAACCATGGTACTATTACTAAGCAGCCTAACGTCCTCACGCTCAACAGAGGCGTCAGCGTCTAGCTCGCTGATAAATCTCAGCAAACACTTTAAACAAATACTAAAACTGACATTAATACCAACCTGCTGAACAGCGTGAATTCTTTTCAGTGACAGAAATCATCTGACCGACGAATAGTTGGAATTTGGAAAGTTCACCTTGACCTTTGTACAAATTTTCTATTTTCTGCTGCTGTGTCAGGAGAAATCCAGACCAAGGGATTTGGGTACTTTGGGAGATTTTTTCCGTTCCGAACAATGCAGGTCTATGCGGCTTAGCTGGTGTTATTAGACGGCTTTAATTTGAGAACAGGATTTAAGATTTTTTTATTTTTTTTGTGTTATGTTTTGTTTTGTGAATGTGTGTCTGTGTGTAGTGTGAAGGGGCCAAGAGAAGGACTTTCATTATATTAGCGCTGTGTTGATTTATGAAAGTGTTTTATGAGTGTGGCATCAGCAGGAAAAAGTACTGATACTGTGGGAATAATTCACTTGAGTTGAAGGTGAAGTAGTAGTGGAGTTTTAAAGTACGCATATAAGAGCCAGAAAGTGAGCTGTGCAGAAGTAAATACAGTACCACTTTCGTTATTAATTTGTTCAAAAGCAAAATAATGTTACCTGGCTAGGTGCTCAACTTTTTTGTTTTACTAGTTAGCTAGCTACTCTAACTAGCTAGCTCATTTCAACATGCTACTGTACATACTTAGCTCACACATTATCCTGACGTAACAGAAAATTGTTACCAAACATCAAAGTGACACCTTAAGTTTAATACAGTGCTTTGATGTTGTAAAACATAAAATCGATATCTCTATAGGCAGTGTTTTTTGGTCATATTAATCTCTAATGAGGATATCTCTGTGTTATATACTGTAAGTGATCACAGTAATATGTTTCATGGACGTTCTCCACAACATTAAACAGTCACAGTTATTTTTATGAAATCTAAGACAATAACCCAATGATCCTTTTTTTTTTTTTTTACCAGACTCCAGTTCTGATTGGAAGCTTGTGTCAGAATGACAGCAGAAGACTCCGCCTCTGCCGTCACCATGAGTAACTCTAGCCCCTCTTCCAACTCTAACCCTGCCAACAATCATCCGATCCTGCATGGATCCATTCTAGATGGTGTCGCTGGAGCTCCTAATGAAGCAGCCCTGTTGGCTCTGATGGAGCGCACGGGTTACAAGATGGTTCAAGAGAACGGACAACGCAAATATGGTCCGCCCCCTGGCTGGCAAGGCCCGTCCCCTCCACGAGGCTGTGAGATTTTTGTCGGCAAGATTCCGCGTGATGTTTATGAAGACGAGTTGGTGCCGGTGTTTGAGTCAGCTGGTAGGATCTATGAGATGCGTCTGATGATGGACTTTGATGGGAAAAACCGTGGCTATGCCTTTGTCATGTACACTCAGAAACACGAGGCGAAACAAGCTGTGAGGGAGCTAAACAACTACGAAGTGCGGCCTGGGCGATTGTTGGGGGTCTGCTCAAGTGTGGACAACTGCCGGCTGTTTATTGGTGGAATTCCCAAGACCAAGAAGAGAGAAGAGATTCTGGAGGAAGTCTCTAAAGTGACAGAAGGGGTGTTGGATGTGATTGTGTATGCAAGTGCGGCAGACAAAATGAAGAATCGCGGCTTTGCCTTCGTCGAGTACGAGTCCCATCGTGCAGCTGCCATGGCCAGAAGGAAACTCATGCCTGGGCGTATTCAGGTAAGACACATTACATTGCATGCAAAACAACTTGTTAAGACGTCTGATCATAAGATAACATTATCTCCAGTCAGTGACACCTTTAACAACAGTGATTCATGTTTTAAATGATGGAAGCCCGGTGAGTTTGGTAGCATACCCCGACACCCGAAGGTCATCTCTTTAAAAGTTCCACATTGTTAATATTTTTGTATGTGCAGCTCTGGGGTCACCAAATTGCTGTCGACTGGGCGGAACCAGAAATCGACGTTGATGAGGACATCATGGAAACAGTGAAGATCCTGTATGTGCGCAACTTGATGATAGAGACCAGCGAGGAGACCCTCCGCAAGACCTTCAGCCAGTTCAACCCGGGCTGCGTCGAACGAGTGAAGAAGATCCGTGACTACGCCTTCGTGCATTTTACCAGCCGGGATGATGCAGTGGTGGCTATGGACAACCTGAATGGTACAGAAATCGAGGGCTCATGCATTGAGGTGACGTTGGCCAAGCCTGTAGACAAGGAGCAGTACACCCGCTACCAGAAAGCATCCAAGGGAACCGTGAGCAGTAGTGAAAGTACTCAGCAAAACTATGTGTATCAATGTGATCCCTACACCCTCGCCTACTACGGCTATCCTTACAACACTCTCATTGGACCCAACCGAGACTACTTCATCAAAGGTTGGAGACAATTCATTCTTCTTTCTTCGTGTTTCTTTCCTAAAGTGTGGAAAATGTATCCATCATTTCTTTTCTTTTTTTTTTTTTAAATCATACCTATTGTGGCACTAATGCAGTTCCATTTTACAACAATCACAAAGTAACTTTAGTGACTTTGCCTATTGCTCAATGACCTAAGTATTATAAAGTTTCAAAGGTTTATGCTGTTTCTGAGCTTCCTGTGTTTGACTCCACATGTACTCAACCAGCCCATATTTGAACAAAATAAATCACATGAACAATTAGATAAAGTTACCAAAGAGACCTTTTCTCTGACAGGTTGAACGGATTTGTTAGTTACGGCTGCATGTTGAAACTAATAGTAAATCCAGTGACCATTCATCATCGTCCCAAGTGGTGTAACACGTTTCAGGGACATGCTCCTTTAAGAAAACCTTAAGGCTGGTTGAGTATCATCGGTTTTAGACATGCATGGAACTAAGGAACAGCTATGATCCTGAGACGGTATAATAATGAATCTGGTTCTCTGGGGGAAATCTGTGCTGTTAAAGGCATTTCCTGGCTACTAATCACAAAGTATTGACACCCGCCCCCATGTTTGTTTGGTTGTTTATTTGTGAAATCCTTTGTTTGATGGGTTGAGCAAAGAGCTTGATTTTACACCGAAGCGCATTTCCTTAATCTTTGATGTCATACTCGCCATTCTTCTAGTGAATGAAAATCCAATCTCTCCCATATCATGTAACATTTTAACACATATCCAGCACCTTCTATTCATTGTTCATCATTCCACTTCAGTAACTGCTTTATCCTGGTCTGGGATACGGTACCCTTCGACCTACTGTGACGCAAACCGGCTCTAAGGAAAATAATAATAAAAAATAAATAAATAAATTTGAACAAAATAGATATGGAAAAAAAAAGAAAAAGAGATAAAAGTAGAATTCATCACAATCCACTGAAGAACGTTTCTGAAGAACGTCCCCTGTCGTTTGTATTTCAAGCAGGTACTGTACGAGGCCGTGGCCGTGCTGCAGCCGCTAACAGAGGCCCAGGGCCTCGTGGCTCATACCTCGGTGGCTATTCCGCCGGTCGAGGCATTTACAGCCGCTACCATGAAGGAAAGACCAAGGTGCCGGAAAAACCATATGAGCTCATGCCCAGTCTGGAGCTGGCAGCTGTTAATCCAGTGGGCATTAAGCCTGGCACAAGTCAGTGTGACACCTAAAAGCATACACACACACACATATACACACACATAGTCAGTCAAACCCACTACTCTCTCTCTCAGCTCTCTTAATTCCTAATCCAAGGGGCAGACTTTAGTTTCATTGGATCGATTATATGGAAATTGATTATACCAAATGCAAACTTAAGATATATCAAGGAGAGAATGTGCCTGGCTGTGCTGCCCCCTAGTGGAATGGAGTAGAGCAGAGAAACACTAACTCCAATATTGCTGCCTGTACAATTCAGATTTTCCTGATCTTTTGTAAATCTTGCTCAATGTGTTCTTGACAGAAAAGTGTTTGATGCTAATCACTTCGCTTCTTTACTCTTGTGAAATCAGTTCTCCTTTTGAGAATGTTGATCCCTCTGAGCTTTTCTAACGCTTTTTTTGGGCGACGTGTAAACCTGCTGATCCTAAAATCGAAATTAACCCCAGGAATGAAAAGACTTTTTGTTTGTCGAAACAATGGGGGGCCGTGTATATGTGTGTGTGTGTGTGTGTGTGTGTGTGTGTGATAATCTTAAGCCAAGTCACCTGCCATAACTAAGAACAGGTTATGTAGGTCTCATTTCCTTTCATTTTCTCTCTGTCCCTCGCTTACTCTCTCTTTCACGCCACTGCTTTTGTGTTTCTTTGTGTTTTATTGTCGACGTGCGACTGTAGCGCTCTCTATTCCTTTTACCTTTGTAAACTCTATACACTTTACATCATGTCTTACATTACAAGCATTTCTTATAGCGTAATGTAATGTGACAGTCAACAGGGGTGGACAAATCAGAGTTATGAAAGGGATGATTTAATTTTTTAAAATTTTACTGATGTTGTCGTTCTGTGTCTGGAAACCCCTATGGGCATCTTTATTTATCGCGAATATTGTTAATAATAAATTAAAGAATTAATACTACATTGTATTTTACATATTTTTATTGTTGTGGTTGCCTTGCAGTATTGTTTATACAATTCTGTTACAGCGTTTGTTAAAACACATCATTCAGAATGAGTTGGCCAGCACCATTCGTAAACGTGTATATACTGTACATAATAAACTTATAAAAGCATACCCTTTTTTTTGTTAATTGCTTTAATTTGTTAATCAATCTACAACATAACACAAGGAAATTGCATGTTACAACAAGTTAGCTAGTTAAATGCATTAACTAGCTATGCTTCTCACGGGCTTAAGATGATTTAGCAAGTCATGTTTTGAGTGGCGCAGTGGTAAAGCCTCGTCCTCGCGAGCTCGATCGATTCCCGAACTTTCTGTAACCTCTCGCAAGCCAGAGGTCTCGCAGCTGATTGGCCGAGCTCTCTCAGACGGGAGGATAGCGCCGCCCCCAACGGTGCGTAAGCGAGCAGTTCGAAAAGATGCGGTCGGCTGGCGTCACGTGGTTAGATGGAAACACGTGACTGAGTGGTAGTAGTAGCCTTAATGTGGGAGCGCCCCTAGTGACGGGGAGGATCTAGACACGACTAAATTGGGGAGAAAATCTGGTGGTTTATTTGTTTTTCTCCCTACACTGTACAGTATGATCTTTTGATCTGTCTGTGACTGTGTATAGAAGATTTGCGCTCCATGTTATTTTGCTTGGCTTTGTCGTGGCAAAATCTTTCCACATACAGTACCTGCCACTTCCTGATTCTAAAAAGTTCATCTGTCACTTGGGCATGCTAATTAATCCGCCTAGTGCAAACATTTCTCCTGGCAGCTCGATAACACCTCAGATGACGTGTCCAACTTATTCTGCTTGTTGTAAATTCAAAATAAGGCCAGAAATCTGACTACTGATCCGTCCACTCCTGATGTTTTAAGAGTATTCATGAGTTTTATAATAAATACTGTTTATAAAATTGTGTCATTTGTGTATGTGTTTGTGTAGTGACTCTGCCAGCTCTTGGTGCGCAGTACCCCACTGTGTTTTCTGCTGCACCCGCTGCTACTAAACTGGTAGAGGATGGGAAGATTCACCAGGTGGAGCATTTGATCAATCCCCTCGCCCTCCAGCACGAACATTCCGCCGCTCCCTCGGCTGCTGCCGTCATTCCTGCTGTCTCGACACCTCCACCCTTTCAGGTACAACAGTGATAATGTTCTGATTTCAGTGTTTACTGAAGCTGGACAAACACTAAAATATGTAGTAATATGCTGCTGAACTGAAGGGTGAATTTAGGTCGGAGGTTTTTTTTTTTTTTTTTTTAAGGTGTTGCCATCGATAATAATTAACTAGAGGATTCGAGTTGTAAGTATGATGTCATGGGTTCAAGTTACACAAGTCACTTTGTTGTCTTGCATCTGAACCATAATTATATATAATATATTTAGTTACGGCTTTATATATATATATATATAAACATCTCAACATCTCTACAGTCTATCTGCCCTGACATCTTCTGATCATCAGGAATTTCCATTGCTAAATAGTGATCGAACATGAGCGATAAGCCGGTTTTATTGCCCCGTTATTATGTTATCACCATAAAGGTTATTATTATTAACAGACTTATTCAAGGACTTTGTTGACGTGCGTTAAAGATTTTCCGTTCCAAGCCTCTCAAAGGCTACTATATGTTGATATAAACTGTCGCACAAGTGTGTGTTAAATAGCGCTGATGTTAAATGTTAGCACATACTGTACGTACTGACTGGAAAATATTTTTGTGCGGAATTTACTGCATACACAATGCAAACAGATCAGTGCAATCATCATCATCATCATCATCCAGTAGCAGTTTTACTATTTTGTTGTTTGTTTGTTTTTCCACAATAATTGTGCTGTACGAAACTGATCATTTTTTTGATGCCATACAGTATGTTAAGACTTTTTTTACTTTAATGAAATCAATGCAACTTGCCTGCTGTAGACTTTGATGACATTATGTGAGTGGTTATGGTAAATCAATTAGTGATCATCAGCGTGGTGCATTGCAGCTCGGAAAGTTCAAAAGTTACTGTTACGACTGAAAAGTTGATTATTTTCTAATAACAGCAATGTTTTTTTTTTTTAAATTCAGGAACATCCATGAGACAAACGTATTTAAAATAAGGCCTACTCTTTCTCTTAGGGTCGTCCGATCACTCCTGTGTACGCCGTGGCTCACAATGTCCAGCGGATCCCTGCTGCTGCAGCCGCCGGTCTTTATGGTGCGAGCTACGTGCCGATTGCTGCTCACGCCAACACAGCCACCCTGGCCGCGCTGCAGAAGAACGCAGCCGTGGCAGCTGCCGCGTACGGAGGTTACGCTGGCTACATGCCCCAGACCTTCCCCGCTGCCACCTTTCAAGTGCCTATCCATGATGTGTACCCCACCTACTGAGACGCCTTTGTAAACACTCCAAACCGCAGCATGACATCCATGTGGGATACAGTAAAGCATCTGATGTGTGAAAAAAAAAACCCCGAAAACTTTAAGCACATATAAAACAAAAGGTTTTTTTAAACTAACCCACTAACTTAAAAAAAAACAAAAAAAACTATAATGTCTTTTGACTGCATGTTCACTTGGATACAATTTACAAACTCTAATAATAATAATGCCTCTTAAAGCTTTAATTATGTTCTGCGCAAGACTGTTTTGACCAATTCTAACCTTTAAAAACCTGTGTGCTCTAATGTGCAAAAATTGAACTATAACAAAACCTGTGCAGCCACTTCAATATTTATTAACCGTTATGAAAACATTACTAAAATGTCACCACTTTCAACTTTCTTGCATCTTTCAACTTAGACATAAGAAAGACTAAAGACATGCGGTTTGTGGTGACTACTTTTGTAATGTAACTCCAAATTCATGATATTAAAATTTTATTATGTTTTAAAGCATACAGGGACATTACCAAGCTCTATATCTTAACCTGTCGGTATGAATGAACGGGTCTAGTGTGTGTGTGCCCTGCCGAGCAAAGAGCGAACAAAGCGGTTGAATGAATAAACAACATTAAAGCTTTAAGAAGCATCGATAGTACTTTTTAAAAAAACAAAGCCGGCGTTAATATAGAGACTAGACGTTTTAGCTGCATCCACTGTCCCAGACCTGCTGACTAGAGACATAAAACTATCAAAACGCACTGACCTTGAGTCACTTAACACTGACCCTGATTGTCTAGAACTACTGATCCCAATGCTATACTCGTTCAGTCAGGCATGACTGCAGTGCAACTCGATTCATGATTGAATCTCCGTGGACCAAGAACTCACTGACAAGACATGGACTGGACCCACCAGTTGTTCTCAGCTGGTATCAGTGCGCATGCTACTTCTATCTGTTTCTCCCTCCTGATCTCACTTCTGATGCAGTCTCATCTCAAGCTCTACAGTACGTCCCCTCGGACAAGACTCACTCCCAGTCAAACATGAGAGGTGACTATTTCTACAGTATGTGCTAAGCCCCCTTTTTAAAAAAACTAAATTACACTGAGTGCCTTAAGTGATAACACTCACTCGCAGATTACACCAGCATTCATTTATGACATCTCAAGTGTACGGTTGCTAGATTATTATTATTATTATTCTTGTTATTTGCTTTTGCACTAATTGATCTAGACTGATTATTCTGCGTGCCTTAAGCACAAAGTCCCTTCTGTATTTCTTTTCAAAAAGGAAAGCTTGTACACGACAACTATCGTATTGCTGTGAGAGTCCTCGATGCAAATGATCCAACTTTTATTGCTCAACACTTATGAACCTCCTAAACCTTTTCGTCTCTGAGGATGTGACGAACACTGAAGGAACATTGCTGTATGAACGTTCTCTACTAACCTGAAATACAAGATATTTTCTCTAAGGTCTTAAATAATTTACAGAAAAGAAAAAAAAAAAACTAAAACAGCTATAAGGAAAAAAAAATGCAAAACTGCTGAGCAGAGACCTGTGAAGGATAATTTTATGGACTTGTTTTGATGTTTTAACACACAAACGGGATTTCCGAGTTGTTTTTTTTCCCCCAAGTGTTTTTTTGTTGTTGTTTTTTTTTAAGACGATGTCTTCTATTCTAACCACTAGGTTGCCTTAGTAATAAGTATAAAACCAACTAATACTTTTAAATCTTTTCATTTGATATTATGACTATATTGGTTTATCTTTTATTATCAGTTTATTAATAGTGGCATGTTTGATGCCCGTTTAGTTCACTGTTATTTGAAGGCTTCCAGATGTGCTTTCCAGATGTGCACGCACTTGACTTTTTGATGTGTGAATTTTCTCTTATTTTATTGGAAGCTGGAGACGAAGCCAAAATATGACACACACACACACACACACACACACAAAAAGAAAGAAACACGGGATGAGAGACTATAACTAGCCACCATGTGTGTTTAAGCGCTCATACACTCCATAGCCTTAATACTGTATACCACATTCAAACTCTTAGCAGCAAACTGCAATACCTCCTTTAAACTAAAGTATTTTTTTTAACATGAAGATCCAACAGCAGCATTTATTTATTTGCAGGATGACCAACATGCCATTTTGGATTTGCAGGTTGGTTTTTCTAAAAGCAAAATTAAGACTGAAGAACGTTTTTTGATGTATATTTTTTTAAATATATACAGTAACTTTGATCCGATCAAGCCTTCCAAGGCTACACTTGACCTGATTGATTTGATCTCTGTTTAGGATTTTGATTAACAAATATATGATGTATATTCGGCTGCTGGTGGTTATTTTTCACAAGGCGCGATCATGAAAAAAGCTTTTTGATATTTATTTCCTGGCTGCAGGAACTTAAGCACAGAGGTGACTTACAGTATGATACGACACAGAAAGACAAACTGATGTCACTGGAGTCGATGTGGCATGTGCAACCCATTAGCTTGTGTCACCTTATGTGATTTATATTATTGGTTTTTTTCATCTATTCCTCCCAAGTACTTAACCACAGGCTAGGTATTAAACACGATGTTCTACAACATATACATTTGTTTGATAGGCGTTCAAGTCAAACCAGGAAAAACCGATTGATATTTACAGAAATCTTTAAGCCCAGTACGATGATGAGACTCAGCCTGAGTAAAACATTTGGAAATGTTTTTAAAAATAAGGCTGTACGTCCAGGAATAACGATCCTGTCCAGACGTGGCGAAAGCAGGAACTTCGAACATGGCTCCGGCATAGATGGTATCCAAGCACTAGTGAAAAACTAGCATAAGTGCATTAGTGTAGCGGTGGATTATATAGTGAAATAAAGCTAGTTTTAACTTTTATCCCTGTTTGACTTGAACAACCCTTGTATTTCAATTAGCTTTCTTGTAGTTCAGCCTTTTATAGTGCACAGTGAAATTATTTGTTCTTCGCATATCCAGGTTTTTGTTAGTAGGCTGGAGTCAGCCATTATTCGGAGCAGACAGGATTAAGGGCCTTGCTCAAGGGCCCAACAGCGGCAACCTGGCGGAGCCGGGGCTCGAACCGCCGACCTTCCGATTAATAGCTTAGCAAGTTATAGAACTTTTCCTGAATTGAACAAGCATGTACTAGGGTTTGTACATTGTGCATTTTGCAGTAAACCATTTGTGCTCCACAACAGCCTACTTTCATACATTTTAGACCTTTGTGAATACATTTTAAGATCTGCTAGAATTCTCTCAGTTCTTCGAAAAATGCCAGGCAGAATTTAGTCACTCTGTGATTAATACAACCTTAAGCGGAACCAGACTCAAAAGGGAATCAGTCCTGCTCACAGTATACTGTACAGCACCGAGTGTGATCTTGTGAGACAGGCATGAGACAATCGTCATGAATACAACAGCAGTGTTCTAATCGGATCATTTTGATAAGCTTTCTATTGATTGTGTCGCTCCGGTGGATTTTTTTGTTTCTACCCAATAATGCAGTTAGCTTTCGGAGAGTCGGACGCTTCTTAGATCCGAGCGTCCAGGATAACACCCTAAAGTTGTTGAGGTTTTATCCAGGCTTTTTTTTCATTACGAGATGAAGGTGTGAGTATACAGTACGTGTTATACAAACTGCTCTGAATGGTCTTTCGGAGAAGTTTCTCCACGGCTCTGTGATGTAGATGTCAGTGCCTTGATCTAACAGAAGCTTATTCTTGAAGCTTAAAGTGTGCACAGAGGTCGTGACCTTGTCTAGTTATACTGTAACAACAAAGTGTGTTATATCGTTAACAAATATCTCCTTTATCTGTCTTTCTCTTTCCATATTAAAGGTGAAGGATTCCCATGATCCTGTCATGGTTTTAAAGGTGTTTTTTGTTTTCTTTTAGTTTTAGCTCATTATTATTATTAATATTGTTAATATTATTATTTTTATCATGACAGATTGTGTTTTTTTTCTTTGTGTAACCTGTGTGTTAAGACTGAGTCACACTGGCAACTCATAAATCCTTACACACACACACACACACTAATGGTGTTGCCCTTGTGTGTATTTGTATGTATTTGTCCATATAAGTTTGTGTGTGTGTGTGTGTGTGTGTGTGTGTGTGTGACCTCCCTTTTCCACATGCTTGTTAGAATCTTTTATCTTGACAGAAACCATCAGGATATATTTAATATATACAATGCATTATATTTGTGTATGAAGTAAGAAGAAATCCTATAATATATTTGAAGTAAATGTTTTTCTCTTTCTTTATATGCAACTTATTTTTTTCGAAACTTGTTTTGCCAAAGTGTTCTGTAGTTTGAATTGTTAGTCTTAAAAAAAGAAGAAAAAAAACAATAAAAAAAGAAGTTTTTAAAACTTTTTTTCTTTCTTTTTTTTTTTTTTTTTGCTAATATGTTAGATACAGCTGGCCAGTTTTAACTGAATGTGGACCCAAAGGTGTCACACCTTCAAGTTGCTTTGTATCACGATCATTTCATTAACACTAAGTAGTTTTTTAAGTGTTTTTGCTGTTGTTGTTGTTGTTGTTGTTGGCTAAATGAAACGAACAAGACATCTAAGGTGGTTGAAGAATTATCTTCAACGATATTCCTTTATGGAGCTCTTTTCTATCACACTGTATTTGTAATAGGCTTTGCATTATTGTAGGCTATTTATAGTGGTTTAGCATTTGAATAAAGCATTTTCAAAAAGAGAACCAAAGGATTCTGTTATATTATTGCTCTCGTCTCGTGCTTTACCCTTCGGCCGCAAAAACACCTTGTGTTCTGGAATATGCATCTATCAGCTTTGCACATCTCTCACTCATCGTCTTTACCGCTTTATCCTGTATACAGGACTTGAACCCAGACCCTGAAGGTGCAAGGCAGCAGTGCCAACCAGCAAGCCACTGTGCTGCCACCCTTTACTCATGATTTTTTGTTCATTCAGTATTCTACCAGGTGTGTTGAACTCAAACCGCGACTTTTGACTGTAGAGAATACCAGAACACAGATATAAAAGTAAAAACTGGCTTCATTTCTCTATATAATCCCCTGCTACACTAATGCACTTATCTCTGTGTTTCACTACTGCTTGAATACCATCAAGGTAGAACGTTTTTCTCAGTACAACGGAGCCATGATCAAACATGCCTGCTTTACATCTGAAACGCTGGCCTCACAGGAAATCCTCTAATGTTTTAGTCTGATTCTTGATAGGACTGATGTCTGAGCCATCGGACATGTTCAGGATCCTGGATCGAAGCGCTCCAGTGTAGCAGTACAGTATGCGTGGCGTCATCAATGCTTAGCCAAATCTCTGCCCAGTCTCAGGTTTCCTTCCAGCATTGCCCTGTATTTGCACCGTACACACAATGCTACCACCACAGTGCTTTACTTATAAGCAGGGTTGGGTTTCCGCTAGACATAAGACATCCACAGGCAAAAAACATCCAGTTTTGGAGTTGTCAGATCATACTGTATGCTTCTTATCAGAATTTTAAGCTGGACTTTACAACATCCATAAAGACAATCTTTTGTAAAGTGTCTTCTCCTATCTAAACCATGAATCTCTCCAGCCTCTTGATTGCTTTTGGGATTAATCCCCTCCTTACCCATGAATGATTGTGGATGAATGTGGTCCAGGTGGTGATGTTTAACATTTGGGATTTCCTCGGATTTCTCTAAACTTTGCCTTTAACCACATGATGATTTTCATGCGAAGCCTTCCAGAGGCTTTATTTACACTGTCATGTGACACCTTATTTGCAAACCTCAAATATTTTGCAGGACAATAGTTTTTTTATGATTTGCAAAGCACTGGAGCAGCCATTTACAGTAGCTGACGATAGGAATGTGACGGAATGTTAAAAATAACATATGAACACAAACGTATTCATCGCCCCGCTGAAAAAAATCCAGTTTGGACTGATGTGCTATCTACCAGTTGGCACAAAACAGGAAGAACTGGTTGAACTGGTACACCATCTTTGCTAAATGCTAGAACCAAGTAGGAAGAAGAAAATTAAAACAGAATTATTTTACCTACTAAAAGGCAACAACATTCATACAATTTACATTATACAAGTATACAAGTACATGTGGCAAAATATGTTTTATTGTTTTTTTTTTATTATTATTTATTCACACCCACCAGCCATCTATCATGCAATGCCAGCCAATCACCCTCTTCCGCATATGTGAACTCACAGACGAACACAATTGGCTGGATTGTCAAGGTGAGAGAGAGAGAGAGAAAGAGAGAGAGAGAGAGAGAGATAACACCCAGATAACACGGCCAATTTTGTGCTCTTTGCTCCCAGACATGAAGACTGTTGGATCCTCCTAATTCAACAATAAATGCTTAATTATGGGAAATTATGTGTAATTGACACAAAAATCTTGTACAGTATAATATCCCTGTTATTAGTATAATTTGTGTTAATTGCTCATCTTTTATGTGCACTTATTAAGCTCCCTGATGTTATTTAGCCAAGCAGCCACAAGGTGTCACCAAAATCTTTCATTTTATATTAATAACAGAAATTTAATTAAGGATTTATTTATAATCTACTTTGTACAGAATAAAAAAAAATCTATGAAAATTTTTCCCCTTACATTTTAATGTGCAGCAACGACGTTTGAGTGTATTTTAGGATTTTAAAAGAAAACCAATGGCAAAAACAATACTACTACTACTGCTGCTGCTAATAATAATAATAATAATAATAATAATAATAATAATTGAAACCACATAATCTATGTATTAAAGTGCAATAGACAGATTTATTCAACAAAATTTAAACCTAAGCCTTTACTCATTGTAAGAAATAAAACAAAACATACCATTCCCAAACTGTACACTAGGTGTCGCCAAAAACCTTTGTTAAATTGCATTACGGGCACCATATAGGTTTGTTTAATTGTCCTTCAAACAATTTTTATAATTAAGATTAATTCTAACTGGTGCTCAACAACAACCTTTCATACTGTGGTGAGAGTAAAAAATTTAAAAAGGGATTGTTAATAGTAAACATTATTCTAACAGTCAGTTTGAACAGCTTGTCATGTCTAATTGGGTATCCGTAATCTTCTGATGAATGATGTAAGATGTCCAAAATAAAAACTTTACAGAAATTTACAGAAGCATCCATCTTTATGTGCCATATTAAAACTTGGATTCATCTGAATAGTAATGTAAATGTTCTCCCAGTAGTGGTTCCAGCCCTTCACGTGAGCTGTACGCTCTGACAAAACATGCAGTGACTCCAACAACCACCATCACCACCAGCACCACAGCCACTATCCCAATGGTAATTATCTCAGAGATGGTATACGGCCGAGCTGGAGGAGAAAGTAAACAAAAAAATTAAAGACAAATACGTTTAAATACAAAATACAAATAAATTCAATTCAATTCAGTTTTTTTTTAATATAATGCTTTTAACAGTGGTCATTGTCACTAACCATCTTTACAGAATCAAAAATAAAATTAGGGAAGTAAGTATGAAATGTGTGAGGAAATATGCATTAATCAAAATGATCATTTTATCCCCAACGAGCAAACCGAAGGTGACAGCGGCAAAGAAAAACTCCCCGAGATGGCAATAGAAAGGAACCATGAGAGAAACCAGACTCAACAGGGAACCCATCCTCATTTGGGTGATAACAGATAGCAGGGATTGATCTGAAGTCACACTGCGTGTTAGGCAGCTGGAAGTTCAGTGTAACAGGAGACCATCTTCATGTTAAAGTGGAACCCCAGTCCCCAGTCACCACATGCAGACCACACGGGTCATTCATGCGAAAAGATCACAAACTAGAAACGCGGCATCAGGACGAGTCAGACACGTCCATAGGGACAAATAGTATGTTGTAGTTTTTCAGTGCTTGATTTCTAACATGCAGCCTCTATTGCTAGTTTAATAAATCTTCACTAGTATGTCTGGTTAATGTCCTAAATATGTGGATAAGTGGAGATTTTTAAATTTGGAAGTAGTTTCTAAACACAACTGTTTCTTTAAAACTCTCTCATAGCGGGATTAGTTTTCTTTGCACCTGCCTGTGATATTTAGAAAATTATACACTAACTTGTAGTCTAATATTAACCATCTGACCCTGACCAAGCAGTTACTAAAGATTAAAGGCATAATGCAGCAATTCATCTTCATTTTTTTTTTTTGGTGTAGTGTGAGCTCCATATGCTAAACAGGAAGTACAAATAATTTCAAGCATAGGACATTATTGTAGTTTATGGTAGAATGTAGTGTCACTCACTTGGCCACTGGACTTCATAGGTGTATCCAAGACTGTCAGACGCCGAGACAAACATTTCCGCATTCGTGACAGGTGGCCAGAACGGAACCATGTTGTAACGCCAGTTATGACCAATAGGAGCTTTTTCTTTGGGGTAAAACACTGTGCCTAAATCATACAAAGGATGTGTAATGTGTGTCCATTTGGGCAAGTGTTTATTTTAATTACACACTGAAAGAGCCCATATGCACTCAATCAGCCAACCATACAGTGTGTGTGTGTGTGTATGCGTATACATACTAGGGTGGTGTCTCTGTAGCCACTCATCAAATATGGCATCAGTAAAACAGTGCAGCAGGACAAAGATGGGGTCATTAGAGGACACAGGAGTCTGACCACCTGTCCCGTTCAGGAAAAGATGAGCCAGGTTGTGTAGACTGCGCACCCCTGGGTCATAGTTCCCCTTGGAGGTGCTGTATCCTAACAACACACACACACAGTATAATTCTATAGTTTGTGTCTATTTTTTTTTAAAAACTAGATTCCAAAGAGCAAACTTAGCAAAGACCATTATTCTCAATAGTTTTTCTACAGTTTCTTATATTATTAAAGCTTTTAAAGCTGTCTGTTTTACCTTCAATGGTATTCCTAAAGCTTAAAGAGGAGGTGGAGTAGTACGGAGGTGTATCAAATGTGTTGAGCTCCAGGCAATCAATTACATCTTGATTTTCAGGTAGTTTCTGTACGATCGGCTGTGCAGCATTCCCACCAGGATTCCTTCTGATTGGACCGCCTTCTGTACCTGCACACACACACACACACACACACACACACACACACACACACACATTGCCCAGATTTCCAATTCAGATACATTTATCATAACATAAAGGTATTGTACAGTATATGCTATATTGTTGACATGTACTGTATAACAGGTTTTTGGAGCCCTCTAGTGATTACAATATGAATTACAACTACTAAGCAAGCATGAACGGAACTAAGAAGTACAAAGGACTGATCGTCTTTGTCTATACCACTTTATCCTGTGTACAGGGTCGTGGGAAGATAGAGCCTATCTCAGAATCTTAGGGCACGAGGTGGGGTACACACTGTATGGGGTGCCAATCCATCACAGGGCATACACACATACACACACTCATACACCCACTACAGACGCTAATTTGCATGTCTGCAAACCGGAGTACCCAGAAGAAACCCACCAAGCACAGGGAGAACATGCAAACTCCATGCACAAATACCCGAGGTGGGAATCGAACCCGGAATCTGGAGGTGCAATCCAACAGTGCTAACCACTACGTCATTTTTAAATCATTCCAGGCAGCTACTAGATTAAGGGTGGCTTAATCAAAGTACAAGGCTGAGTTATCATCGTGTGACTGTGACTCCATCTGGGTAGCTGGTCCCTTATATTCCTTATAAGTCTTGAGAGGTTTCTCTTTTTTTCTCATCTTGTTAAGTTTTTTGACAAATGATGATTCATGACTTGCTCCTTGCTAATTTAGAAATTTCCCTTGTTTACGGTATACAGTATGTGTGTGGTGTGTGCACACTTAGCATGATTAATGTTGTTTTACTATATTTCTACATAAGAATCTCCAGTAATATAGAGGGAAGTGTGTGTGTGTGTGTGTGTATTATGCACTAGCATATACACACGGCTCTGTGTGTGCTACAGTACGTCTGCATTAAATCTCACAAATATTTAATGTGCCTGTGTGTGTGTGTGTGTGTGTGTGTGTGTGAGTGAGTTTCACACTGTTACAGATGGTCCCCTGTGTTTCATACTCCTCCACGTCTTCGCATATCACTCTCCACTGAGAAAACACAGAGTTAGAGCTAATGCTGTTCATGTCAAAGCTGCTCCTGGCTCCAAGCAGGTCATCTGTGCAGATATCACACTCGTTTTTTCCAGTCGCAAAGTTCCAGTACGGCAGGGCGAACGTCCGGTTCCTCAGCATGTCCTGCATAACAGAGAGGTTATGTGTAGAGGTGAACGAGTTCATGATTCCAAAACTGTACAACCCAATGTCATTTCAACATATTTTATGGTTCAATTTGACATTTTTCCGGTAGCCGATTCTCTGGGGGAATTTTTTTTTTTTACAGTATGATGGCTAACAGGAGCATGTTTGTACTCTTTTGTTTTATGGCAGGTACACCTTCATGCAATGATCCGATCAACCAATCATGTGGAAGAAGCACATTGCATGAAGAAAAACACAAAGAAACACAAAGAACAAGAGCTTCTGTTAATGCTATGGCATTGGTTTTGTGTTGGTGCCAGTCAGGCTGGTTAAAGCATTTCAGCCATCTAGGAACCTCTGTAGTCCAACGGCGACCATTGTGTTTATTCCCATTTGTTTGACCTCCGGCCAACACTCACACATGCATTCACACACTACGGGCAATTTGGGAACGCCAATTAGCCTAATCTTTAGACTATGGGAGAAAACCAGAGAACCTGGAGGAAAACCCACCAAGCATTCATGCACACAGACCTGACAAGAGATTCGAACCCGGGATCTGGAGGCTAACCACTAACCCACCGTGCCATTTCATGCAAAACTTGTTTCGAGATTTTACACGGAGTGGTGTGAAAATCAAAAAACATCACCTGTATATCACTCTCTAGTTGCAGCAGATGGAACCGATGCCATGTAAGGAATCCTGGACCTTTATGAGAGAAATCCACACCTCCGAAGCTATGCTGTCCCGAGCCCATGTACGTCTTCCCAACCGAATAGTGATGAGTCCAGACGAAAAAGTTGTAGATGGTGATGTTTTCGCACTGGACAGTGTTTCCGTCCGGGCCAAAGAGCTCCTGATAGCGTCGGGTGCAGATAACCAGATCAGGATGGACCGTCATCTTGGCTTGATCCAGAGCGTTCACGAAAGCCCGTTTCTCCTCTGGAGACATCTGCATGATGTTCCGACGCACTGGTTTTACAGTGACACAGGTGTGAAGGATAAACACGTATCATGTAAGTACATGTACAGGTAACCAGAATCAGGATTTACTGGCTAAATGTAAGGTGTAAAATATGTATGTCTTGCCAGGAGCATAAAATCAATCCTCACCCACATGGATTCTCTGATCACAGTTCGCTCCAGTAAGCCCATATCTGCATCGTCCACAGTTGTACCCGCTAAACTTTTGGTTACACTGGCAGCTCCTGTTAAAGAAGCGCAGCGGCCATCGTTCCCGATCGTCCCGTCCATCGTGAGGATACTGAGGACCATGTGGGCGCAGGTCAGCGACGACTGGCATACACTGACCACGCCTGGTCCTCACTCCACACTCATCATTGGCTAGACTGGTGGGTGATGGACAGCAGGTGCCACTACGCAGGACCTCGGGTGTCACGCACTCGCGCGGGAACTGCGTCCGGGCGATCACGGTGTACACGCAGAGTAAAAACACACTCTGCCACATACTGTGTACATGCAGGATGTCGACCTGTTCGAACACAGAACCTTTAATTTAATTGAGTCTCAAAGTCAAATATGGTCAGACAGTTACTTCTTCATCCTCAAACTCACATCACATTGTTACACATACGGTACCACAGAATGGTTTTACACACACCACAGCTTTGTTTTTATGAGGGTGAGTCAAAAATTGTCCGCACAGTTATAATAGAACTTCAGTTGGTTCTTATCAACGCTTTCTGTTCAAGACTACTGTCTCCCCAGTCACTGCTGTCCAGATGCGAAAGTCAACCATCAGCTGGAAAATTGACACTTACAGTTTAACAATCAACAGGGTTTTATTAAAGGGTTTGTTAAACTTCCAAATAAAAGCAGAGGACTGCTATCCAAGGGTGCTGTGATCTCGCATGATGTTGTACGTCCGCACATTTCTGCCCACACTGTCGACACTCAGCAAAATATGTCGAAAAATATTTATAATATATTTGTCTTTTCAAAAAGATTTTTTAAAATAAATTCTACAGCCAGAGTGCGGATAATTTTTGACTGACCCTTTTGTGCTCTGGTTGGTCAGAAGCTGTTAAGAGAAACACTCCAAATTGTATTTAATTGTTGATATGGCGAGTGTTCCTCTACGAAGTTCTTTTGGAATGAGGTTTAAGTGTCGGTGCTTAGAGTTAAACCTCAAACTTTAAAAGTTTTAATATATAACTAACTTGTCCTACAGACATTCTGCTAAAGTAATAAAACATTGCAAACTGCTTGGATATTGGTGTTAAATAAGTTCCTAAACATTTGTCAATTGCACACACACGCACACACACACACACACACACACACACACACTGGTTGATTACTTACAATTTGTCATAAGTTCCTACAAAACTATAAATAATGTGAATTTTAAATAATTTCATGTACCTGGTATCAGGTTTCTCTCGTTCTGTTTGTCTCACTGCTTACACGTCTACAAATCCACTGAAATTCTTTATATCCCTTCCCTCATGACTGCACTCATCTCGCTGATCCCTTCATCTCGTGATCAGCAGCCGCCAGAGAGAGAGAGAGAGAGAGAGAGAGAGAG
>JAOVVA010000034.1:9019116-9043990 GCA_028565275.1 Leiocassis micropogon
CATGAAAAGTCTTCTTACATGAACATGAACACTCTTTTTATATATAACATTGTGTATATACAGTAAGATTTGCACTAACATAGAATAATACATAAAAACACTATAAAGTAACACGTATAGAATCGTGAAGTGTTTAACAAATCCAAACAATTTTTCAAAAGAAATCCTTAATGTTTCATTGAGCTGTTAAATTAAAAAAGATATCACACACTTGTTGCAAAAAAAATCACTTAAAACCATAAACAAAATTTATAGACATTCACCAACGTTTTTAACTATTTACATGTGTGACTAATGTTTTTTAGTATCTTCACCATAAAAAAAATGTCTGGGAAAGGTAAAATTTTTATTTTTAACTATATAAGGTTTTAGGGGTGGTGGTACAGTAGGTTTCTCTCCTGCCATGCGGAAGGCTTGGGTTCAATTCCCACACAATGCCCAAACCCCTCAACAGGAACAGCCAAAAGACCAACAACAACTACATAAGGTTTTGAAAACTACAGGCTTTCCTGAAGTGAGCGTATAGTATTTCCATCCCAAATACCATTCTAGCATTTAAAAAAATGTGAAAGAGAGACAATTTGATGAATCAATTTAAATGACCCTGGAAGACACTTCTAAATTTTAAAAAAAAGTACAATATGAAATTACTGATTCACTAAATCGTGTTGACTTAATTTCCTCTTATGTTAACAGAAATGTCAAAATTTGCTAGTGGGGAAAAAAAACTCTCTATTTTTATGACTTTCCAGAATTCCAAAATATTGCACCAACATCTGACAGGTTTTCCCAGACCGTGATGCAACTCCAGTATCTAGCATCACCAAACTTCTGATTGATAGTGTCATCTAGACTTATAAATCCCCGTCACAGTAAAAAGAAACAGACATACAGTATATTTGAGGCAGTAGTGCTGCAGGAGTAGCTCTTAAAGAACAGAAGTTCAATGATTGGATGAGTTCTCCACCATAGATTGTGAGTGAATCGGTGTCATAGCCAGCATCTCTTTCTGGATTTCAGAGTGCTCTGGGAGGTCATCCAGTGTGGTCCTATAAACAATAAACACCATGAGGAGGTATGAAATGGTCCAAGTGTGTGCTTCTGTGTGCAAATCTTATTTCTTACATCTGTATTTTTGTATGTACACTGGATAGAAAATGATGGGTTTTTTGTTGCAAAAAAAAACATAGACCAATATACTGTAAATCTAATCACCTAGATTTTGACAATGCATATGACAAAATGTGTTATGGTCTGAAAGGAGTGGAAACAGGAAAATCCCTAGTGTTCAATTAATACTCTGCAGTCTTTATTCACCAATCAACTATAACATTTAAAGCACTGACAGGTGACCCCTGATTATGTCCTTATATTGACACCGGTCAAGGAGTGTTATTGGGTCGAGGGGTCAGTTCTTGAAGTTGATTTGGAAAAATTGTCAAGCATAAAGATCTGACAGTCTTCAACAAGGGTCACATTGCGATAGCTAGCAAGCTGGGTAAAAGCACCTCCAAAACGGCAGGTCTTCTTGGGTGTTAATAATATGCAGTAGTTAGGATCTCCCAACGGTAGCCCAAGGAAGGACAACTGGTGAATTGATAACAGAGTCGTCCAAGGCTCATTAATCCACATGGAGAAACAAAGACTAGCCTGTTTGATCCAATGCTCAAAGAAGAAGAGCTAATGTAGCACAGTTTTTTATGAAGGTGGATAGCCACAGAATGCTTGGAGTGCCCATGCATCAGACTTGGACCTTAAAGCAATGGAAGAAGGTGGCCTGTTTTGATGAATCATGTTTTTTTTTTTTTACAGTACATCATATGGATGGCTAGGTGTGTGTACTTGGGCAAAGGATGGCTCCATAATGCATTAAGGGAAGAAGGCATACTTTAACATGTTACTTTAAATGTACCAACTACAACAATTATTGCAGACTAAGTATCCCCTGGCCTCTTTTAGCAGCTACACTAAAAAATGATTTATGAATTGCTTGAAGCCTTCAAATTCCCCAGATCTCAATCTGAATTCAAAAAGCTCAATCCACTGAGGCCGCATCTTCTTACAACTTACAGGACTTAAAGGATACACTGCTTACTGCTGTGGTGAAAGATACCACAGCACACCTTGATAGGTCTTGTGGAGGTCCATGCCTTGATGGTTTCGAGTTGGTTTGGTGACACAAGTGGGACCTGAACAATATTAGGCAAGTCAATTTTATTGTTATGGCTGATCGGTCCAGTTGGACACTAATAAATTCCGGAAGTGTTAAATCAATACGTTGGGTGGTAATTCAACACTGCTGTGTAAAATGTATTTGTGGCACAGCAATAAGATGGCTCATCACCCACAGCCACAGTGAAGCACGGTGTGGTAGCATTATAGTGCTGGGTGAAGTGTAGTAGGAATAGCTCTAAATACCTTTTAGATTGACCATAAACATGTAGCCCTCAGTTAGGCAGCCAAAGCGTGTGTGTGTGTGTGTGTGTGTGTGTGTGTGCTCACTGTTCATCAGCCTCTGCATTTGCATCATCCTTAACAGATTCGATTCCATTTTCACACACTTTGTCAGGGCCTGTGCACCTGCAAACACACATTGGATGTAGAGTACAAAACCATTCGTGAATGCATAATAGGGAAGTGATTAAAGAACGTTCTATGCCGTACATGTACAGTACACGTGCTCAAACCTGCTTCTTTTTCTCCGGCATTTCAGGATGTAGGTAACAGTGACGAGGGTCTGCAGAATGAGGAAGAATGCTATCGCTATCACTCCAATCTTCCAGGCTTCAGGTTTTGAAGTGGGGGACTCTTGAGAGAGAAATAAAATGAGAGTCAAAGAATGAGAGCGATATGGAGAAATAAGAAGAACCAATCAAGTTTTGTACGCATGTTTTCCACTAGACACAACAAGAATTAGAAGTGTGCTGATTGTTTTTGGTAGTGCATATTTGTGCTTGTCATATATACGTGGTGTGTCTCCAGGCTCCTCCGCCAGTTCATCATTTCCTCCGAGTGCTATACCCAGAGTTGTGAAAGGAGGGAACGCGGGCATTCCGGTGCCAACTGTTGGGACATCCTGGTCAAGCACTGGGTGTCTGGACGTCACAATGTCATTCAGCTCATTAGTCTCTCGCATGACGTCTACAATAGTACAATAATAGGTTTTACTATTATTTTTAAACAGAAAAACTGGGAATACAGACAAGAACTTTCTGCATAAAACATTGAATAATCTTACAACCAGTCCTCATGCTCTCGGAATTACTCATGATTTTAGTCTTGGAATACAGCATGTCCATGCCATCAGGGAAGAAAAACGCCACAGTTGTAATAACCTGTTCATTCTGTACATTCAGGTCGTCAGCTGACTTCATTTTATTGCCACATAATGTTGCTGAGCCTAGACTTGATTAACTGAAGCAACACCGGATCATAACACATAGAGGCTTCTACATTGGGCCCTATGCATGATCGGGGCATCACTCTGGAACTCAATGAATCTGGTGCTCAGTTTGGACTCATCAGACCACTTGACCTTTTTCTTTATGCTTTCTAGCAAAATAACTCGTAAAAAAGCTTTTCTCCCTAATTGGTCTCATTAACAAGTGGTTTTCTTATGGCCACACAATTGTTTAGTCCCAATCAGGTGAGACCTCATCATGTTATGTGTGTGAGGAAATGCTTTTACTTTCACTATTAAACATAGCTGACTATTATTTATGGTTCAACTTCACCAAGCATTTAAGTGATGTCCATTTAGGTTTTTTCCTTTTTTTCCAACCACATTTCCTCAAACAAAGTTGATGCTTTAGCGCAATCTTTCCAGGTTAAATAATGTGCTGGGCAGTTCTTAACCAAATTTTAGTATTTAAAAGTGCAACGTACAGTATATAATTTTTTTTTTTTTTATAATTGTTTGTATACAGAATCAATATATAATGTACTGTATAGCAATAAATTTAGCAGTAAAATATTTGTACAAGTTTTTCCTATCCTGAAGTGTGTATTTTTTGGCTGACTTATATATAAAATTGTCTTATGCACACCATTGATTCTCGTGGACACCATCAATGTCTTCTGTGGCTTTGGTGTTTCTGAAACGACCTCTACTATGACCCAGGGGAGACATTTAGCATAGAGATGAAAATTACAGCAGTGAGGTGAGACAAGCACTGAAGGCCATACGCAGAATTCTAAATGATCCTTGTATATCAGATACACACTTCTGAGCAATTTATACAAGTCCGGTATTAAGTCCAGCTTGTAGTCCAATCCGCACTCATGTATGTATTTTTAACCAGTATTTCCAGGGTCCTATTTTTACTAGAGTTAATAAACATTAAGGTATATTAATGTGTGAAGCTTATCACTGTAGATTAGTAGATTTTAGACCAAGTTAATGGACCATCTAGGCTAGTAGTTCATTACGTTAAATATACTCTTGCAAGGTTGCAGAGGTTCCAGACCTTGGGTAAAATCTCAAACCTTGGTTAAAAAGAGCAATAAATTAATATTCATGTTGAATGTATTTTGTGCTCTGTAGAGTTCAGAGATTTAAAGCATTTGAATCTCATTTCCACATTTTCTTATCTCCTGTATTTGCATAATATTCTGTTGTTGGTGTTAGGATTTGTTCAGATTTTAAAAAGCCTTTATACTGTACACTTAAATGTATGTCGTCCAGGTTATGTTCTTTATATTATTATATTGCCCTGCATTTAATCAGTCCATTCCATTGCATTCAATTCTCCAGAACGAACAAGTTCACTTTAGGTGTCCTATTTCTCCACAGCTGGAATAAACAAAAGAAGAGCTTTTTGAGGTCAAACCTTACATTTTGTCTGTATACAGTGTCTCTCAGGAGATTCCCAGCAGAAGAGAAATGAGGCCAGCCCCCATCCCATAATGGATATCGTACATACTGTAAGGGCAAAGGGCATACGGTCTAATGGGAGACCAAAATGTCTACTCAGCGTCAAAATGATGTCCATGAACCTTAGATTATTGCATGATGCTTGCCTGGGTTTAGTTCCAGTGCACTGGGATTTGGATAGCACAGGACACAATAAGAAGGTTTAACCTTTTATGCAGGAGGTGAGATACTGTATGAAGCCCATTGACCAACATAAAGCCTTGTTGAGAAAGTAATTCGGGCACAATATGTTTACCACATTCATTCTTTCTTTGATTTATTTATTCATCCTTAGTAACTGCTTCATCCTGGTTAGCACTGATTGATTAGCAATCAACTGATATGTTAATACTTTGAAAAATCTCATTATACAGTAAGTCCAACCACTAAAACATTAGCGGTGGTAACTTTATGTACTGTAACATCTAAAGCTTACTGGTTCAACACAATTTAAATAACGCTTGATTCGCTCTGAAAATTAGCAAAGCAAGCTAACTATATTAGCTGGAGACACCAACTCTAACTGCTACTCTGCAAAACTTCATATTTCTGTGTAATACCTTGATGCACATTATTGACATGTAAACCATAGGATATATAAAAGTTGAAACATTCTTATTAAAGTTTTTTGTGGCAAGCAGTAAATTGTAGGAAAATGAGGAAAAGTCTGACTACACGTACCACAATACTGGTTGGTGGAATCACTCCCACCCGTATTTAGATTTGTCACTTGAAGGTGTCGTGGCTAATTTGCAAAAAATTATTACAAAAGAAAAATGTTTGCCACTGTAGTCCAGCTAGAGACTGTGGAACCCAATGGTGACCATTGTATTTATTCCCATTTTTACGACCATGGTAGGACCTCTGGTTAACATTCACACACTATAAGCAACTTGGTAACACAAATTAGCCTAATCTGCATGTCTTTGGACTGTGGAAGGAAACTGGAGAACCCGGAGGAGGAAACCCACCAAGCAGGGGGGAGAACATGCAAATTCCATTCACATAATAGTAAATAATGCAATGGTGCAAAGCAACAGTGCTAACCACTAAGCAACCGTGCCACGAGTTCCATGTTACGCAAGTTTAACAGTTGCCTGTCTCCCTAGTGTAAGTGTACTGTTGGGTGATTGACTCAGTTACCTTGTTCCTGAGAAGTTTTCTCTGTTACTTTCAGTACTGGGATCAGACTCTCCACTTCTGCTCCTCCTACAGTCTCTACTGACTCTTTGCCAACATGAGCTGCTGCTTCTCCATCCACATCTTCCTCCTCAGTCCTAACTTCAACCACACGTTCTCCAGCATCTACTAAACCCTGTTCATCTTTGCTCTGTTCCTCTTCAACTATTATTTTCACTTTTAAGTCATCTCCTACTAGAAAATGCTTTTGGTCTTGATCAGGTCGTGGTTCTCTTTGTTTAGCCAGCTCAAGCAGCCCTCCTTCCTGAATCTTTGACTCTATATCTGTCTCCAAGTCTTTCTCCTGCCCATCTTCTATTTCTAATTCGGCAATTCGATTAGTGTCTTGGGTCTGCTCATGAGCTTTTACCAGCTCTGACTCAACCTGCTCATGCTTTTCCTCATCTAGTCCTGCTTGCTCTTCTCGCTCTGCTTCTGGTGTCGATTCAAAAGATAGAAATTGGGATGCATCCAGTTCAGTCTGTTTTTCATCCCTGGGGCTTGTGTCTTCTAATTCAAGCTCAAATGATTCTTTTGGTTCTTGAGTTGGCTCCACTAGGTCCTGAGGTAAATTTAGATCTGAATCCTTGACCTCCTGTACTGATTCTTCAGCTGACCTATTTAGTTGGTAAATTGACTCAACAGGTTTTTCATCTGGCTCCTTACCCATCCCTACACCATGTCTCACTTTCTCTTCATTTGGAAGCAGCAGCAGCATTTGTTCAGATGAGTTCAGTTTTGGGTCAGCTTGCTCCTGCTTTGCATTCTCTTCGCTGAGGGTTGTTGTTTCTTTATCTGCATGGTTATGCTCCACTGCAGGTAATCCATCTTCTGTGTCATCAGCTGTCGCTAGGGGCTTCTCTGCTATGTTCTCTTGTGGCCCTAGTTCTTCCACAACCTGTTCAAAAACCGCTCGTGCTGCATCATCCTTCGAGATCTTCACAGCCTCCATAAATGCGGCTCTCACTGCGTCCATGACGTCACCCAGACTTGGTAGAGCAGATTCAGGGCTGGGAGAGGGATCTGACGGGGATGAGAAAATATCAGTGGTTAAGGCATTGGATTACAGTTCAGAAGATCCCAGGTTCAAATCCTACAATCACCAAATTGTCCCTGTTGGGCCCTTGAGCAAGGCCCTTAACCCGTACCTGCTCAGATGTGTAATGAGATAAAAATGTAAGTCACCCTGGATAAGGGCATCTGGCTAAATGTAATGTAAATATTGTGGCACTATTAAATTCACAAAATGGAGTCTCCAGAGTTTTTCTCCATTGGAAAGTCTTCAGGACAGAGGACTTTCCAATTCCCAGTATTGGGTATATGCATATCTTTTGCCTTGTTAACACAAATGATAATCTATGACATTAATTAATTAGCCAATTGCAATTCTTGGCAATATATATACCAAAAAAAGGTCACCCATGCAACTTTTTAGTTGGACTCCATTTTAAAAACTAAAGAATTACAATTTAGTTTTAATTATACTGTACATTCAACATGGCATTGTTTCAAAAACCTCATTACAAATATCAAGTAAAATAAAACACTTCATGACATGCTATTGTAGAGAAAAACTTCGGGATCATATATTTTCACTCCTAAATTGATTATTTTCTAAAACAGCAAGCCCCGAAGTGTTAACTTGAAACATCGACTCTAATATCAAAACCAGTATATGTGTAGGCACTCCAGCAATCATTTTGGCTAAATCATTTGTACACTTATTACTGCAAATGTCTGGGGAACTCAGTAGTGAACTCAGAGAGCCAGGTACAGGCTACTGAAATCGATAAAAACCATTGCTGTTAGCACAATAAATACTCATTTGAGATGTAATAACATGTCCTATTTCAATCATTATTCTGAACAGAACAGTATCCCGGGATGTTCATAAACTACTTTATTGGAAATGTATATTTTCATTCATGGTGAACATACCTTGACCCTGGCATAGATGTAGCAGCAAGACGACTAACAAGCCTTTACAGAGACGAAGTTCCATTGTTATAGACAGCAGACGTCTTCAAGTAGCTCTTCGTCTGATGAGAAAGTACTGTAGTAATGCTGTCTCCCGCCGTCGGTCACTCAAGTAAAGATCTTTTTGTGGTTCGTAGTGGAGATAAGGTGGTGTGACTTGTTGGTCATTCACAGTTTGCATGAAGCTTTGCTCCAGTCTGAAAAAGTCACACACTACTGCAGAATGCCATACAGGTCCTAGGCCAGGCCACAGCGACATGTCACACTCCTGCTGCAAGACTTATTATAGCAATTATAAGCAAGCTGTGAGGTTGTCAGGGCAATATGCTTGGATCAAATGCCAGGAAAGAGAAAAACTGAATATATCAATTCTCCAACACAGTTTCCCAGATCACCTAGATCTATTTAATCATTCTAGAATGGGTTAATATTTTTATACAAGGACATTCTTCAAGGAAAGGTGATTTCGCTGGAGATCTTAAGTCAGCACTGATATGGAGAAAGTGTACATGATAATTTATGTGTACATTTAGTATACCGGCAATAAGAAAGAGCTAAACTTGTGTACTGCTTCCAGAGATAAACATGGGATATAGACATTGAAAGAATACAACAGAAATTCCGGTTGGCTGTTTAACATAATTTCTGATCAAGTAGACTCTCTGGTAAAGTGAGAGCTATTTTGTCTGTGATAACTCACACACTAATGTTTTGTAATTTTTTTGGGGGAAGGATTTTACCAAATGATAGATGTGTAGAGGCCTGAATAAAACGTTAACTGCTCAAAATGTTGAAATCCCTTTTGCACGTACACAGCCCTACCAAAAAAAAAAAAAAAAAAAAAGGTCACCCATGCAAATATTTAGTTGGACATTTAAAAAACTAAATAATTACAATTTAGTTTTAATTATACTGTACATTCACCATGGCATTGTTTCAAAAACCTAATTACAACATTTATTATCAGAGTTTTTGGTTGAGATCTCGTATTGATCACAGGAGAGAAGAAACATGCTGTAAAATCCTGTCCCAAGACATGACTCCAAAGATGAAGAGTCTGTGTCATGGTGACTCGGTCCTAAAAAACCATGGATCCATATTGTTGTCTAGACCTGACCGACTGAAGCAACCCCAGGTCATAACACTGCCTCCATAGGCTTGTACAGTGGCCACTATGCTTCACTTCATGTGCTTCCCTGCTCACCCTGACACACCCATAGGGTCATTCTGGACTCATCAGACCACTTGATCTTTGTCCATTGCTCCAAAGTTCAATCTTTGTGCTTTCTAAAATTTCCAATTCATTTGAATGCACAGCAGTTTATTCCCAATCCTCACTACATTGTGCCCTTACTTTCACTATTAAATATAGCTATCATTTCTAATGTCAATTTTTTATAATGCATCTTCACCAAGCGTTTAAAGGATCTCCAAACATGGTCATTCATGATTTTTTTCCCTGTCCACATTTCTTCAGGGACGTTGGTGGTTCAGCACCATGGTTCTAGTTTTTCAATAATGTCTTGGAGAGTTCTTAACCAAATTCCAGTAATTTCAGCAATTTCCTTAGTTGTTTCCTTTGCTTGATTCAGACCAATGATTAAATCCTTTTGAAACACATCTTCTGACTGACTAAGAAATGAGAAGCTACTCACTTCATTAATTAGGATTAAAATAATTGTGGCCAAATGAAACATATTAATCACTGCAGTAATTATCTAATCAAAGTATTTGTTGGAATCTTAGTTCCAAATGCTGACTTTTTTTTGTCTGGGCAGTGTTCTCACCGTCACTATTTCCCAACTATATACTACCAAGTAGTAAACTTTACCAAGTTTAAAATTTAGCATGGCAAAAGAGTTCTCACTTTGACTGTCAAGACTATCAGATTTAATATTTTATTCTTTCTATAGGAAACAATACTCAGGAACTAACACTGGAGGAACTTATAGTGGAACTTCAAGAAAAGCATTTTCCATTGCAGCAAATGCTTGACAAGTTGTAGGTTTTTTAAAGAGGAAATAAAGAGTACCAAGTGAGGGAATATAAACCTTACAGCCGGCACTGCTGTCTGAACGACTATTACAGAGAATGAATCTGACCGATCTGAATCAACAGCATTCAACAACACTAAATTATTTTCTGTGGGGTATCTCGAATTGTTATCAGATGACTCAGCAGTTAAGGTGCTAATGCTGGCGACCAGAATGGTGTAAGTTAGACTCCTAGCACTCTCATACAGACTTTACAGCCCTTAAACAACCACTTTAATAAATCCTCTGCTACATGCTTTAGTTGAACTCTGCCTCAGATGTAAATTGCCTTCAATAAAAGCATTTGCCAAATGAATAACTGCAAAATGCATTTTTAATATCTACCCTTGCAGTGCGGCTTGGTACAGTACATGACAAAAACACGGTGTTCCATTTGAACTACTCCTCCTTGGGTGTGTTTGTGCGTGTACGTGCGTAGCTGTCTGTTTGATGTACTCAAGGAGGTATCTAGGACATCTTTTTGGGTCACAATTGTCAAAAGTCCATCATGTTTCCTTCTTCTCGTATGTAAATCCAATGAGAATCAACAGTGGCAACATCTGAGACGATCTACTCGGTATATTTATTCACGCCAAAACGAAGTTATCAAAGAGAAGAGAGTGTGAAGATATATATGCAGTCTTCTGTTTCTGTGATCTTTGAGGAACGTGTGTATAACAAATCTGTTTGATGTTTCTATATGTTTCTGGTTTAAACAGTTATTTACATGATAAGAATAATTTCATAATTATTTTGTTATTAGAATAGATTTTTCTATGAAGTTGAAAGACTGTAGACATTAGAGTGGGATATTGTCTAAAACTGGTGGCGTGATGGTGTAGCGGGTAGCATTCGCGGAAAAAACAGTCCCGTCCTTCGTGTTAAGTTGGTTGCAGAAAATAGCCTTTAGGTTGAAGAAGGCTGATATAACCAGCGCACGTTCATGAAACCGGCTTGCAAGGAATGGGATATGACTTTGAAGCAGTCGTGTGAACTCAAGAAGATACCATTTTGACCACAGAGTGGGAGAAGAAGTGGGAGGGAGTAGCATTAATCCAAATTTGGAGCAAAGTGCATCGAAAATAGCACTTTTGAATGCCACATCCCCCGCTGAGCCTCTCTAACAATGCCAGCACAGGCGCAAATTGAACTCTGACTGCTAAAATAGGACAAATGTGAGAAAAATAAATGGGGGGCCAAGAAAAAAAAAAAACAGCAGACGCCACAACCAAATTAGCAACGCGGCAATGTTCTCCAATGTTCTTATATGAAAACTGACTGGATATAAAGTGACTTTTTGTTTGTACATTGAAAGCCCAGATGTTTGTCTAAGTGATTTTTATCCATTATGTCATATTAACAGTGTTAAGCACTGGGACCTCTCAACCTCGCACCTCAAGTATTAGGGGCTTAAATCTCACCTCTAGTCTGTGTGTGTGTGGCAGTAATTTTCCCCGTGCTTGGTGGGTCTCTTCTGGATCTTCCACATTGTTTGAAAACTCATAGGCTTGGCATTTTCAAAATGCCTGTAGCGTGTGTGTGCATGTGGTGTACTGGGCAACGTAATTTCCCGTTACAACAGTGACTGATGGCATGTGAAGTCATGGGTCATCTGCAACCTTGGACCAAGCCAATGATGGCTTGAATGGGTGGATGGATGGATGGATGGTTGAATGAATAAATTAATGAATGAATGGATAATTAGATGAATGGATGGATGGTTGGGATAGTGATGGATGGATGGTTGGATGGATGGTTGGAAAAGTTATGGATGGATGGATGGATGGATGGATGGATATAGAGATGATGTCTAAGAAAGTTTTTTTTTCTCAGCAGAAAAAAATATTTTAACATTATTTCTGTCAAAACAATAAATAAAAGGACAAACTTTTGAAAGAACTGTCGAAAGAAGACAATGCCATTTCTAAATAGAACACTTATATAAGCATTATGTAAGTTTGTGCCTTTATCAATATTTCATTACCTCAGTTTTTGATGTTGCTACAGTTCTCTCTGTTTCGTGGTGCTCCATGAGTGTGTTTTATGTGTGTGTGTGTGTGTGTGTGTGTGTGTATGTGTGTGTTTGTGTGTGTGGGTTTTAGAGAAAAAAAAGACCCTGAGGTTGAAAGAGAACATGTCCAGTATGACCTTGTGGAAAGACACAGAAATTTAGGCGAGAGCTTGAGGGTAGACAGAAAGACAAAATCTGTGTTCTAATACCATCTTTAACACACCCTTATCGACTTTCTGTCAACACGATTTCTCCTTGGGGAATTTGCATTGACACGTTAAGGAGCTATACCACTACATTATTAGCTGAAGTGAAGTTAGTTAAATGCATGTTGCATGGAAATTTAAAATAAACATGACAAGTAGAAATATGTACTGTATATGTGTTTTACTGTATGTCAAATTCTGTCTTTTGAAAAACGAAAAATCCACTAAAATCTGTGAAGGTCCAGCTTATGTCTGAATTCATAACCGATATCAATGAATGCTGACAATCGCTATTTTTAAAGCTTAGCAGTGGATTATTAAGTTTAGCTATGAATTAGAATTTCTTTTGTTGCCTAGTGGTGTTTTATGTTACCACTTGAGACACATTTGTGTGATGAATAAACATATCCTTCTGTCCACTTGTCTTGGTCAGTGACACTGCAGCGTGTCCTTCTGGTGAGTAATGGCTTTTCACCACAAACTAGGCTGAAACATGGCTGTTTCATTCCAACAACAATCTTCAGTTATGACGGAGGTTTACCGAACAGCTGCTGAACAGCTGCTGAAGTTACATGGAGGCAACAAATTATTACCGCAAACTGAAGCCAAAAGAAGTATTATCAACTATGATGAATAAATGACAACCTGAGCGAGACATTTATTTCAATTTTGAAATGAAACATAAAAACAAATAAAGTCACTGATGCTGCAACATGGATACATTAGTCTGTATAATCATTATAAGTGAATTCTCAAAGTGAAGAGACTTTACTTACCAATAATATCCTTGTATATAGGAGAAAGATAGGCCTCTTCCAAACGGTCAAGATGTCCGTTCATGGTAAAATTAAGCAACATCACACAAGCGCAAGCGCTGTTGCATGGATGCATGTTGTTGCTACATGATGCTACAGTACAGTATTCAGTACAACTGCATTACCTCAAGTATGATACTGCCTTTATACAACAATAACTGTTATATAAGTATCGGTATATTTGCAAACACCAAGAACATGAAAGAAGTCACAAAAAGTGCTAACATTATCTCCACTGCATTTCTTATTATATCCTATGATGGAATTCTGTTTAAAGACAAAAAGAAACATCCAGTGGATTTTCTTCAGCACCGTATACCTCAACCGGATGGTAGAGATGGCTCAATCAGGTTAGGTTCACTGCATTTTTCAGGATATGGTGACTCAAAATGTTTTCTAACAAATGCTTAAGAAGAACATTACAGGGTTAAGAAATTTATCTTAATGGCTCAATTCATTCAAGTTTTTTGCCACACCATAATAATTTGTAACTTCATTTATGGCCTCAAAATAATCAATTAATTGCCACGCCTTGCTGAAAATAAGCATTATGTCATCTCTTTGGCTGCGGACTTTTTTGACATATCCTCGAAACCTCGACAATTGTGGGCAAGTTTGAGTGTGTCAGCAACTCCACTATGCACTCCTCAGTGAATGCTGCAAATGGCCACTAGCGTGCAGCAGTTGATCTGTCATGAGGCGTTCTTGAAAGTATTACGGGGACACAGGGAAAAGAGATGAAAGACAAAACGGAGTGAATTGTGTGTCTGATTGTTCAACAGAGGGCAATCATGTGCAGCTTAAAAAGCGTCAATTAAACTCTGTGCATTGTCACCTTTCAACTTGCTCTTATTCTGAAAGAGAGAGAGAGAAAGAGAGAAAGAGATTCTTTAAAGTACCTTCTCCTAGGCAGAATTGGGTCAGGCTGCCTCCAGGGCCTTAATAGCATCTACCTACTACTAGCAAAAAGCAGTCACTGTTTGTGTGTGTGTGTGTGTGTGTGTGTGTGTGTGTGTGTGTGTGTATGTGTGTGTGAGAGAGATAGAGAGACTGTATTTTTACAAACCCAGTTAAAATAAGTCTTCCTCTTATGAACAACCCTGTAATTATAAGTTACTTACAATTTATTCTTTATGTTACAGTATAATCAGATTGATAAGAGAAAGAGAGAGAGAGAGAGAGAGAGAGAGAGAGAGAGAGCAAACGAATCTTCTTGTTGGAGCACTATGGCACAGTTCCCTAGATAAGGAAATTCATCAAATGTGTTTGCTCTCTCTCTCTCTCTCTCTCTCTCTCTCTCGGTCACACTCACTCTGATATTCCCTGGTGGACTAATTACAAAGAGAAGATGAAGAAACTTCACCAGTGATTTCCCAAAGAAAGAGAATTTTGGGATGAAAGGGGAATCAAAGCAGGAACCAAATAGTGCTGTACTATATAAAAGAAGAAAAAAGGTGTGTGTGTGTGTGTGTGTTTGTGTGTGTACATTAATACTGCTGTGTGCTAAGCGTAAAGTATGATGGTTATCGTGGGTATTTTATGTTACATAGAGGTAGATTTGTGCTCCCCATCCTGCCGTGTGTGTGTGTGTGTGTGTGTGTGTATGCGTGTGATTGCATATGTGTAATTATGTGTGTGTTTGCGTGTGTGTGTGTGTGAACAGAGGCTTCTGTGTGTGTTTTCTGGCACAGAATCTTATGAGAAGTGAGTCTTTCAGTGGGGGATCCAACACCTGCAGTCTCAGCTGTATGGTGATCAGACACACACACACACACGCACACACTCCCATAGGAACACTGATTAAAAAGACGAGAGTGTGTGTGGTGTGTTTGTGTGTTTTTTATGATCATCTAATGCACAAAATTACTCTCCGATGATCATTCGTGAATACATCAGCTAAAAACAAGACATTTTTAGCAGTTAGAGAAACTCTCCTGTGAAACTGAAATATATCACTGTCTACTCACACACCATCTGCTTCAATTTTTCAACCTGTCAAGACACCCAATATTTAATTTAAATAATTGCACATAGCCGCTCCTTAGACGTTTTTGCAATGTCGTCATCCTTATTACCGTGGCGAGCCAGGGGCTTTGACAGAGAAATTTGAGCTTAATTTAGTTTTAAATAGTGAAATGGGTTTGCACTGGTTTCAGAACGATAATCAAAATGGCAGCAGTCCTTTTCCAGATGTTGTATGTTTGTCATGCAGGGAACTAGAGTTATTATTGAGCCTAGTGGTCAGAAATAAGAACTGCACTACATTGGTCAAAGGGATCAATTGGGGCAGAAATTATGCAGAATGCTTGTGTTCAATTAAATGTGTTGGCCTGTGTCTTGGTGTCTCCTGACCATCAGGACAAATTTTCTTTCAGTTAAGGGTGAAAGTTTGGGTCTTCTTCCAGACCTTGTCAAAGTGGCTCCACCTCCCAATAACTTGCACTTACTGAACTTGTTTCAACCGGAATAGCTGGAGGAATCCCATCATGAACAGGGAGAACATGCAAAAGAAACACCCTGAGACCAAAGGCAGGAGTCGAACCCTCGAACCAGGTGGTGTGAGGCCACAGCAGTAAACACTGTTCCATCATGGTGCCAAGTTGGTTATTTATTTGTTTAGTTATTGCATTTGTTTTAGGCTAGCATAACTGATGAGGGAAAAGAGCTGCTTAATTTGAGATCAGATGCTGTCTCGATTTGTTACTAGAATAATTCTTTGGCAGCAATATGAATACTTCAATGTGCCATGGGGCAACACATAAGGTATGAATAACAAGCATCCATGTCCCACTGCCATTCACACCAGAGCTCACAAACATATTTACATTTAGGAATTTGGCAGACGCCCTTATCCAGAGCAACTTATATTTTTACCTCATTATACATCTGAGCAGTTGAGGGTTAAGGGCCTTGCATTCCCAACTCTTATAACCAGCACTTGCCACTATAGGCTCTTTAAAAATAAAGTCAGTAATGAGATAAAAGAAAAATCCCCAAAAAGTCAAGAAATGCAAAACAGTTTGCAACACTGTCCCATTTGTTCTTTTAATACAGTGCCCGTTGTAAAAGGTTTCCTTCAACCAGGTCTGAAGCTCAAGTTCCTCTATGCTATGATCATCTGTTGCACTGCAGCTTTCAATCTCCATTTATATACTATCCATATATTTACGACCAAACAATCCATAAGGCATTTACTTCACGTCTCAACTTTAAGTTTAAAGCGAATCATTGTTACGAACATTGGAGGTCAATAATTGGTCACTGGGAGCAGTGGTGACCGGGGATTGGGAATAATGGTGATCCGTGTTTAGCTACAGTTCTGATATGTGTTTGGATGTTGGAAAATGGTGGTCAGTGATTGGTACTAGGAAACAGTAATGATCAGTTATTGGTTCTTTGACCCAATGGTGATCAGTGATCAGGTTGAAGGAACAATGCTAATTGGTAAATGGTCAGAAAGACCGAAAGTGATCACTGATCAGCTGTCAAGAACAACGGTCATTTAAGAACAATTCAATAGAAACAATGCTTATCAGTAACTGGTCATCAGGAACAAGAGTAATCACTGATTGGTCAACAAAAACCATAGTGATTGGTAATTGGTTATTTAAGATCCTCTTTGATGTGATTGAGAGGTTTAATTGAGAATATCAGTTCATGTTATTAATGCAAGGGCCTTGCTCAGAGGCCCAACAGGGACAACTTGGTGGTTGTGGGTTTTTTAACCTGGGACCTAACGATCTGTAGTCCAATGCCTTAACCACTGAGCTACCCCTGACCCTGACATATCTCATGGAGGGCCTCTCTTGCAGGGGCCTGGTTCCTAACCCAAAAGACTTTAGGGCAGGAGGCATGGTACACCCTGACCAATCCAGGGTACAGCCTGGCCAGTAGGCACACATATGGGCATTTTTTGGAAATGCCAGTTAACCTAATCTGCATGTCTTTGGACTGGGGGAGGAAACCAGAGTACCCAGAGGAAACCCACCAAGCACGGGGAGAACATGCAAACTTCACACACTGACCAAGGTAAGAATCGAGAACACTGGTTTGAGGTTTAAGGCCACAGTTCTAGCCACCACACAACATGTGCCACCTGCCTCTCCTCTAACAAACCAAATTTAGGTGGCAAAGCAGAAGCATCATTTTTTCTAGTGTTTTCACACTTCTGGACCTAAGTGCAGATACTAGAAAAAATGTCAGAATGTTGGAAAAGGGTTTTCCCAAGCCACCACACATATACAGCAGTAATGAAGATTGATGTGCTTTTGTTTAAGAAATATCAATGTGATCTATTTTTATTGTTAAGGAAATAAAAACACTGTTTAAAAACATAGCATGTACGGTAAATGCTTTGCTTATGACATCACTAAAGGATAGGGAGGGTAATGGATATGTGTGTGTATGTGTGTGTGTATGTGTGTGTGTGTGATCAACTTTGACCTCTCACCTCTGTAAAGTAATAGGTGTGTATATGTGTCTGTGTATGTGTGTGTGTGTATATATACACTCTCTGACCTAATGACAATCAATACCTCTCTTCTCGACCTAAGAGCAAAGGTGTTACATGCTGTTTTTTTGCAGATCAATATTCTTAACCTTCTCATCCTTTGAACATTAAGAGTGTATTATCTGGTTTGCTGATGCTTTTGGATTAGTGTTGATTGTATACTAGTTATTTAAATACGAATATGTTTGTGTGGGCATGTGCGTGTGTGTGTTTCTCTCATCCGGTTGTGTTTCTCTCATCCAACCCTCTTCCCATCATAAATTAGGGGAGCCCCTGAGGTGAACTATACGACCTAGTTTTCACATTCTTTTTCTCTCGTTTTCACTTTCCCTCACACATACACAAAACACTTTCATGAGAATGCATACATGAATATGCATGTTTGCAAATGCCGATATTTTGTGGAGAGAGTGTTAGGTATGAGATTGCATGCAATGTAGGATTGAACCTATAGTGCTGGTCAATAACATACTCTACTGCACACTGAACACCAGATGTATTGGCACTTCATGAAAATATGCACAAAATGAATATGTATACAGGATAACACATGCAGAGTGCTATCTTAGGCTTAAACATATGGGACTAAACACTATTATTCAAATTAACATGAAAAGTTTTGCAACTTTTCCTGCAAAAGTGATCGACTCATCACCGCAAAAAATATAAACACATAGACATACACTTAGAGAGAAGTAACAAAAATCTGGGTCTACTACTTCATGGATATTTATACATTTACTTCAAGTCCTGAGACTGAGAGGCGTTTGGTCACGGCACCACAAAGAAAGTGTTTATGTGTTTAACAAATGCAATAATATAGAATTCAGAAAGGTAATGAGTCGTCAGGAAAAAGGCAAGAAGGGCAGGGGAACAGAACATCCTTATATTACCAAGAAAAGAGTTTAAAATCGAACAGGTTGAACAAACGATGGTTATTGACCGACTGGTAGTTGGAAACAATAGTGATCTGTGATTGGACATTAAAGGCAATGGTGCTCAGTAATTGGTTGTGGAAATAATAGTGATTAGTGAATGATCATTAAGAATGATGATAAGCAGTGATCGGTTGTTGGGAACAATGCAATCATTTTGAATATCAGTTTATTTTAGTAATTCAACTCTTTTAGCGTTTATGATGATCATCAGTGTGTTGATTTAACCAAACATGTTCTCTCAACTCTTATAACCAGCACTTGCCACTGTAGGCTCTTTAAAAACAAAGTCAGTAATGAGATAAAGGAAAAATCCCCAAAAAGTCAAGAAATGCAAAACAAGTTTGCAACACTGTCCCGTTTGTTCTTTTAACACAGTGCCCATTGTAAAAGTTTCCTTCAGCCATGTCTGAGTCCCCCATATCCCATGATCGTCTGTTGCACTGCAGCTTTCAATCTCCGTTTATATACCATCCATACATTTACGACCAAACAATCCAGACTGTTTTTAGTTCATGTTTCACCTTTAAGTTTAAAGCGAATCATCGTTATGAACATTGGAGGTCAATAATTGGTCACTGGGAGCAGTGGTGACCGGGGATTGGGAATAATGGTGATCCGTGTTTAGCTACAGTTCTGATATGTGTTTGGATGTTGGAAAATGGTGGTCAGTGATTGGTACTAGGAAACATTAATGATCATTTATTGGTTCTTTGACCCAATGGTGATCAGTGATCAGGTTGAAGGAACGATGCTAATCGGTGAATGGTCAGAAAGACCGAAAGTGATCAGTGAACAGTTATTGGTCATTTAAGAACAATTCTGACCAGGGTAGGGATTAGCAATTGGCCAATAGAAACAACGCTTATCAGTAACTGGTCATTAGGAACAAGAGTAATCAGTGATTGGTCAACAAAAACCATAGTGATTGGTGATTGGTTATTTAAGATCCTCTTTGATGTAATTGAGAGGTTTCATTGAGAATATCAGTTCATGTTATTAATGCAACTTTGTCTGCATTTATGATGATCATCAGCGTGTTGATTTAACCAAACGTTCTCTCAATTCTAATAACCAGCACTTGCACTAGGCTCTTTAAAAATAAATTCAGTAATGAGATATAAAAGAAAAAAAAAAGTCAAGAAATGCAAAACAAGTTTTCAACACTGTCCCGTTTGTTCTTTTAACACGGTGCCCATTGTAAAAGTTTCCTCGAGTTCCTCTATCCCATGATCGTCTGTTGCACTGCAGCTTTCAATCTCCATCTATATACAATCCATATATTTACGGCCAAACAATCCAGACTGTATTTAGTTCAAGTTTCACCTTTAAGTTTAAAGTAGATCATTTGAGTTTAAGCGAGGCTATGAAAGAGTTGTTTTCACTGAAACCAATAAAATTTAATGAGAACAGTCACTAATTGTGTTGCCGCTATCGTGCTAGCCGTACACACGTCACTCAGTATAAAGGTTGTAAATTTTTTTGCAACTAGGGGCCGGAGTAAAATATGAAATATTAATATAAATAAATATATAATCCAAATATATCAAGCATCAGTGTGATTATTTAAACATGTGCAGTAATATTTGTGTTCCTCAACTTTCCACTTACAGAGCAGAAAGGGAATCGAACCCAGATCCTGGAGTTTACACAAACTTCGAGTTTGTTTTACTTAGTTTGTTGTGCTAAACAAACTGTTTTATCGAATTAATATTGAAATCATCACTACAACCATTAAAACGATGATACATTTATTGTTTACTCTGAGGTAAATATATAAGCTAAATAAACCTATTTCACCCAAAACTATGTGAAGTGATTAATATGCAGATTATTAATTGTGGAAATTAATAATAAAATGAATGGTTTTAGTGGAATTCATGAAGTCTCTCTCTCTTACTCGTGTGTGTGTGTGTGTGTGTGTGTGTTGCTGTGACTTATGGTTTTTGTTTTGCTAATTCCGCATCCTTCTCGTGTGTGCCTGCTCGTGCGTGCTGCTCGCGCGCGTGTACGCGTGCGTGCGTGCGTGTATGTGTGTTGGTGCGCGCGCGTCTTGCCATATCGCTCTTCTCTTCCTGAAGCGCTGCTCCGCTCGCTCGCGCGCGCGCCTCGGCACTCCTTTTCATCTTTCATTCTAATGTAATATTTTCTTATCTGGATATTAGGCTTACACGTTGCCTCCGGTCAGTCAAACTAGTTTCGACTCCTGATAGTTTTTTTTGTTTGTTTGTTTGTTTTTGCGTGGCACTGTTGTCTCCTGCTCGGGACGAAGAGAGACCAGGACTCCGCTTGGACATTCTCCTTCCCCAGACTTCTCAACGGGACATTAGGGTAAGTGCATCACAGCACTCTCCTGTTTCAGTACTTACTCACTATTGCAATGATTTAATAGCATCAGCTTTTCATTCACTTCATGCAAAACAGAGTTCAGTTCATGTAGGATGCAAAAGCAGTTGTGGTGCGTGATAGATAGATAGATAGATAGATAGATAGTGAATGAATACGCATGTCCCACTTTTTCTCCACTTTTAAGGGTTCTGCAATTCATCTCTGGGGCCTCAAGTAGGATTTTGCAATAAATCTCACCCTCTTTAATAATTAGACACCTTAATGGCTCATTGCATAATTTCTCACTTATTAACACACCTCCACCTGGATTCCTTGCTGTATTTATTCATTTATTTATTTGTTTGTTTGTGTATTTGTTTGTTTTTTATTTGTTCTAGGATTTGGCATTGCATTTGCATGACCTTATCCATCATTTCGACAAATTTAGATTGAACTTTGTTTTTTCCAAGAGTTAGGAACGACATGACTGAACTTGGAGTGAGTGTGTGTGTGTGTGTGTGTGTGTGTGTGTTTGCATATGATGGAAAAGTGACAGGTGTACAACACCTGTATCCCTAGCAAATGCACTCTCATGCACTCTTACACCAGTAAATATCCCTGTGCCATGACAGTGTCCAGAAGAAACAACCATATTATTGAGAAAAACTTTTTTTTAATTATATATATATATTTGCGTATATAACATTTTGTGTATGATGCAAAAGCAGTTGTAGTGTATGATGCATAAGATAGATAGATAGAGGTCCTCATGTAGGATTTTGCAATAAGGCTGATGCTTTTTAATAAATAGATACCTTAATTGCATAATTCCTTACTTCTTAACACACCTCCACTTGGATCCCTTTATTTATTTATTATTTGTTCTAGGATTTGGCATTGCATTTACATTTGAATTTGCATGACTTTATCCATCATTTTGACAAATCTAGATTGAACTTTGATGTTTTCCAAGAATTAGGAATGACGTGATTGAACTTGGAGTGTGTGTACAGTATGTGGATGTGTGTGTGTGTGTGTGTGTGTGTGCACATTTTATTTTTATTTATTTTGCACCTGTATTGTTAGCAAATGCACTCTCATGCACTTTTTCACAAGTGTTACACCAGTACATACCCATGTGTCACAATAGTGTCTTGAAGAAAGACATATTATTAAAAAAAAAAAATGAAAATCAATGCTTTGTACATTTATTATACATAGCAGATTATACATCTGATACATTTCGATATGATGCTATGAATAGCTTGTGTGCACTGTTCTGTGTGAAAATATATCACTTTTTAAACATGCGTCAGAGAGTCAATACTACATATAAGAGTGTGTTATCAGTGTATAAACAATGCTACTCCTGCCTGTCAATATTATATGTAGTTTTTTTAGTAAAGGACGATGTCATCCTGTTTGACTAATATGGTTTGACTGAAAATTGATTAATTGATTGATTTCATGGACTTCTACTAGATTCAGAAGAAACAGGATGGTCAGTTGTCCAAGCCAGGCGCTTCTGGATAACAAAGTAATTGATATTCGAGTCAGGATTCAAAATGGCCGACAAAACATGACATTCATTCCACAGTTCATTCCAAGGGCCCGGGATGTTAGATGGGCTTTCTTTTCCCTTTAAGGTTCCTTCGATTCATTGAACAACAACTAATGATGTAAAGAGATGTCATTTACAGCGCGTCCATCCACTGGAAACTCGGAACAGTGTATATCTACTGAACATGGATGCCGAAAAAGAGGAACATGTGTAAAAGTTTGCTTGTATTATATTAAAGCTGTAGCGCCAATAACGCATATGCATACACATATACATTGGGTCCGTATCATTGGGTCCTCATGTAGGATTTTGCAATAAGGCTGACGCTTTTTAATAAATAGATACCTTAATTGCATAATTCCTTGCTTCTTAACACACCTCCACTTGGATCCCTTTATTTATTTATTATTTGTTCTAGGATTTGGCATTGCATTTACATTTGAATTTGCATGACTTTATCCATCATTTTGACAAATCTAGATTGAACTTTGATGTTTTCCAAGAATTAGGAATGACGTGATTGAACTTGGAGTGTGTGTACAGTATGTGGATGTGTGTGTGTGTGTGTGTGTGTGTGTGTGCACATTTTATTTTTATTTATTTTGCACCTGTATTCTTAGCAAATGCACTCTCATGCACTTTTTCACAAATGTTACCCCAGTACATACCCATGTGTCACAATAGTGTCTTGAAGAAAGACATATTATAAAAAAAAAGAAAATCAATGCTTTGTACAATTATTATACATAGCAGATTATACATCTGATACATTATGCAAAAGTGAGCAAATCAGCTAAGCGTTTCCTATCGTTTTTGGATAACTGATGAAATAAATAAATAAATAAATAAATAGCTCATAAACGACTCTGCGATTTAGGTCTGACTGTAGCCAACTGTATAATAAATCACATCCCCAAAACCAGAGACCTCAAACCTTAAAGCCCCTGCATTCAAGGGCTATCTCTCCTTCTTGCTCTGATAAAGAGAGAGAGAGAGAGACAAAAGCAGAACACACACACACACACACACACAAACACACACACACACACACACACACACACATACACACACACACTGCTAGGATGACTTAGACTCTCTCACCTTCATATTGACACCTCATCTGTTATCATTAGGCACAGAGTCAAACAACTTTCTCGAGATGCGAGTGCGAGAGCGTGTGTGTGTGTGTGTGCGCGTGTGAAAGAGGGAAAAAGAGAGTGGAGGAAGATGGAATTCGTATCTGCACGTCTGAATCTTTCTGTGTGTGTGTAATGTATATCTTAGGGATCACTGTCTGTATATGACTGATGGAGCTGGATCATACGAAGGCACACACAGAGAGATAGACAGGAGATTTATGGCTTAGTGTATGGACTTGACTTGACCTTTGAACTGGCGGACAGAATCAAGAACGCTCCTGCCACACAAAGTAAAATTGCTTTAATTAGATTATTCATTATATTCTAGTTCGATATTATAGTAATTATTAATCTTCTTATCCCACATTATTATGTGGCTCTGTGTTTAGATGTGGATGGAAATATACAGTATATTAGTAATACTTTATATTTCTATGTACAATCTCACGTAATAATATGTGCAGTAGATGAGTAGATGTACCAGCGAATATTTTGTTAAATATGTACCCTGGGATAGGCTCCAGGCCCCGTTGTATAGGATAAAGCGGTTTAGATGATGAGTGAGTAAGTGAGTGAAACATTAGGTATGGTGCATGCTGCTTAAGGAAAATAATCAATATTGAGGTGTCTCAAAAAGTACAGCTTTAGGTTCGACTTTTCTTTCCAAACTAACGAATGAACAGCACAGGAAACCTCATTGTGCGGAAATGTATTATTTTCATTAGGGACATCCGCCACACCGACATGAAAGAGCGAGGACATGAAATATAAACCTTGCATCTGGACCCATCACAATCAGCAATTAATATAAAGTGTCGTAATTGTATAATCATGCGATCATGTGATAACCTTCCTCTCTCTCTCTGTCTCTCTCTCTCTCTTTTCAGATCGCCTCTGTGGGAGAACGTTGAGGTGAGTGAGTGAGCGAGAGAGAGAGAGAGAGAGAGACAGAGAGAGATGGTATTTTTACTGTGTGAGTGGAGAACGTTAACGAGGAGCAGGGTGTGAAACAGGAAGGTGATAAATAATGTAAAATAAGTAATGCTTGACACACACCAAGGTGATAATTTGATGTTTGTTCCAGATCTGAGAATTCAGACGTGAGAGCTTTGCTTTTAGACAAACCTAACTGTATATACTGTATACTCTATAATAAACCTATATTATAGAGGAGAACAAGAATACAGTATATATAGTATATATATATTATATAGTAGAGGTAATAAGTGTTTATCTCTGGAACAAACAGCAAACATAATATATATATA
>JAOVVA010000034.1:9044102-9072299 GCA_028565275.1 Leiocassis micropogon
TACTGTACAGTATAGGTATTATGTATAGGTCTTAGGTTAAGAATATATAGATTCTTGTTTTTTCCTTCTCATGCTTTCTTTCGGTCCAATGCGGTCGTCTCAAGGTCTCCGTGTGGACATTTTTAATATGTCTCTCAGTTTAATGTCCATTGAGATCAATAAAGCACTGCATTCGAGTAAAGCTTAGTCTCAGTCTTGCTCACACACACACACACACACACATCCATACAAACACACGATTGTTTTGTGCCCTTTTGTCTCTTTTTCTTTCTTCTGTATAACTTGCGAACATTCACAATCGCCTCATGTGTGACAAACCTTGTAAAAGGCTTGTATAACTATGATTACAAAAAAAAACTGAACTTCACGCACTCGCTCGCCGTCTATACCGAGCTATCCTGTATTACTGGTTACAGTGGGCCTGGAGACTTAGGGCACAAGTGGGGTACAACCCGGACAGGATGCCAATCCATTGCAGGGCGCACACACACACACATCCACACACTGCAAAGCAGCAAGGTCCTGATGGGAATTCTATTTTAATTAGCAAAATGTACGTTACACACTATCCATGGGTACAGTGCATCATTTTTTTGGTGTGTCAAGCTATTCTACGAGGCATGTTCAAGTCAAACCGGGATTTGTGAAGAAATTTATGGTGAATGAAAGCGTAAAACTGATTGACATTTAAAGAAGACTTTATGAACACTACGGTGGTGGAACGTTTTAAAAAGTCTGAACATCTTCTGTGTGAATGACAATCCTGGGCAAAGTTGCTCGAAGCCCACTGCAGTCGTTCACGTGAACAATCAGCGATGGAACGCTTGATCCTTGTGACGCACACAATCATTCACAAACACCACTTGCACGTTACAGGAACTCGCTGGATGTTCTACCCCCATACAGTCTTTCTACCTTGATGGTATCCAAGCACTAGTGAAACACTGGGGAAAGTGCATTAGTGTAGCAGGGGATTATATTAGAGAAATAAAGGGAGTTTTTACTCTCATAATTGTGTTCGATTATTGTGCACAATCAAAAGTCCCGGTTTGACTTGAACACGCATTGTATATTCTTTATACTCTTGGCTTAGACATACTGTGCATTAACACATACTGCACGAGAAAACCAGAATGCACCAAATGCTGACTTGCTTCACACACACACACACACACACAAACATAATTTTCTTTTATTGGATGTAAAATACCCAGAAATGACTAGCACCAGCTAGTCTTTAAATCAAAACACACATATTTCTGGTCTTCCCAAAAATCCTTATCAAACAACATTTGAGTGTCGAGTGTTTCGCTTTCTTTTTTTATCCCTTTAAGATGCTTATAATGGTTATACCATGCCTTGAGAACCCATTTTGCCAAAGAGCCAGGTTATGTGTTTACAGTATTTTTACGCTGAAATATGTGAGATATTGCTTTTGTGATGTGTTTAGTGATTCAGGTGCTTATTTGTTGCTTGAGGATGTACAGTATCAGTCAAAAGTTTGGACACAATTTTGGATTTATAGAGCAAAAACTGTGAAACTGTAAAAAAAAACACACACATGGCATTAGGTAATTAAGTAACAAAGCCAACAGTCAGTAGACAGAAATCACCAATTAACCTCAGAAATCACCAATTAACAACCAGCACCTCAAATTATAGGCGTTATGAAGGCTTTACAGAGTATAAGTAGCAGATACTGTACATCTCAATATCATCTGTTCAGAGGAGGTTATTGCATATTTTGGACGCATTCGGATTTGTTTTATAATATAGAAAGAAATAAAAATCAGGAAAAAACATATAATTAGAAGGTGCGTCCGAACGTTTGACTGATAGTGTATTTTATTGAGATTTTTTGTGCTACACTGATGTCACAGTAGTGCACTGACAGTACAATGGCGCTCAATAGGAGTGGTAGTGATCTCAAACATAAAGGAAATTAAAAAAACACCCAGGTTTCTCAGTTAGCTCCCAGAAACTAAAGTAAAGAGTTTTATTCTCACTCAGGTCTGATGTCACATTAACGACGAACGGTTTTAGCACGAATGAGGAAGATCTGTTGGAGCAGAGTGTACCGATGACAAGGTGCCAGAGCTGGACAGAATGAAAGATTAAATTCTCTTAGTGTCTTCGAGCTGAAACGAGGCATCTCTATCATCACATAATTAACCGGCGTTGTGGGTAAAGGAGCTATCCGAAGTGAAAACAGACCAACATGATGATGAAAGAAGTATGAAACTACATTAAAGAGGAAAAACTTCCAAAGATTAATACGCAGTAAGATTAACGGGCAGGGCGGATTTTTCCTTTCCTTAAGCAATATTATAATTGCAGCACTTGTTTCTGAATTAGATTCAGTATCAGTCATCTGATCTCGTAGCGCATAGATTTTTATGTACAAATATCGCAGCAGACTTTTCACACAACACTGACTGTATGTTTCATTACTTTTTACTTTTTTTCCTTGCGTAGAAAGAAAACCCCACACAATCACGAGTGTGGGAAATGGAACGCAGAGTAAGGTGTGGATTTAGAATATGGCTAGCTATGCATACATAATACATGCTGCATGTCAGGATGGTGACATGATTGCACTGCAAGAGTCTGACTCAAAGTCCTTACCTCCCTTGTCTACAACAAATGGATAATAATATATTTATTCTTTTTGACCCTCTTAACCTATTTATATCAGCCGTCCCTGGTTACAGTGATGGCCAAAACTATTAAGGCAACATATGCCATGTAGTATAGTTCTCCCAGTGCACAAAACAGGTGATTCCACTAATTAGTTCTCACCTATGTGGCTGAAGATTTTGTGATAATTAACTGCAAAACTAGAAATGTGACATTGGTATTCAGCTTCTGGAGCCATGGGCTAAATCAGCTCCAGACCTAAAACCAATAGCAAACTGTTGAACAATGGTGAAGAAGGAAGTAGCACTTATGTTTATGATCTTCAGGAAGCAATCAAGCCGCATGGATTGAGCGAGTGAGACCAGAGGAATGCAGACGTCTTTTTGACTCTATGTCTAGCCAGATCCAGCAGGATTTGATGAATAAAAGACTTCAAATTACTGTAAATATATAAATATTATGTATAGGTAGTCCCCGACTTACGAACATTTGAGTTACAAATTTGCGCAGATACAAACAGACCGTGGTCCTACGAACATTCGTAGATGCGAACAAATCACGGAAGTAGCTCTGAGTATTGTACAAAAAATAAACACTGCAGTGCACCAGATACCAATATTTACAATTATATATATACAATATTTTTGTCTGTAAGTGAATGTTCGGTATATTGTATGTGAGTCTGGGTGAGGGTGCGGGACAAATTAGTCATCCTCACCAGTTTCAATGAATCAGTCCAGGAGCATGATGATAGAAAATGTCTGTCCTGTACAGCTGTCCTGATGGTGAATAATCCTAATTTTGGAAAATACTCAACAAAACAGAGTTCACAGTCCAATACAGTGGAAAACAGCTTTAAAACAAAATGATGGCAGTGTGGAGAAAGAGGACAGATTTAGGCGAGTGGTTTGGTATGATTTACATTGTATATTCCTGTCAAAGGCGTGTAAGACTCACTTTGTCGGACTTAGGAACAAATGCAACTTACGAACACGTAGACTGGGACTACAAGTATAGCAATTCTATTGCATAAAATTACAAACAAATTTACCTTGTCATCTTGATTGTCATTATTTTTAAAACATTGAATTTCACTTTTATCCCAATACTTTTGGTGTTTATTAGAGATTTATGTAAATTCTCTGGGTTATTGGCCCACTAACATTAGTGACCTGCATTTCACTGTGAACATGTAGACCTTGCAAGACTAACACTTAACATTTTGGGGTACATGAACGGGCATTGATTACAGCATTGGTTCTCAGCCCTGCTCCTCGAGCCCCACCTGCCATGCACATTTTAGTGTCTCCCCTGTTCTGTCACACCAACTTCAGGGTGTTAATCAGCTGATTAGTTTAATCACATGTGCTGGGAGCTGGGGAAACACTGTTCAGGGCAGGTGGTCCTTCAGGACCAGAGTCAAGAACCACTGGATTAGAGTTAAGACTCCCGAGTAACATAACCTTTGGTGTAACTGTTTTCCCTGCCTGCATTCTAATCACAGACTTTAGAACATTGTCTTCTCAATCACTTTTATTAGCTGTGCTTTTTGGTAAAAGCGAAATGTTGGGCAAATTTACAAGGCTGAGGGAGATATAGGTTTTCTTTAAGTGAGGCGTTGATTAAAGGCATTACATTGTGACTTTAGTGCCAGGAGTGGAGAGCAATAAAAATGCTTTATATGCTGGTAAATGTATAGGCCCTACATCAGCGTTGGTGAACTCAAGCCCTAGCAAACCTGACATACACTCCCTGTGGTGCACAGAAATGGCTCGGTTTTGTTTGCCCAATAGCTTTGCCTTTGGCTCTATGTCTGCATCCAATTATTTCTTGGAATGCATGCATATAGAATCTGCCTCTGGTATGATATATGATTCAAAGGACTAAAGGAACTGATTTAGTCAGGCATATAAAGGAAAATCGACCGCAATTAGGTTTATAACAAATGTGTGAGCTTCAGTTTTGCAAAATATTTAAGCTTATTTTACTCACAACTTGGTCTAATTTTCCTTTGGCTGATTGCTTCCTACATTACCCACAATGCTGTAAGACGCTCACTGATAGTTACACCAGTGGGACACTCCTAATCTGTAGACACAAACAGGCCCATATTGCCATCCAATCTGTCTCGCTCATCGTCTCTTACTGTAGGTCTCTGAGCAACTTACTGTAGCACAACTGCATTCTGGAGCTCTGAGTCCAATATTTGTTGTCTGCACTACTTAAACTTCTCATTTATATAAATTTAAACATAGTGGAGAGTGAGAAAATAAGCTCTTGCTAACACTGAACACTTTTGGAACCTGGTAGGATTGTGATTGGTACTTTTTTCTACTGTATTGAAAATATTAGAAATATTCTTTGCTTTACAGTATTGCACATATATTACCATACCATTCTGGCCTTTCACAACAACATACCACACCATGTGGCCACTTGTAGCATTTGAAACGAGGCGCTGCTTGTCAACAGGAAAGGGAGGAAACTACTAAGGGCTCCAGCCCAGTAGGGGGCCCTAATGGCTGACAAGCATTTCCTATTTACCGGGGTGAAAATAGTGTTAAATTCGTACTATGTTGACAAAAGGGGAGGAGAATAAACAGCGGTGGTGTTAGACAGTCCTGTAAATCTTGTTATATTACCTCTGCATACGCATTTAATATGTCCCGGAGTTCTTAGGGAGAAATTTCATATAGCGAAACACATTTTCCCATGGGAAATAATATAAATGCACATAATCCGTTCCAGCCATCCCAAAACTTTACCAATATTACCAATTTCCAACACTATAATACTAATATTTCTGCATGTAAAAACAATCAAAACATTTAGAAAAGACATGTAAATGAAAAACGAAACTGAAAGTCGCTCCTTTTTCTTCTTGCTACCGTACGTGCTAACATTCTTGGTACCCATAGCAAAATTTATTGTTCAGAATGAGCTTTTTCTTGTCTCATGAGACTGAATTGAGCTGCCTCATTACAAGCTTGACTTTGTCTTTTCTATTTCTCCTAAACCCCACTTAGGAGAAACAAAGAGACATAACTGAGACACAAAGCGAGACATGCTTTTGAGAAACATTTGAGAAATCTGAGATGTACATGAGAAACAGAACTGCATTTGAAGGAGAAGCATATATAAGAACATAAGGAGATTAAAGTCAGATATTAATGAGATGCATGAAACACAAATGAGAAATATTATGGTTTTATTGAACATATAAAAATCCTCAATTAACAGCATACAGTGTAATAAATTTACAATTCACACAATACAACAGACACCAGCAAAATCTGGCAAATCAAGACACTAAATGATACAAAATGTCACCCAACCTGACAAAGATATTCAGTGTCACAATTCTTAACTTAAAGTATGATTTATACAGGAGTTACACAAAGTCCACAGCATTGTGACAATCTTCCAGTGAAAAGAATCAGTCAAAAAGGAGATGAAAATTTTTAAAGGAAAATTGGTTCCTCGCTGTACGTAAGGGCTTCAAGAACGGGGCCAAAGCCAGGAAAAGTTCTCTCACACCAGCTACATCACCGTCTTCTCTTGTGGTGGATGTCCAACAAGTTTGTCCAAAGTCTGCAACTCCTGGAGCTGCTTAGTATCTAATGGAACAAAAATATATATTAAAACATTTGAGATTTACCTAAACACGATTCAGCTACTCGATTCCCTTTGACTTTCTGAAGGTTGAGAGGTGAGCTTGGTTGAATTGTAAATAGCAAAAAAAAAAAGGGAAATCTAGTGCGGGTTAGAGAGGAATTTGGGATTCCTTGTTCCATGTGTTAGAAGCTAGTCAGCTTTGTAGCTTGTATTAACTGTAAAACACAACATGGACAGTTTAGAGGCAATTCATAATGACTTGGAAGCAATTAAGAAGGAGACAAAAAAAAAAAAGAGATTTGTTCATTTCTGTGTGATTTCTTTTAGACCATGTACAGCTAAATCACCAAGTGACTATCTAAGAGGCTAATGTTCTACGTAGCTAGCTTGTTAAACAAGCTAGTGTGCCACATACAGTAGTGAGCAGATTAGAAAGTAAAGGAGGTTTACGTCAGCATGAAATTAAAACTTAAGGCGTTGACATTTTCTGACTTATGGCATGTAATCCAAAAAAGGATATTGTATCAGATCACAAAGGCTTTTCTGGTCAAGAAGCTTCTGAGGTAAAGGAATCGGTCGAGTCAGTCTCTCAGGCCGTGAGTACTTAACAAACTTTGTTAGCGGCATATCGATGTAGAATAATGAAACGCCCGCTAAGATGGTGACAGGGATTCCTTAGAGGAATTGATTCATTGACATTCTTTCACTCGTAACTCACTGAAAACATTTTAAATGAATATTAAAAAAAAAAAAAAAAAGCTAGCTCTTGAGTTCAGAAGTGAAAAGGTATGAATCACAGAGTTTATTTCACACCATACTGATGCATTTTGATTAGCATTTGTTCACTTTAAATTACCTAGTTGAGGTTCTCATGGATTGATGGTGTAATTAGAAAGTGATTCAGTGTGTTAGAGGGTGAGTGTATGTGTGTGTGTGTGCTTAAGATGCTATTAATCTTTCAGGAGAATCCAGTGGAGTCTGTCTTTCATTCGCCCGGCATGAGGCAGCATGTGTTTACTCTCAATTTAGCACAGGTAAGCAGAGAAGTCACTCATATTTATTCTGCTTTCAGGGTTTCTTTTTTTTCCCTCTCCCCACATGTCCACACACACAAGGCCGCAAACTTTTACTTATTTTTGGAGGCAAACTTTGTTTCTCGAAGACAAGTTTTTTCTATTCTGAGCATGTGAAAGATTGTATCTTCAAGGATGTGTATGCTGGTGTGTGCACGCTCATAAAGATTTCTCTGAGAGTTTTTAGAGCATACTCTGATACATTATTGAAGGCTACTCAGAGATGCATCCTACTCTTTCTGGCAGTCAGGCTACGTAGCATGCTAAAAATACGCATTTACCTCATCTGTTTCAGTCCACCTCTATAAATCGCAGCTTTTCTTTCTCTAATGCATGTCCCTTTTGTAAAAAGACGGCTATTAAACACATCTGACTTAGCCCCGTTATTTTGTTTATGTACCAGACTTTTGAATAAAGACATAAAAGAAAGAAAGTTTCTTTCATTATTTACAAAAAAAAAAAAAAAAAAAAAACTATGAGAAAACAATTTACTAAACTGTAAGCATGCCTGCGGGACAAGAGAAACTGAATTAATGTCCCGTTACTTATTCATGGATCACTGTTGTACAACTACTGTACAACACCTAAAATATAGAAATGCAGCAGACTAGAATCACCTGCATTAAGAATCACCATGATTTCTTTTTATGCATGTACATATTCAAACCAAGGTGGGCATTGGAGGCTCAGTGGTAGGTTTCTTGGCTACCATGCGGTAGGCCTGGGTTCAATTTCCACCCAGTGCCCAAAACCCCAGCCACTGGATGCAATGCCGGTCCCATGCCTGGATGAAATGGGAGGGTTGCATCAGGAAGGGCATCGGGCGTAAAACCTGTGCCGAAGTTGTTGTGCGGATCGCATGGTCCTCTGTGGTGGCCCCTGGTCAGGAGAAGCCGAAAGACCAGCAACAATAACCAAGTGCTTCCCCCATGAAATGACATATAACACCGCACTTGTCATTTGTCACTGTATTTGGAGTATCTGTGGCAGACCTTAATGTACATCTACTGCTTGTTGAATACAAAAGTCGTAAAAGCATGTAAAATTAACCTGTGTTTTAGAAATGGGCTTCAACCAAAGGATTACTGATCGAGCATGCTTGAGACACAAGGCATTATAGAATGCTGCCACAGGGCACAGAGGACTTATGTCCTACTGCTCTGTGATCAGAACATATCAAACAAGTGAAAATAAGGAAAGGCGTCCTTTAACCAGTTCTGAGACAACGTCTTGACAATTAATCATCGAATCGGCCAGACGGCTGACTGTGACAAAATCCATCAGCCACCTACTGGCTTCACTGTTCACTGGTTTACTGTTCCCCTTTCAGCCTTTACTGTTGATTGCTTCCCCCGTACTGCACAGAATTCAAAAGCTAAACTAGTCATATTTTATGGCCCTTAGGTGTGCTTTGTGGCCTTGTTTGATCCAGGGATCATACGAGGTGTGAGTGTTTAAAGGATGGCTTTTGCCAATGCAACCTTTCAGAAAAAGGCAAGATTACTCCATCCATCACATTTCCCAAGTGCATGACATAGGATCCCCACTACGTTTACGTGAGTCCCTTAAGGCACCATCCTGAGTACGGCTAAACCTATGACACTAAGAGCCCTATGCCCTTATATGATCTTGAGTAGAAGGTATTCAACAACTTGAATGGGTCCTATTCTCATTTTACATTTAGGTATAGATACCAAGTCCCTGTTTATTGAGGTGTACAGTATGGGGCAGCCATTGGCGTTTGTTACAGTGCCTCTCACGGGCCTTTCTGAAAGGTGGAAGGCAGCTCCATCCACCACAACCCCCAAGAGCTATTGCCCTTGCTTCCCTTACTCCATTTGCTGGAATCCCTTAAGGCGCCAATCTTAGTAAGGCTAAACCTGTGTTTCCTGTGCAAGGTCATATTTACACATTTTGCCACCACTCAACTGACCTTGTAGTCTGCTCGTTGGTTCCTCATGGCCTTGTGGCATGCATTATACAGGTGATTCTTGCTTCTGTGGAGAGGTGAAATATAACTCTGGATACGTCAAAAAACTAGGGTTCGTTGTCATTTAGACCCAGTGACGACCCATCAATAACTCGGTGCCAAACATGTTTCATGTGAATAGCTATGAGGTACTGTATATCCCGAGGTACTGAATGCACTGATGCTCTCTATTGATTATAAATGGTTTAACACATAGCCAGACGTCATTTTTTCCCCCGTCAACATTACTCACTGCTTTAAAAAAAAAAAAAATAATAATAATAATAAAAAACACCCACTAATAGCACTTTCTCTTTGATTTCCACTCAGATCCTGTAATTCAGTGAAACAGCATGAAAAAGGTAAGAGATGAAGAGCACCACCATGCATTTGCTTTTCATGTTTTGTTTGCTTTTTGTTAATAAATGCAAATAGAAAATGTGAACTTTCAATATAATTTTATATTTATATAATATAAGAATAATAATTATACAGTAGATGGGGAATTCAGTAATATATCGAGTCAGTGATTCTTTTGTGTAGCGATTCATGTCGCGTCACACAAATATAAATTGAATCGGCACCTAGGTATCGGTAATAAGATCGTATCGGCTGGTCTATGGTGATTCCCATCGCTAATAATAAAAGCTGAAGTATAAGAGAGGGTATGGAAACCATTCGTCTGGATGTGTGTAATAATGAAATGCTTTATCCATTGTGCTAGTATACTTATACAGTGTGTTTATTTTTATTACTAGAGTGTCAGACATTTCATGAAATGTCCCCATGTTAAACAGTCTCTTTAATCGTCTTCTCAATCATCTTAAACACTCCTTAATCATCGTTAACATTTTACTTTAACGATATAGGGGTGTTTCAGGTTGAGTAATTGCACGGCGTGCCCATAATGCACATGTGCAAAGGGGCCAAGACGGCACAATAATCTGGCCGCTTTGATTATTGCTAAAGGTCATCCAGATAATTTTCAGAAACTCACACCAGATTAACACCGAATTGAGTTTGTCAGGAATTTCCACTCCTACTCAGCCTAGCAGCTACCAGCAAGCACACAACACCTACAAGGCAGTCTGTTATGACAGGGACAAGGACTGACAGTGCTGTGAAAAAGTATTTGTCCCCTTCCTGATTTCTTTTGCATATTTGTCACACTTCAATGGATGAGATCATCAAACTAATTTTAATATTACACAAAGATAACCAGAGTAAATACAAAATGGAGTTTAAAAAAAAAAAAAAAAAAAGCTAACCCAACCAACCTGGCCCTATGTGAAAAAAAAAAATTGCCCACCTTGTTAAATCGTGAATGAATAGTGATTTTTGGAAGATTGAGTTAAATTTCACTTTCCACACCCAGGCCTGATTACTGCCAGACCAGTCGAAACAAGAAATCACTTAAATAGAACCTGTCTGATAAAGTGAACCTCTTTTAAATGGAACCTCTCTGATAAAAGATTTAAAAGAGCAACATGATCAAAAAGAAATTCAAGAACAGTTGAGAAACAAAGTAATTGACATACATCAGTCTGGGAAAGGTTACCAAGCCATTTCTAAGACTTTGGGACTCCAGCGAGCCAAGTGAGAGACAGCTTTCACGAGGGACTGTCATGGAGGTACAGTATATTCCCACTCTGTTGCACCTGCTTATGAGCGATTATCATAAAATCATAAGCAGATTTTTAGTCATATGACTTTTGATGATGGTGGTCATGTTGCTGGTGGTATCACTGGACAAAGCCGTTTTCCTAGATGTTTCCCATTTCAGTGCTGAGTACAGAGACATAAGCGCAGCTGCCAAAGCTTTGTCTATTTTCCTGCCAACAGCCCCTTTAATCAACATCTGTAATTGAATAGATTACCGCTTGATTTACCAGAATCGTGGGTAAATCTTGGACAGCTCGGTTTATATGCATTGCTGCATATAAACCGCGGAATGATGCAATGCATGGTGCAAGTGGACCTCTTCACCTGTCTCACGCCAACATGTTGTCAAGTCGAACCACTATTTGTGGTTTCTCCTGGGACATCTTGACAGCCGGGCACAGGATCCTACTTTTTTTATGCTGTTTTTCTCTTTTCTCTGCCTGATTCTTCATGGTCGGTGCAGGATTTAGCTTTAACTAGGATACCGAGAACCTTTTTGAGTAAGCTGAGTAAGGCTGGCAAGACAAGATCTTGGTTGAGTTGAACACCTTGGCAACTTCCATATTGAGCAGATTTGCTGTCTTGGATAGACAGAGCGATTTCGCACCATCCGCCAGGTCTCCTGTGAGTGCGAGAAAGTCTGGACTGGATTGAGTTACTAACTATGCAACCTTGTATGCCTTGAACTCTTTTACAAGTGGTGCTTTGACCTGCAAGGCTTTCTAAACAGCATTGAGATATACAGTATGTAGGAACCATTGTGAGAGGAATCTCTTGTACTGTATGTGTCTTTAAGAACATTTCTGCTGTGGTGATAAGCTAGCACACATGCATTGCTGGCTGGGAGATGAATATATATTTGTTGTCTAATATTATGCTAACGTTAACCTTCAGTGAGCCTGCAGAATGGTTCTTGCTGTGCCTGGCACGTACCTTGTGGTGCAATTTGAAGTGGATGGCAGGCAGCTGATCTTCAAACCAGATGTTTATTTGCTTTTTGGGCCTCGGCAGAGGTTTGAACACTGCACAGGGAAGAATCGCATAGTTTAGCATATAGATGGGCCGATGTGCCACACGTGTTCTTCATGGGCCTTGTTATGGAAGTTAATAACCCCAGGAAAGCTGTGCTGCTGCTACATACTGTACCTACGTGAAATGTCACCTTGAGCTTTCTTTAGATTTTCCAAGGGTATAACACTGACGCTCGAAGTGGCGTGTAGCTAACGGTCATTTCCTGCGAACATGCAGTCCTGACGTGATAAAAAATTTATTTACTTTTATTTAGATAGATCTCTATCCAGCAGTCAGGAAGCAGCTTGTGCTTTTTGTAGATAGATGATGTTGCTTGAGCAGCTGTAGGTTTTTAAGGTGCATAATGGAATATAATTACTGCATTTCAACGAGCTCTAACAAAACTCTTCTGTCACACTTTAGCATGTTGGTTGCACCCAAAATAATACACACCTCGAGCCGAACACCAGCGCGACGATCTTGCGTCACCAATGGCAGGTTTCTAAAAATGGATCTCTCCATAGCACATGGTGGAAACGAACGCACAGACGTATCGTTGTTGATGAAATGATTTTGTGTATATTAATGTGTTTGCTTGACGCAGTAAGTAAATGGTTATAGATGCTGTGGGTTGCTGGGGGCCTTGTGTACCTCTGTAGAGTCTGAACATGACTGTGTGTCAGTGTGTGTGTGTTGAATGGCGAGGCATATGGCTGGAGGTTTCCTCTCTCTCTTGTGCACATCAAATTACCAGAGAGGGAGAAACAGAGCGAGAGAGAGAGAGAGAGAGAGAGGAAGGATGTGAATCAATTCACATCTTGATGACTGAGACTGATAAATGGATTGAGCATTTAACAACACTTTAACCCTATAACACTGAGACACTATATTTCTGTCTAAATGTATTAGATGATTTTTTTTTTCTCCATAAACCAAACAAAAATTGATTTAGAGTAAGATATCAGATGTTCAGACTCAAAGGTCATTTCATATGTGGATTCTCCGAGTAACCACTTTACCTTCCTGGACACTGGCTGGACTATATAGTTTTTACATTTTCACTCTGTTTGTCTTGTCGTTGTGTGGAATACGGGTATGAAGACCTTCCAACTGGCATCTTTCTTCTAAGAAACTAACAAAATTTTTTTTGAATTTTTGAAACAAAAACTATTGTATATGTAATATCGGCTTATTAATCCATCTAGGAACCTTATTATATCTATTCCCATTTTGTTTGATCGCGGTAGGACCTCCGGTCAAAACTCACATTCACACACGACGACTGTGGGAGGAAACCCACCAAGCACGGGGAGAAAATGCAAACCCCATGCACGCAGACCTGACGTGAGAATCGAACCCATGACCTGGAGGTGCAAGGCGACAGTGCTAACCACTACAAGTCACAGTGCCGCCAGACATACAGTATTAATACATTTCTGCAAATGACATAAAAAGCAATATTTTCAGCTTTCGTAAATAAAAAAGAAGCGTAGTGTGAACATTACACATTACACATTACATTACACATTACAGCCACTCAGCAGTGAAATGCAGTGAAGCATGTACAAGAAGTGCAAATAGTCGTGTATACGCAGTACTATGCAATACTAATGCTGTAGAGCGAGAATGCCTTGCTATAAAAATGTTTAGTGTTTAGTTTTATAAGGAGATTAGCTCCTAAGTTTGACTCGGCACCCTACAGAACTACACACAGTTCTTCTGCTTCTTTTTTTTTTGCATGGCAGCGTCCATTTTGTTTCTCGGCAAAAACAAGTTGTCGCTTATATCTATACATATAATCAGTGGTGGAAGGTAACGAATTACGAATTGCGTTACTGTAATTGAGTAGTTTTTTTGTGTACTTCAACTTTTTAAAGTAGTTTTTAAAATATGTAATTTTACTTTTACTTAAGTATGTTTTGTTAGAAGTATTGTACTTGGCTACATTTTAAATCATACTTGTTACTGGGTAAGAAATTAATTAAAAAAAATACTAGCTGAAAGCGAAATGCCATATTTAAGTGACCACTTTGATTTCAAGTGCAAGAAAGGCAACAGCTTTATTATGCAAAGGTGTTCCTTCAATTAATAAACAACTAGTTCGAGATTTATATCCGCTTGTCTTTTTTGAACTACACTTTAACCCCCCCCCATACACACACACACACACACACACACAGAGTAACTCTGTAACTTTTACTCTTTTGAGTCAATTTTTAATTAGATACTTTTTACTTGTACTTGAGTAGATTTTTTAGACTGGTAACTTTACTTGTACTTCAGTAAAATTTCCCTGAAATAACAGTACTTTTACTTAAGTACCAAAGTTTATTACTCTTTCCACCTCTGCATGTAATACAACTGTAAAGTTGGCGTGTCTGTACATTGAAGATATTCACGGAAAAATTATTTAGAATGACGTAAGATGAGTAATACGACACATCAGGATGGTTTTTGGAATTTTTCCCGGTCTGTTTGTTTGCGCGTGCATCAGGCAAAAACTACTTGACGAATTTTAATAGTGTTTTCGCAGGTGTATTTGGCCGAGCTTGAGGTAACATACAGGCCCCGTTTCATTGCTGATCATTTCATATCATATCTTATCTTCATATTCTATGCCTTTTATCATGTACAGGGTCGCGGGTGCCTGGACCCTATCCCAGAAGACTTTAAGCATGAGGCAGGGTAGACTCTGGACAGGGTGCCAATCCATCACAGGACACACACGCATATACACACACACACACTACAGGCAATTTTACGAACGCCAAGTATGATCTGCATGTCTTTGGACTGTGGGAGGGAACTGACCCAGTGGAAATCCACAAAGCGCAGGAAAAACAAGCTCAGGGTTTCGGACCCTCGATCCTGGACATGCGACGTACATTCCGTTCAAGGCTACTGTCTCTCCAGTCGCTGCTGTGCAGGTGTGAACGTGTTACATCAGTTCATTTGTGACTGCAGTGTGAGCAAAAATGGATGCCTTACTTGTGATTTGCATGAAAGAAGAGCAGCGTACAAAGATTCTGTTTTTGTGGTCTGGGGGTGAACCTGGTGCTAAAACAACTCACGGACGAGCATAAACAGGATATCTGCAAACAAAATTTCCACCGATACCCCAAGGATGGGGTGAAAGTTTCACTTTGTCGACACTGCAAAAAACTTTTTAGTTTTGAGGTGTTAAAAGCGTCCTCCCTATAGTCCTGATATTGCTCCATCAGACTTTGACCTGTTTGTTCTGCTCAAAGCAGCCCTATGAGGACGCTTAGTGAAGACAGTCGTGCATTTGTGGTTCGCAGCTCAACCGGTCTTTTTTTCAACCTTAATTAAAATAAAAATCTACAGCCAGAGTGCGGATAATTTTTGGCTTGAGATGCAGTTCTACAGTATTAAGAGAGGCTATAGTACTGTGCAAACGTCTTGAGCCACTCCTTATTTCTTTATATGAAATGAAATTAAATGATGAAGATTGAATAGGAACAGATGTTTTACTACGACAGGCTGAAAAGTGCCTAAAGATAGAATTTAAAAATAGTTGTTTATGTACAGTAACAACCTCAGCAGCGACCTCATTTCCCCTCTCGTCTGTTCCAACCACTCCGCGTTCAGCATCACCAGTATACCGTACTAATCACCAACCTGATCGTCTGTCATCATCTGCATCTGTTTCTGCATCTTAGGGTTGATGTTTTTTTTTTATGCTTGAATGATTCATTAACGAAGAGAAAAAACTTTCCTCTGAAGCTGCTGAGGTACAGGAACTGGACTGAAAATGAGGAAGCATGGGAAACTATTTCGTAAGACTACATAAAAAATACAAGGAAGTCTGTTTTTTTGGAAGCAAATATATAAAGAAACGAGGGGTGGTTAAAGACTTTTGCAGGGTACATTATGCAAAAAGAAAATCGACAATAATACATTATATTGAGAATAACAGAGTTGTGGAACAATTACGCGTAAAAAGGCGCAGGACCTGAAACTCCTGGTTCTGCTGGTTCTGGTGCCAACGTCAGAAAGTAACGCTGTAATGTAACTGATTACTTTTTAATGGCAGTAATTTTGTAATGTAATTAGTTACTTTAAAAAATAACGTCCCCCAACACTGATTATATGCACAATAATATGTGCCAATAATGTGTCGGTTTCAGATACTGTGATTGATAGAGTTGGTCAGGATGCTTTCCATGGTACAGCGACAGAAGCTTTCTAAGATCTGGGAAGACAGATGAACTTTCTTTAATCTCATCAGCAAGTAAAGATGCTGTTTTAACTAGACGTAGAGGGTTATGGTGCCAGGACAGATTCTCAAAGATGTGGACACCCAGAAACTTGAGGCCGGCGACATGTTCCACTCCAGTAGCATTGAATATCTGCAGCTTTTTGATTTTCCCAGAAAGCTTTTTGGTTGTCTTGGGAGGTTGTTGCTGGAACACAGCGCTGCTACCTGCTGCTCATCACTGTTGATCACGAAATCAGTCTGTCACAAGGAAAACACAAAATGATTGCTTATGACATCCTCCAGAACCCACACTGGTGCTTTGCTCTAAGCTGTAAAGGATTAAAAGCGCACAGTATATATTTATATTTATATATACACAGTGGAACCTTGTATTACGAGCATAATGTTCTGTGATTTCGAAACACTTGTAAACCAAAGCGAATTTCCTCATAAGCAATAATGGAAACTCAAATTATTCGTTCCACAGCCCCAATAAATAAATGCATAAAAAAAATTCTACAAAATATATAGTAAAAATAAAACAAAATAAACTGCACTTTACCTTTAAAAATATGTAAAAATAAATCCTGACAGATAAGTGTTTCTGTTTATGCGCTCAGGCGCTGTGTATGTATCTGTGTGTGTGTGTGTGAAGCTAAAGTAAGAGGAGAGGAGGAATCAGACCCCCCCCTCCCTCTTCTCATCTAACACAGTAACCCTTCCTTCTCTCTTATTTGAGTTTCACATGCACATACACACACACACACACACACACACACACACATATATATATTAACGGAAGAATTAACAAGGAACATCGTTAATGACACTCGATTAAGTGACACACTAACAGAATCACTGCTGTAAAGTAAAAAAAAAACAATTAACCTGCACTTTACCTTTAAAAAGAAGTGCGACAGAGCAGTGTTTCTGTGTAGAGCAGAGAGAGTGTGTGTGTGTGTGTCTATAAAGGCGAAAGTAGGAGGGGTCTGTGTGTGTGTGTGTGTGGCACGATGTCCAATGACGCACGCACACACAGACACAAAGAGCAGAAGAGTCATGAGCAGAGAGAGAAAATGGATCTTTAACCTCTCTAATGAGACTTGCTTTTGGTTTGCACGCGCGCTGTACACACATGCATACAGTCACAAAATAAAATATGCTTTACACACACACACACACGTGGTCACAGTGTTATAGTAAACAGTACACACGTGCACAGCGCGCATGTAAAGCAAAAGCAAGTCTGGTCTTTGGTCGTCTTGCGAGTTTTCCGCAGGACGACCGAAGATTTTTAATAAATTATTAAAATTATATATATATATATATATATATTATAACGATAATAACAAACTTTATTAATCATGTGTAATCCATGACACACTTGTTAAACACTTTTCTAATCACATGTATTAAAATTCAGATTAATTCAGATAAAAATATGCAGTGTGTATTTATAGTCTCTCTCTCTCTCTTTTTCTCCGTCTGTCTCTCTTTCGTGCCTCTGTCTTGCTCAGATGTAGTTAGACTAATTAAATGTCACTTCTTTGATGTTGTGTGTCTGTGTGTGTGTGTGTGCGTGTGTGTGTGTGTGCATTATGTTCAAGTGTGTCTCACACAGTCTGCCCACACTTCCTGAAGTGTGTATCTTAAGTGTGCGTGAGTGTGCTAGAGTCCCAAGCTAAATTTTTATACTATTAAAATATATACTGGAAGTAAGTAGTTCACTCACTTTTTGTCCCTCAGTGTGTGTGTGTGATTGAGAGTGCCGGATTGTGCAGACATCTTTTAGCGTACTTGACTGAGTTCCTGCAAGTGAAGCAGCTTAATGCAGCCTCATTAACATATCGCTCTAGGAAGTAGGCTGCTTAAGTTGTGTGTGTGTATGTGTCTGAATAGAGCATGCAAGACTGATTTTTTTTTTTTTTTTTGCATTTTGTTCCAGTCGTTGTACTGCAGCTATCGTCGGTGGTTGGCTCAGGCTTCATTTCCATGCATGTGATAAACAGTTAAAGCAGTGTTTCGCTGTAGAACACATTGAGCAGTGAGGCTTAAGTACTGCTACTAATGCTTAAGTATTAAGGTTCTGTAAACAAGCAGCTTGTCATGAATTTAGATCCGTAATGAAAAAAAATTCCTGAGAGTCATCAAACGAGGAAGAGGAAGTAGGATTATAAATCATTTCACCTCAAAAGCTGTATGCAGTACGGTAAGTGTGTTAGAAGGATGTGTACAATGAGCATCATAGTCTTCATGATTACAGCAGCAGTCTTATGTAGAGTACAGTATATCTTAACACTATCCAGGTAAAGCAAGGGTGAGACTCGATCTGTTTTGCTGCACCAAAAAGGACATTTCTCTACACGACCACATGCACCTTCACCAGTAAAACAAATGATGATGCACTATAACTATAATTGCTAGATGATTGTGCTCTAAGTAAAAGCTGTCCTTTTAAATTAAGATCTCAGCAATGAAGTATTATAATGCAATGTTTGTTTTTTTTTTTTTTCGCTTACAACAATTCAGATAGAAATGAAAAAACTTGAAGTGTGTATACAAAAAACACTCCATTGTCTTCTCAATGAAAGCAGACGTGATGAGTACATGAGTGCATTTGTTATGATATGTAAAGCTGAATGGAAAACAGATTCTAGTTATTTCATGTGATTTCACTTAAATTGTTTTAATTGAACACCAGTTTTGGTGAACCACTGTGCACTTGATGCTCATTGCATCACTGCAGTTTTTTGTGCCAGGTCGGTGGCTTAGTGGTCGGCACTGTCATTTTGCGTCTCCAGGGTCGAGGGTTCGATTTCCGCCTCTGGTCTGTGTGCATGGAGTTTGCATGTTCTAATCGTGCTTGGTGGGTTTCCTCCGGTTGCTCCGTTTCTTCACAAAGTCCAAAGGCATGCAGATTAGGCTAATTGCCATTCTCGAATTGCCTGTAGCGTGTGAATGAGTGTGTGAGTGTCTGTATGGATTGGCGCTCCTTCCTGGGTGTATCCTACCCCATGCCTTCAGTCTCCTGGAATAAGATTCAGGCCCCCGTGAACCTGTACACAAAGCGGTATAGATGACGAGTGAGTAATTTGTCCCTTAATATATCACCTTAATCAGTTGCTAGGCAAGAAAATACCAGGAGAGTTACTGAAATTTCCACACCAGTATGCCACAGCCACGGCAAGTCATTGGAATCACATTTTGATGTTTGATGAAGCTTTTGGCTTCCATCTGTGAAAAGTTCATGCATCACTGCTGCCACATCACTGCTTGCAGAATTGCATGACTAAATGTGTTCCTAACAAAGTGGCCAATCAGTGTGAGACAAAGAAAACATATAAGGTTTAAAAAAAAAAATCAAGAAATAATGCGATGCGTTAATAATACAATAATAAAATAATAAATATGGGCTGTCCAATAGAAACAGGATTTGGTCAGTACATCACTCCTCCTGCGCGCGCGTGTTGTATGTGTGTGTGTGTGTGTGTGTGTGTGCGTGCGCGCGCGCGACCGCGAGACTCCCCTCCGCTGCATCCACGCGCGCAGCATCTCTGCAAACAGAAGCAGCCCTCGCGCGTTTTAACGGAAAAAAAACCCCGGCGTTTTCTCTTATTAAAAAAAATTATCATACTAATAATAAAATAAAATAAACGTGAAAAGTGGCGACGGAGACGAGAAGAAACAAACAACAAAAAAACAACAACGAGGATTTAATGCCGGTGGAGATCATCTCGTTTGCCGAGGGATGCGCGCGCGAGACTGATGTGGGTCAGGTAGGAGATGCTAGCGCTTTAAGAGGAAAAAAAAATGCTAACGAGCTATTTAAACCGTTTAACCGAGCCGTGAAGAGGCGGAGTAGTTTTCACGACTGAGTCTCTAGTGAATCGTTGATTTATTTAATTTATTGTTATTTGCTAATTCGGGTGTAGTCGGCTGTATTCGAGTGGTTGGGTTAGCTTAGCATCTCACCACTTTTGTCTCGTGCATCCACAGCGTCTCTCTGTTTTAGCATTTAGCATCTCTTGTTTGTTTGTTTGTTTTTTGTTAAATAAGATTTATGTTAGTCATATTCCTCAATAAAATACCAAGAGAGGTTGTACTGAAAGAGGAATAGGCTAAGTCAGGTAAACTCTTCAAATAAAATATCTATCTATCTGTCTATCTATCTGTCTATCTATATGTCTTACTGTCTGTCTCTCTATCTATATATGACCAATTACAAATTAGGTGACTTCTGAAGGCAATTGGTACCACTGGCTTTTCATTAGGGGTATTAGAGTAAAGCGAGCTGAAAACAAATGTAAAAAAAAAAAAAATTGAAAACCGTTTCCTTCCACTTCACAATTATGTGCAACATTGTGTTGGTCTATCACATAAAATCCCAATAACATACATTTACGTTTGTGGTTGTAACATGACAAAATGTCGAAAAGTTAAAAGGGTATGAATACTTTTGCCAGACAAGCTATCTATCTATCTATCTATCTATCTGTCTATCTATAAATATACTATACTACAAGGGTGAGTCAAAAATGATCTCTCAAAATTACTTTGGCTGTAGAACATGTTTTTATTAATTTAATATTAAAAAGACAAATAAATAATTTATCGACATAGTCTCATTGCTTTCCAATACACTTTGTCCATCTGTCAACAAGCTTTCATATTCCCTGATTAAAAAATGTTTTAGGCTGAGCTGCGAGCCACGAATGCACTGCTGTTTTCACTTCTTCATCAGAAGTAAACCTTCGTCCTCGTAGGGCTGCTTTTAGGGGACCAAACAGGTGAAAGTCTGATGGACCGAGATCAGGACTATAAGGAGGATGCTTAAAAAATGTCGGCAGTGTGGGCAAAATGCAAGATCACGACGCCCTTGTATATCAGTCCTCTGCGTTTCAGCTCTTCAATAAGCATCTCACTGTAACGAGCACTGTTGATTGTTGAACATTTTTTCTGATAATTTTTTCTGAAACCTGGATAATTTTCCAGGTGATGGTTGAAATTTTTTACTTGGTTGGATATTGAGGATGTTTTCGTTCCATATTCTGACGTTTATTCTCATACTCGTAGTGATGAATCAGTGTCTCATCACCAGTAATGATTCTTTAAAGTAAAGAAACTTTCACCTTCCTTATAGTATCGGACTAAATGTTCTTTGCAGATCTCCAAACACTTCTGTTTATGCTCTTCTGAGTTGTTTTGGCACCAGGTTCACCCTCAGACCACAAAAAAATTAATAACTCCATGCTGCTCTTATTTTGTGCAAATCACAAGTGTGGCATCCATCTTCGCTCGCACCGATGTTACAAACGATCTGATGTACCCTATTCACACCTGCATAGCAGTGACTGTGGAGACAGTACGGGAAGCACTGATAAGACCAAAAGATGTTTTAATATAACCAGAGTGTGGAAAATTTTTGACTTACCCCCATGTATAATCCATAACTTATGGCTCATAATATACAATATACTGTATCCTTCACTGGAGGACATGAATAAAGTATACTATATAGTATATAAAGTAAATAATTGAACTCCTTTAACAGCTAAATAAATCCCACAGAACCTTGTATACACTATTTATTAAAGACGAAAATACACTTTTATAATAAATTGTCATTAGATTCAGTTTTGAGACTGTTATTTTTATTGAAAAAGCTAATTTGTTTAGTGACTTGAGATTTTTTTCCCCCGCCCATTTGTAAATGACCAACACGTCATACTTTGTAAATGGTTACAGTTACATTTAATAATCGCTCCTGTAATTGCTTTCATTAAAACAGCTTGTCGTGTTACAGAGAAACGGGAAACATTTGAAGATGTGGAAAAGATGGGAAAGTTTCAAGTGCAATTATGTAAACCTGCGATTTGAATTAAAGCCTGTCTTGTTCTGTCTTGGCAGAACAAATCGCAGACCCACTGGATATGTACTGTAGTAATTTGTTATTCGGGGAATGAAAGATAAAATAATGATGAAGGTTAACTAGAGGTAGATATTTAGGGTCAAAAGTTGTGCACTGTAGTATAAAAGTTTGGGTCCTCATGAGAATTTTGTGACATTCCCGACAAGCTGCTGCGTCTTGACAAGGTAAGCTACGTTTAGTTTTAGTTTTTTTTTTTTTTAAACTAAAAAGTTGTATGTGCTCTCACATTAGATGTGCAAAGGTGAACCTGGCCCCGGGTCCAGAGCGAAGAGCAAAGGAAAGAGGAAGAAGTTTTAAATAATTCATTTCTTTTGTATTAATCATAGCTCGGGCTCACTTAAAGCTTGCACATTTTTAAAGCATGCGGCCACGTCTTATACAGTAAGTTTCTGCATTAATAATGCACACGGGCCAGCAGCAGCAGCTTTGTGCTTATAGTGCATTTATTTACGTTCCCGCGATGCGATTTATAGGAACTGAGTGATTGAACTTTGTGCATGGGTTGTTATGTATATATTTAGCAGAGAGTCGTTAAGAGGGAACTTGGTGTTTGAGATGTTCTACTTTAACTAATTAATTAATTAAGCTTGTCTCGGGAGCACTGTAACTGTAGGCTTTTAGGAAATAGATGGAGGAACCCAAAGAAACATTTTAGTCACCTGAGCTCAGGATTCAACCAGGACCCAGGAGCTGTGAGGCAACAATGATAATTGCTGCAGCATCCTACCACGTTGCAACACCACACCACCCTAGAGAAGATATTCCCTCCCCTGTTTTCATCATCTGCCTCTTCCCGCCCACCATCCAGCTCTCCCCTATCATACAACATCTACCACCAGGGGAAGGTTGAAAGCTAATACATGCTCTCTCTGAGACATCCACTATCCATCCTCTTCCACCTCACAATAACTCAACAATAGTGTGTACACACTTCCGGAAATAAGAATTCTGCATAAGGTTGGAGGTCATGTTTATTTAGTTCTATCATATAGATGGATAGATACTTTATTGATCCAGAAGCAAATTCCATTAACAAACTAAGATGGCATCTGTATTAATTCCAAAATGCTTTTGATCAGTATCGTTACAAAAGACTGATCAAAAGAAAGGCAGCTTGGAGGCTGGACAAAGAGAGAGAGAGAGAGAGAGAGAGAGACCAATCCAGTCAGTGCAGAAGCCTAACAGCTGTGGGCGAATGAAAATTAGTGGTGTGTTGGTGCAGGATATGTTCTCTCATGCCAAGCCAGAATTGAATATCTGCTCCTACAATTCTCAATCACACTGATCGTATTGTGTATCACAACCCATTTTTTGTTTTTTTGTTTTGTTCAATATGAAATTTAACAACCAAGACCAGAGGGACCTCATATTAATAGAGAAAGTGAACTGGACAAATAGTGAATCATTTGCTTTCCCACAGTCAATATTCTGTGTTTTGATGTGATTAGTGTTTTTTGTCATATTCTGAGTGATAGCCAAGCGGGCAAACACACCCTCCAGCATGCGGTTTGTTATATGATGTACGTAGATTCCAGGGCCCGTATTCACAAAGCTTCTTAAGCCTAAAAGTTGCTCCTAGTGATAAAATTCTAAGAAAATTCGTAGAATTATGAGATTTTCTTTGAATTTCCCCCCAAATTTAGGCCTAAATCTTAGTAAAGATAAAAATGATTCACGAAACATCTTAGCCCTACGGTAAAAATTGTTAAGAGTAGAGAGGAGGACTTTTAAGAGGATTAAGAGTTTCTATAGCAGAGGACAAAATAGCGGAAAGAAGAAATATTCTCCAAACACTGAATGTAAAGCTAAAGCTTTTCTATCTTATTTTTTCTTGTTCTTTTACTTTCTTCCATTTCTCTCAGATTGTTGACTACATATCATCCAAAAGTGAAACTTAAACAGACTGTCCTGTAATCATTTAAACTGATAAAATCTGAGCCAATTTGCTTAAATCAATCTGAAATGGATCACAAGAAATATGTATGATAAATAAATGTAAGAACTTAAATATAGTAACTACTGTGTGGAACTTGGTTGCTTCAAAAGTAGACACATTTTCATAATTTGGCTGTTTTAATTAACTTTAAGATATTTAGCCTATAATAATAGCCTAATAGCCTAGGTTGTTGTTAAATAATTAATTCATAACGAATTAGTTCATTGTAGCCTACCGTTTCCACTACCTGACCCGCATGGTCTTTGTTTTACCCATAACCAAACCATGAATAAATAAAGATAAGTTACACACAAGTTACCACCTGTCAATCACTTTTTCCGCGGGACTCTGGCATAAATAGGCACAGTCATCTGTGTCATTATAATGGCGTCGACAAACTTGGTTGGTAAAAAAGGTGCAAATTCACCTATCTGGCAATACTTTGGCTTTAGACCGAATGAAAGAGAACAGCCACGAGATACGTCTGAAGTGGTGTGTAGGATTTGCGGTAAAGTTGTCCGCACAAAAGATGCGCAGACGACAAATTTACATGACCTTGCAGGAACCAACCAACAGTATCTGAGGTTTTCGCTAAAATTACTAAGTACACTCGTGAAAGCGAAAGATGGAAGCAGTGTACTGACGCTGTGACCCGCTACCTAGCAAAAGAAATGGTTTCTTTTAATACGGTAGAGAAGAGCGCATTTAAGGCCATGCTGCAAACATGTGTGATTAAGTGTGTGTTTTTCGCGAGCTGGTTGCTGCGGGGGCGGGGCAGAGGATCGCGATGCTGAATCAGACGTTCTATCAGGTTGAGGACAGGACTCGATAATAATAAATAAACTCGCTCATCCATGTCTTTATGGACCTGCTTTGTGCACTTGTGTGCAGTCATGTTGGAACAGGAAGGGGCCGTCCCCAAACTGTTCCCACAAAGTTGGCAGCATGAAATTGTCCCAAATGTCTTCCTGATAGAACACCTTTGGGAAAATTTAGGCCATGTCCGCACGTAGCCGAGTATTTGTAAATACAGAGACTTTATTGTTGTTTTTTTATATATATAATTCTGTCCACACGACCTACATTTAAAAAATATCTTTGTCCACATGAAAACGCAAAACGCCCTGTTAAGTGCTGTTAGGAGGCTCTCTAATCAACAGGGGACCAATCAGAAGCCTAGATAAAACTCCATCACCGGTTGCGCTTTGTAGAAGTCCGAAGGGCACGTCTAAAAACGCTGTCACTGTCTGCGGGGTTTTGTACGTAGCAGCAGTGAGCTTTGTAGGACATTCAGGTTCATTAACATGATGTGTGAGTAACTGTGTGTATGTACACGCATGTAAAATGTCCAGTACGCAACACTAACAGTCACTGGTTTACTGTACGCAAGTCCACTATTGCACAAAATATCCTCATAAACAAAGCTGACGTCAAATCAAGGAGACGAGCGCGCAGACAGTGACATCATCGGCACACACAAGGTGACGTCACAACAAGCTGTCCACACAACAATACCCAGCTATGTATGGACATGGCTTTAAAGCGTAGACTGCGAGCCAGACCTTCTCGTCCAACATCAGTGTCTGACCTCACAAATGCGCTTCTGAAAGGACGGTCAAAGATTCCCATAAACACTCTCCTAAAGCTTGTGGAAAGACTTCACAAAAGAGTTCAAGCTGTTTTAGCTGCAAAGGGGGTGGAGCCGACATCATTATTATAAAGCCTATGGATTAAGGATTGGATGTTACTCAAGTTCATATGCATGTGAAGGCATAAATGTGAACCTAAATTGCTTTATCTAACTTGACATAAAAGAAGAAGGAAGAGAAGAAGTCGCCTCTTTTGCTGTTAGTAATAGCAGCAGTCTCCTGGTCCACTGTGGTGAGGACGTCCATATCTAGATTGCATATTTAAACACCAGGTGGCCGAGGCTTCAGTGCCATATGCACTTGCTGTTCTGCTTTAATAATAACGTGTCACTGTAGCCATGTGGAACTTACTACTCGTGCACTTTTTCTTGTGCGCTTCTAAACGAGAAACAGAGTGTTCATTTGCGTGAACCTTCTGCTCGTGCCGAATACACTGTATAACGGAGCTGACGTTAGGAAAAACCCTGATCATATAATGCCAGGAGTCGCTGAGACTCTGAGCGTGTCTGATCTGAACAGGAATTACCGACTCGTATCCTCATTTGTTTTATGCTTTGCATTTCCTCCATGTGATCAGGCTGACTGATCACGAGTAGTCTCGGAGAGTGATCCGTTCATTTTCTCTGGGCATTGCAACACCTCCGTAGGTTATGTACAGGAAACAGAAATGAGTCTTTTCATTCGTTCTTTTGTCACGTGACTCCCATAGACACTATGCAGTGCAATAGATTTAAAAGAACGAACGATTCGGACCAGAAGATATGAGAGGTGAGCTACTCATTCTGTTTATCATAATATGTCCTTGGCTGCATTGTAATATTTTCATTACTGGAACTATAGCCAAAAGTTTGTGTACGTAGACGTATTGGTGGTCTGTTTATTGAAAATGTAACATTTTATTTTATTTCTGATCAAAAGAACGAAATGAACTAAATGACTCAAAAAAAGATTCATTCATTTTGAACCGAGTCACTAAAATGATTCAAACTTCCCATCACTAATCCACAATCATGTGCTACTCCTGTCACCGTAATGGATGCTTCAGCACGGGTGCATTACATATCATTCCAATTGATTAAAGAAAGGTAGATTTTTATTTCATCAAGCAGGAGTCAAACCTACACCGGTGTACCTGATCCGAGATATAAAACACAAGATGGTGCTTTATTTGCGGATTTAAATTCCTGAAGAAAGAATCATTTATCAGTAAGCTCATTATTCATCGTCATTTTTGCAAATCATCTCCATGATAAGTGCGCTCTCTTGTAGGTTTTCTTTACAAAAAAAATAATAATAATAGTAACAAAAAATGAATCACCTCTTTTGTTTTGTTTAACCCATATTAAAGTTAATCCTTTGCATTGAAAGAGTTGATAATGTCGTTCTGGTTCCTGTTCAGACTTAGATGAGACACTTTTTTTTTTCTTCTTCTTTTTCTTCTTCCCTCTTCCCCTGGGAGCGTTCTCCTGCTGATTTATCACTGACTCCTTGTTCAGCTGTAATTAGGACAACTGCCACAATTGTGCTGATGACTCTTGACCATATGATGATGAATATTTCATACTAGTGCAGTCTTTCACTTTGACAAAAATGAAAGCCTTATATAAACCTGCTACTTGTTTTTTTTTCTCCCTCCTTCCAGTTGTAACTCAAGGACAGGAAATAATTTCGGCTAACAACTCCAACCAGTGGACGCTCTGACGGACGCTTGATCATCGATTATCTTCCTATAATAGCATGAAGAGTTTTATTCCTCACTCATCATTCGTTCACAGAGCAACTCACATCCTCCATAACCCGGCCTGACCCGCAGCGTGTAACATCCTTCATCTAAAATGTAATAAAACACTCAGGGTAAACCTATAGCTGCGGATAACTCATTTTAGAGAAGGAAGTCCATTATGTGAAACCTCTTACAGAAAGTTTACAGACAGTGTATTTCCTGCAAAACCACTAGACAAAGTCTCAGCGCACTGATATTGTGTGACTGTCTAGACAAGTAATCCTCACAGGGCGCGCAAAGGCATATTCCACACCGCACCGTTCATCACTGACAGATACAACAGCACATGACAAGACAAAAAAATAAAAAATAAATCAAAAAGGTACTTTGGGATTCATATGTATACATATTAACTAGGATAATAATGAGAGGCTCCTCATTTGGACTTTCTGATTGTTTGCTATTTTGACTGACTGGGTGGTAAAAATGACATCATCATCATCGTCGTCTGTAATTTTCTGTCATCTTAATTTTTAAAATAATAATACGGAATATTTTAAGACATAAAATTTTCATTCGTTCTGTTAAATTTTTAATTGGGCTATTTAATCTACAGAAAAAAAACTTATTGATTAAACATTTATAAAGGCCTGGAGAGGAAAGATGGACAGAGACATTGACCCTGCGCTTACTGTCTGTCTCAGCACAACATGAAGCAGTTTTTTTTTTTTCACAGTGACAAACAGTGTGACCGTTGTGTGTAATCAAATACAT
>JAOVVA010000034.1:9095677-9107973 GCA_028565275.1 Leiocassis micropogon
GGTCATGAAAATAAAGAAAACACATTGACAGATAGATGAGAAGGTGTGTCCAAACTTTTGGCCTGTACTGTATATAATGTGTGTGTGTTGTGTCAGATTTTCTTCTAGAGTTTAAAATTTAGTCAATGTTCTTTAATCTTCATCTTCACATCTGTCGCTGGTTGTGTTCAGGTCAGCCTGGTGGCGACTACATCAATGCTAATTTTATTGACGGGTACCGGAGACAAGGAGCCTACATCGCCACCCAGGGACCCATGCCAGATACGATCAGTGACTTCTGGAGGATGGTGTGGGAGCAGCACACAGCTAACATCATCATGATTACCAAGCTGGAGGAGAAATCAAGGGTGAGTATGTATACACACACACACACACACACAGAGGGAGAGCTAACATTCTAATCATACTGCAGCATAATCAATTCAACACTCGACTTTTGTATTCAGGCTTTGTTGCTCCAAAAATGCTTAAATTAACTCATCAAGTAACAATAAAGATAAAAGGAGAAGAAAATGAAAGTGTAGTCATGGAGCTGAGAAACAATACACTTCAAATCAAAACACACTTTCTTAGTATACATGTGTACGGTGCACATTTCATGTAGTTAAATATCAGCGAACACACACACACGGGACGAGTCCTCTGTAAAAACGGAGTTACAAAAAACAATATGCAAAAAGAGACAAAGAAATGGATGACGTGCAAAAATGCAGGACATCAGCAAATAAAAATATCTCAAATACAGTGGAACCTCGATTTACGAACGAGACCGTACCGGGAGTACGAGCAAATTGGTTCACGACCAAAAAATAAAAAATAATAATTTGTCTCTCGTCAGTTTTGTTCAGTCCGTGGTCGCATATCTGTTGCTGGTGGTCAAGTAATTTTGTGCAAAGTGGAATGACGTCCAAGTCTTTACCGAGATGCATCATCCGAACAAATCTGTCTCGAACAGCTTCGAGACAACCTACGAATGATAACGTGATAAACCCAGATCTCTCTGGGTAGATTTTTTGTGAAAACACCTGCCACGTACAAACCAGAGGCCAAGAAATAAAAGAGAGAGAGAGAGAGAGAAAACCCCCTGAAGGAGAACGACAAAGTGTTATTATGGAAGGCGACTCTCCTTCCAAACATTAACCTCCTCCCTAACACATCTTCCTCTAATCCATTCCTTCAAGTCAGTGAGTCTCCCTAAGAAAGGTGTGCCAACAGTACATGTACAAATTCTCTCTTTTATATATATATATATATATATATATTTAGTGATGTATCATTAAGGCTTTTTCATACCTTATTTTAGATGTTGTGATATAAACTAAATACATCAAAAGTTAAATATAGTATAAACATAGTGACGGAGAATGGATTAATTCTATTTACATCTATCACTATGGAAATCTGAATCCGTCTACGACCAGAACCTTGGGAACGGATTACGTTCATGAACCAAGGTTCCACTGTACTGTATATAGATTTATGTAATATTTATCATTTTTATTTACCTTAAAAACTTTTTTTTTTTAATGTTGAAGAGATAGCAAAAAAATTGTCTATGAATTAGTGTATTTGGTTTATTATATTCTTATAATAGGAAATATTAGATCTGTCAGTATATTTTAATGTCATTTGATTTTGAGATGTCATTTCTGCAGGTTGTAGAACTTTACTGTTTTTTTTTTTTTTTTGGCTTCCTCTAAATGACATCTTGTTAATCACTAAAAATAAGAATATCTTTAAATCTTGAGTTTGAGACTGAGGTGAGAGTCGGCCAAGGATTAATTGTTTAGAACTTATACAGTATGACCTTATTAACTTATGAACTCCTATTTCTATAAAATAACACTGCCACGACGCGACATTGCTCATTCATACCATTTCCTCATGTGGTCCAGTCACCCTGTCAGCTGTGACTCAGTAGCCCGATATGTTTGTGTGTTGTTCTCCAGATGCCTTCCTATTTCTACTCCAAGGCAAGATTTCTTCTCCTTTGTCACTCTCTCACTCGTGCACCTTTTTTTTTTTTCTGTGCCTAGCATCACATTTATTGTTCACCTTTTCATTCTGTTTTGAAACTTTTCCTATATTCTACCAGTTTCTCCTTTTAAAATCAAGCTGTCCTGGTCTGATAGTCACTGCATGTTAGTGGCGTTAAGACGAACCTTCACGAACAGGTCGAAAGTTGAAAATGCTCTGTTTATACTGTATAACCGTAAGTAAATATGAAGCTGAAACTAACCAGGGATTTCATTTCATTTATCCCACAAAATAACCATAGTGTAGTATAATGATAATAATAATAATAATAATAATATAGTGTGTATAATATCCACGAGTCATGACTCAAAGATATTTACAAAAAAAACGTGTGTGAAATTCCCCTTTTTTTTTGTTTTACAGAATTTTATACAGCCTTATACAAAGGAGAATATACAGCTTTTAATTATGTGTTCTTGAATGATTTATAGGTGACACAGCGGCTTTAGTGGTGAGCTAAGGGCTTGTGTGTTTATGTTGGGTTTCCTCCCGGTCTTCGGTTTTTCTCCCACAGTCCAAAGACATGCAGATTAGGCTAATTGGTGTCCTCGAATTGCCCGTAGTGTATGAATGAGTCTCCTGGGATTGGCTCCAGACCCCCCATGACACCTTATACAGTATAAAGATGATGAATGAGTGGATCATTTTTCAGAAAACAGTTCTACGGTGTGTGTGTGTAGAAGCTGTTTACACCTGATGTGATATTCCGGGTTAAAGGTCATCTGTTGTGCTGTGTGCAGAATAAGTGCGATCAGTACTGGCCGAGCCGAGGCACAGAGACGTATGGGCTCATGCAGGTGTCTGTGCTCGACACTGTAGAGCTTGCTGCCTACTGCGTCAGGACCTTTGCACTATTTAAGGTGAACACACACACACACACACACACACACACACACACACACACACACACTGTGTTGTTCTCTCTCAAAATATCCCTCATGGAGGTTTTCTTTGATGTGTCTGTGTGTGTGTGTGTGTGTGTGCTGAGCAGAGCGGCAGCAGTGAAAAGCGGGAAGTCCGTCAGTTCCAGTTCACAGCGTGGCCCGATCATGGCGTCCCAGAACACCCCACGCCTTTCCTGGCCTTCCTGCGCAGGGTCAAGGCCTGTAATCCTCCAGACGCCGGGCCGATCGTGGTGCACTGCAGGTGTACTGACTCTCACAGCACTACCTCACATCAAATTAAAAGAACACACACTTACAACACACTGTGATACCTTTTCTTTTTTGTTTGTTTGTTTTTTGAGACTAGGTGATGTATAATTAGTTATCCAGGAAACATTTAATTAATAATGTTATTGATTGAGTAAAGGCCTCATGCCTCTGTTCTTTATTTTTGTTCCTGTCACAGTGCGGGTGTGGGCCGTACCGGCTGCTTCATCGTGATCGATGCCATGCTGGAGCGCGTGAAGCAGGAGAAGACAGTCGACGTGTACGGTCACGTGACGCTGATGCGCTCCCAGAGAAACTACATGGTGCAGACGGAGGAGCAGTACGTGTTCATATACGACGCTCTGTTAGAGGCCGTCGCCTGCGGCAACACCGAGGTGCCCGCGCGCAACCTCTACGCCTACATCCAGAGACTGACGCAGGCCGAGCCGCCTGACAACATCAGCGCCATGGAGCACGAGTTCAAAGTGAGTAGGTCTGCTCAGCATATATACCCTACTAAAGAGGTGTGTGTGTATATATATATATATATATATATATAACAAAAAAACAATACAACTAAGCTGAAACCGAAATAGGTAATGAAAATCCGTCTGAGTCAAATGATAAGTAGGTTCAGTACAACTGAAATCCAAGTCTCAAAGCGAATTCCCTGGAAATCTGCATTACAAGCCTAATCAAATAAGAGCAACCAAACTTTCCAAACAGAAATATTATCCAAATCACAAAGCAAATTCTTTACAGATGTGATTTTCGCAACCCAAGTCAATTAAGTAAAGCGTCTGTCTGAACGTTGTATTTACACCTTCCTATAGCGAACGTGTTCATTAGATTTTTTTAGATGAATTGCACACTCATTGCGTTTTAAAAAATCATACAGCGCCATCTGTTGAATTTTCAGATGAACTAATGTTTTTTTTTTAGAAGTTATTTCTTTATCATTTCATATTCTGTATCAGTTATGGACAAGTTTAAAATTTAGAAGTTTTTTTTTTTTAATAAGATTTTTAATAAATTTTTTCCATTTAAACTTCAAAGTTGCTTTTTTACTTTTTAGTATCTTTTCTTCCCATCTTGAGATGAAACTAAGCCCGTGTGTTACCTCAAGCTCGGCCAAATAAACCTGTGAAAAAATCTGTTCAGTAGTTTTTACATGATGCGTGCACAAACAAACAGACAGACAAAAATAAATAATAATAATAAAAAAAAAAAACATCCTGATTACTCATCTTACGTCCTCCAAAATATTTTTTTTGCAAATATCTTAAATGTACAGACACGCCAACTTTACAGTTTTATAATATTGAGCACAATAGCAATTAAATCAAATATCAAGTAACTCAGATTCAAGTGATAATCAGTCCTTTAATCAGTCCTTTGTATAAGTAAAGAGCGGTATTATCATACCATCAGTGTCCCTGAGATGACCAGCAGCTGATGCACTTTCCTGTCTCACATGATACTGGCTGACTGCAGTCTCTTACACACATGTGGTTTTTATACACAGACCCTATACGGTTACATCATAGTTACATCATAGTAGAGACTGTGAGGTGGCGATTCTCTGTCACAGATGGTGCTTGTATGTTGAGTCTGTACCATACTGTGATGTCACACTCTGATCGTGTCACAGTTGTTCCTTGTCGAATGACTTCAGCTCCATCATTTCACTTATTTTAGCTTTACATGTGTATATATGGTTCTATAAATGTCTGATTAGTCATTAATTATAATAAAATTGTATATAATTTTCTGTATGTTATACGGTTAATATTAATGTTATAATTCTAATATGCGGTAACTGGAGCTATCTTGTTTCACAACATTACCGTCAACTAACCAAAAACAAATAAATAATAAGTGTGGTCATTTAATACTTACTTAGTTGTAACTGTACGGAAAATATTTCACAGTAACTGTGTTGTTGAACACCCTCCGTTCATTGATGATTTTCAGTTCTGAAACTGATATAAATGATTGATAAAGAGCAGGGTCTCATGGTGCAGGTTTATTAGAAGGAGACTAGACTCCTTAAGTGTTTGACTGATCTTTGACCTCTTCCTAATTCCTGTGGGTCACACAGAGGTTAGCCAATGCGAGGGCACACAACTCCCGGTTTGTGAGCGCCAACCTGCCCTGCAACAAGTTTAAAAACAGACTGGTGAACATCATGCCATACGAGAGCACACGTGTGAGCCTGCAGCCGATCCGGGGAGTGGAGGGCTCAGACTACGTCAACGCCAGCTTTATAGACGGTTACAGGTATGAACTCACTTTATCACTCACAACAGGATTCGACCGCCACTCGTAAATTAAATCAATTCTTGGTTCTGTCTTGAAGGCCACGATATTTTCATTAACTCGAGTGGACTCACACGACCTCTTGGTGACCTGAGCCAGTGTGACAGGATAATTCAGGCACGGAGCGATTTATATAACAGCAAAACAAATCAGATAAACAACATAGAATATATATATAGAACACCTTTGTGATAAATTAGGGGCGGAGACTGTGAGACAGGCCTTCTCATCCAACATCACTGACTGACCTCACAAATGCACTTCTGGAAGAACGGTCCAAAATCCCCATAAACACACTCCTAAAGCTTGTGGAAAGCCTTCACAGAAGAGTTGAAGCTGTTATAGCTGCAAAGTGGGTGGAGCCAACGTCATATTAAACCCTATGGATTAAGGATTTTATGTTCCTTAAGTCCATATGCATGTGAAGGCAGTCGAGCGGATACTTTTGCCAATATAGTGTATATAAATAATAGTAGTGAAACATTTCTACTGAACTAAGATGTCGACATGACTCAACTTCCAGATATATAAATAATACACTTGTTAGAAATCAGTATCACGTGTGGAGTCGTGTCATTGCAGCAAACCTTCTAAAACTGAACACATATTAAAAATGACCTTTTTTTCCTGTTGTATATCTATAGTAGAAAATGTAAATTTTTCAAATGAAATTTCACCCTGGATGTGAGCTATACTTTATTTATACTTTACACTCTCTCTCTCCGTCTCTTCTCCCTGCAGACAGCAGAGGGCGTATATCGCCACACAGGGTCCTCTGGCCGAGACAGCTGAAGATTACTGGAGAATGTTGTGGGAACACAACTCTACTATTGTAGTGATGCTCACCAAACTTAGAGAGATGGGAAGGGTCAGTCTCTCTCTCTCTCCCTCTCTCTCTCTCTCACACACACACACACACACACATTCACCGTTCATAAGTATCTGAAAGAAGCTTAAATAATGGAAATGTTCCGTGTGTTTCAGGAGAAGTGCCACCAGTACTGGCCGTCGGAGAGGTCTGCACGCTATCAGTACTTCGTGGTGGACCCCATGGCCGAGTACAACATGCCGCAGTACATCCTGCGGGAATTTAAAGTGACCGATGCCAGGGTAACAAAAAAACAGGCGCATAGAGTTTAATATTCTTGTATCTACACATAGCTTTAATTCCAACTAAACTAATTTTATCCATTAATATTTTATTATGGCAGCGAAAGCAAAATGTCCCCTGAGGCACGAAATTTCTGTTCTCTCACACACACACACACACACACATTCCCACCCAAACAATCATACAATGAGTCACACTGCCCGCTCAACATGTACCTGTTTTTCCAGGAACAATCTGGAATGGTCTGGATGTTTACGCACACACACACACACACCCGCACACACACACACACAGTCATCCTAATGTGTTTGTGTTTTTAGGACGGCCAGTCGCGCACTGTTCGCCAGTTCCAGTTCACCGATTGGCCGGAACAGGGTGTGCCAAAGTCTGGTGAAGGCTTCATCGATTTCATTGGCCAAGTACACAAAACAAAAGAGCAGTTTGGTCAAGACGGACCAATAACTGTACACTGCAGGTAAGGACCTGATGTGACGAGAGGAGACAATTATTCCTAATCTTGCATTAACAGCAGGCACTTATTTGACTCGACTGTTGTTTTTTTCTGCAAAGCATCTTATATCCCAAAACGCACCTTTGGTGCAGTAGATGCTGTATATTTGTACCTGAAACCACAAACATTGTCCTGTGTATCGCCAGACAGTGTGCTTTGACTGAGCACGGCCATGATTGACAGTCGGTGTCACCCAGAAAATTTATTCAATATGACCAATGGAATATTCATCATTTCAGAGATCCCCCCCCCCCAGTACAGGTAGTCCCCGACTTATGAACATTCAAGTTACGAACAGACGAGGAAGGAATTACTGCTTAAGGAACTACTTTTACATGGAAGTAGCTCATGTATTGTACAAAAGATAGACACTGTAGTGCACCAGATAATAATATTTACAATTACATACAATATTTTCAGTGTGTAAGTGGATGTATAAAATGTCTAAAGTCCGGTATAGTGTATGTGTAGGCGAATAATTCTAATTTCTGAAACTTCTCTATGAGACAGAGTTCACAGTCCAATACAGTGGAAAACAGCTCTGAGACAAAATGTCGTCGGGGATTTCCCTCGAAATTTAAAGGCGCAGAGACAATAATGTTACATTTCACTGTGAGAATCATTTCCTTAGGCAGTTCTGATTATGGTTTTTGGGAAAGGAGACAGCAATTTAGTCACGTGGATTGCGATGCGTAACATTGTATATTCGTGTCAAAGGTCTACTGTGTAAGACTCACTTTATCTGACTTAAGAACAAATCAGACTTATGAACATGCTCCCGGAATGGAACTTGTTCATAAGTCGGGGACTACCTGTACTTTAAACTGTGCTGTCTTATTCTTGTATAATTTCAATTTGTGTGTGTGTGTGTGTGTGTGTGTTTGTTTGCAGTGCTGGTGTTGGGAGGACAGGTGTGTTTATCACGTTGAGCATAGTGCTGGAGAGGATGCGTTATGAGGGAGTGGTCGACATCTTCCAAACCGTCAAAATGCTGCGAACACAGAGACCAGCCATGGTGCAGACGGAGGTGTGTCTTCACTCACACACTCATACATACACACATGACTGAGACGGAGAGCAGAAGTTAGAAAATATCCACGGTTTATCTTATGGTGTGTGTGTCTTTTTATTGTGTTGTCACAGGAACAGTACCAGTTTTGTTACCGTGCAGCGCTGGAGTACCTGGGCAGTTTCGATCACTATGCAACATAAAGCGCGTCTCTCCCAGTTCCTCCGGACCAGCAGGACATTTCCTCCCGTGTAATCAAGCGGTCTCTCCCAGCGCGGCTGTCTTTCACACCGTGTGTACTGAGCGTGCTGTCCAGCTGTGTGACTCAAAAAAAAAAACAAAAAGTCACTTCAGTTCAGTTAAATTCAGGGCTATCTTAAGGTTAATCTCAAAAATAATCACCAGGAACTTTAAATCCGGCGCCTGGGAGACGCGTGCTCGAGGAACTTTTACTTTAGTTTCACGTATTAGTTTTCAAACTTGTAAGAGATTGGGGCTAATACCTAATCACCGATGTTTTTGAGCTCATGCAACTCCTGATTGCGCACAGATACACACCCACACACATACACGCGCGTGCAGATATGTACACATGCAGAGTGGACCATTGGCAGTCACGATTTTCTCAAAGGCTGCGCAATACTGAACATAACTGCACTTTGGATTTAAACGCAAAGCACACAGAGCGATCCACAGTATTTTATGTAATTGTTTCAGTATAAAAAAATAAATATTACTCTTATACACAGTATTCCTACAGTATATGTACGGTTTGTGGTGGTCTGGGAAGGATCAGCTGACAAAAAATAAAAAAATTTAAAAATCAGGTTTCTGTCTGTAGTAAACTTTCTAAAGACATTTCGTCTGTCAGAAGCCGTATCGAGATGATCTTTAACAATGTTTCGTGGGGTCGCCTCACACCACCAGGGTCGAGGGTTCGAATTTCACCTGCATAATAGGTTGACTGGGAGTTTAAAATTGCCCGTAGTGGGTGTGCGAGTGTGTATGTGCTCGTACTCTGGAATGGCTTGGCACCGCATCCAAAAGTTTCCTGGGTGCGATCTTTAACGAAAAAAAAAAAAACAAAGCTGTGAATGTTCTCATCGTGTCTAGAAGTGAATCCCGAAGCGTTTTTACACTGGAGACTCCTTCTGGTCACATGTACTAACCTCGCGACACCTCTTTTTCAACGAGGGGACACACATTTTTAAACCGTGCACGAGAAGTTACGAGAAAAGGATTAGAATACAGAGCAACATGAATACATACTGTATAAATAAATCTGTCAGAATTATCGCATACAATATGTTGGGGAATAAGATTTCTGAAACTTTCACAGAGTTTTTTTTTTTTCCCAGGCCACCACACAAACTTGAGCACATTTACAGTGTGAGTGGTGTTTAACTATGAAACGTGAGTGAGACACAAATCAAGAAATGTACAAGTGTGTATATATATATATATATATATATATATATATATATATATATATAAAATATACGTAGGTGAGCGAAGACACCGATTTCTCAAAGTTCACCGAAACCGAAATAGACCCACAGTAACACCACAGACGATGGTTTTCGACAGTAGTAGTGCCTTATCATACATAGTGTCCAGTGGTTTGCTTTCGTTCCACTTCTCTCGTGCGTGTCTCCGCATCGTAGGGTTGATAAACCAGGATCACGCGCGCCACACACACACCAAAATTTTAATATCGCTTGGGAATGTACTGTACTGTATGTTGAGCGTTACATTCCTCGCACAAAACACGTCACATTCACATTGGTGATTTTTGTACAAAGCCATACTTACTGACCAGTCCAAACTGATGCTGCCACGGGCCTTTAGGGAATTATTATTACAAAATCAATTAAAGTGTCGTATGCATGCCCGGTTTTGGATGGAGAAACTATATTTGACGGAAATTATGAATTTTTGAGAAAGTTATTTCATATTTTGTATTAGTCATCACAAGGAATTCTATCAGTTTACTAAATATTACACGAAATCCCTTTCTTTTTTTAACTGTAATTGTATCGCGCACCTCTTTGGAAGAAGCATGCAGCGTTATAAAAAAACTAGTTGAGGTGCTTTGGCCGTATAGACATCTTCATACCTTTTGAGGATTTTCATGCAGGGTTCCTGGTTATATGTAATTAATTATATTTTATTATATGATATTATAATTTGCACTATAAATGTAAAAACAAACACCAGTTTTTCACGCAAGCCACAAACGTGTGCTGGTTATTTAACATTTTTTCTTTTTTTAATGAAAGCTGTTGAGACGTGTTAATGGTCTTAGTGTCTGTGTGTGGACTGCAGCCTCACTCTGTGGCGAAACGACACACTCTCTATGCACTAACAAACCATTCCTCATTCCTGGGGTACTGAGCGTTTCTTTTTATCACCATGGTGACCACAGTGTGTGTGTGTGTGCATGTTAACGATATACAACGAATATCTTTCGGTGTTAAAGCTTAAGGAGAATATACACTTTGTAGTGTTTAGTGTTAAATGTTTTCCAGAAGACAAGATGGTGTGATTGTAGTTCTCTACGAGTTGAACGAGAGGACAGGACCACATTTCCTCAACTGTCCACCAAGAGCCAAAGCCTGATAACAAAAGCTGTGGCTCCAATTTAACCTCCTGAGACCCGGATTGTAATGTCGTCTACCTTGTCATATTTCTCCTCACCGTTTCTGTTCATTAGCGCCTGATCACTAGGAACGTAATCACTTGAAGTCTTTAATCAGAAGAAGTTCAAAAGAAGCAAAAAAATAAAATAACTGTCCCAGACAAATATCATGTCCTCGTTATAGGACATTCAGGTCTCAAGAGGTTAATATTTAGGATTTCCTTCTCTTACACGGTGTTCGGTGTGTTTCTCTGCATATAAAGATTTTTGCCATGATGAAACGTTAAATAAAAACAATTTAAAAATAAAAACTCTAAACATCAGCGTAATGTTAATTCTACAGATTTTATTTGCATATTTCTAAAAAACAAACAAACAAAAAAATCAGCCACTTCTAAGCCTTTTTTTTCTGTCTTCCGTGCAATGCCAGAAATGCGAACAGTCCATTTTCAAACTTTTGAAAAATAAATAAATCATTGTTTGTTTCATTATGTGATATGACCAAATATCCATTTTATTGCTCTTTTTTTTCACTCTGTAAGAAGTTTCTGCGATTTGTCCCATCCAGTCGACGTGAGCACAAGCAAATGCCTGTCTTCTGTTATTTACCTCTTATTTTGTAGTAAATGTAAATATTTTAGAGAAATGATCTTATGCTTTTTTATTTTCCTACTTTTGTTGTGAGAAAAAAAGTCATGTGAGAATACAGGGGTATTTGTGGAATGTTTTTTTTTTTTTGTTACAAATAAAATGGCAACAAATGTGCAAGTGTTTTTGTTTTTCTCCTTTTACATACAACTAGTGGAGACAAAATGCATCCATTCATCTTTAGTGAGTGAGTCAGGGTCGTACACAATCCACATAGTGGCCGATTGTGGTAGGAAACTTGTGTGGAGGACAGGAAGAATAGTGCAGGCTTGTCCCAACAACTTGGAACATGGCAACTTTAATCGCTGACTTTCCCTTTTTTTTTTTTAAGCTGAGCAAAAGTATCGGAACAAACCAGGCTTTCACACGTGCCTCTCTGCTCTTCATCCAGACCTTGGGATAGGGTTGGGGTTAGGTCCTTGAAAATGAAATGCAAAATATATTTTTAGTGACAATCCAGGAGTTTTTTCTCCTCAGCTCAGGTAAGATGTTTCTGACGCTGTCTCTGGTTCAGGATTGGCTCGATAACTGGGAATTGCAACAGTTGTAGCCCTGAAGACGTCTCTGCGTGACGGCTCTTGCTGCACTGACTCCAGCCTCACTCCACTCCCTGTGAAACTCTTCCAAGTTCTTGAATTGGCTTCGCTTGACTCTTAACATTGTGTTCTTTCCCGTTACTTGTCCACCTTTTACTACCAAACGTTTCCGCTCCAGTCACGTTCCATGAATATGCTGCAGTACAACACAAGCTTCAGTTCTGTGGTTTAACACGATCAGAGGTGGAAAGAGTAATAGAATTTTGTACTTAAGTAAAAGTACTGTTACTTTAGTGAACTTTTACTGAAGTACAAGTAAAGTTACCCTTATAAAAA
>JAOVVA010000034.1:9125448-9153328 GCA_028565275.1 Leiocassis micropogon
GGGGGTGGGGGGGGGGGGGGGGGGGGGGGGACTGTATGGCCACTCATACAATCAACTACATATAAAATTTCACTTCACTTCTAATATAGCTAGATTCGTGGCTAATGATGCATACACTATCATGGATGTATTGCTGTTTTAATCATTTCATTGGATGACGTTGCTGGGATTGACTGTGATGTTATTTCCAACATCAAACTTTGCAATTTTGAGAAAATTTGAATGCAGCATTAGTATGGAATTAGCTTTGTGTCAACAAAAAAAAAAAAAACCCACTGAATATAAATAAAAAGTTCTTGCCCCCTAAAAAAATCTAATGTAAAAAGGGTGCTCTTATTTTAGAATTAGTAACAGAATTTTTACTTCTTTTTTTAGAATTTGTAACAATTTTTACTTCTTTTTGTAAATTATAATTTTTTTACTTATTTTTTTAATTACTTCTTTTTTAGAATTAGTCATAGAATTTTTACTTTTTTGTTTTTAGAATTAGTATTAAAATTCTTACTTTTTTCAGAATTAGTAACAGAATTTGTACCTCTTTATTTAGAATTAGTAATAGAATTTTTACTTCTTTTTTTAAGAATTAGTAACAGAATTTTAACTTTTTTGGAATTAGTAACAGAATTTTTACTTTTTTGGAATTAGTAACAGAATTTTTACTTTTTTGGAATTAGTAACAGAATTTTTACTTGTTTTTTTAAGAATTAGTAACAGAATTTTAACTTATTTTTTTAGAATTAGTAACAGAATGTTTACTTATTTTTTTTAGAATTAGTAACAGAATTTTTACTTTTTTTTTATTATAGAATTTTACTTATTTTTTAAATTATTACTTAAATTTTTAGAATTAGAGCACTATAATGTTTACATTTCTGATTCGGTTGTTCTTTTATCCAAGGGTTTATGATGTACATACAACACAACAACAACAAAAAAAATAGTTTCCAGGTAATCAGAAAATCTATATCTAGGCTATGATTGCTGCTAGACGCTCAATAGCGGAAGCGTGCATCAGCATGGTGGAAAATAACTCATTGTTATAAGGAATTGTAAATTCCTCATGTTAGTTAAGCATGGATTTGGCATGGATTTAGTTCCTGTATACCTTATATAATTTATATTATAAAATGTGCGAATTCTTTTTTACATCTGAAATGCCTTTTTCTTCTTTAAAAAAAAAAAAACAGAATCTAAGGCGAAAAGGAGCACACTGGACTCAACTTACTGGCCTTCTTGATTCAAAATCACCACTTCTTCTTCTTCACTGTCTGAGATGACCATCACTTCATCTGCAGGACAAAACAAACACTCAGACATCCAGACTAAATAAGAGCATTAAGTTGATAGAGCACGGATTAACTCAGAAAGGATGCACAGACACAATAACAGACACAGCACCTCTTTTCTTCTCCGGCTCGGCCATATCGGATGTCTCTTCGTCTTCGTCGTCCTCATCCAAACCCCAAGCGTTCTGTAGCCCTTCCCCTACCTGTCCGGTTCCCGTGGCAACAATGACAGGAGAGGGCACGCTAATCAAAAAGTCAAGGAAACAAACACTAGACCCCATTTCAGTCTGTCAATCAAATGAGAGTGCTTCTTGGAAATGAATGAAAAAAAAAAAAGATATTCTCTGAATCAATCAACTGCTAAAGATACGCTTCAGGTGGCGCGTCCCCTTTGCTGATGATCTCATCAGCCGCCGCCTGGACGTCCGTCATCTCCAGCGGCGTTTCGTCTCTTGTCAGGACCGTGATCCGCTCCTTAGCTACGGATTCCGCGAAGCCGAACTTGCCTCCTTCCTTCCTGTGGGTTTAAAGGAGGTAAGATAGCAGGTTTAAATCTTAAACCTTTCATCCACACAACAGTTCATCAGTTTAATTACTTCCTACACAAATAAAAGAAACCATGCAGGTCATCACTCAAAGTACATCCTTCCACCAGGTATCCTAATCTAGATTTCTTTGTTTTATTAATAATGTAAGAAAGAAAACAGTTCAGGGTGTGCTGGAAGGGTGGTGTGACCTGGATGTTTTGTGAACACACGCCCATTACTGTACCTGACTCGTCTGTCATTTTCCAGAGCTTTAGTGATGAGCTCAGTGATTTCGGACACTTTCACACTGGCTATTTTGCTGCACCTCAAAACCTGAATAAACACACATTTAAAGCTTAAAACAGGGATAAAAAACATAGACTTTGATAACTTCTCAAATTTCTCTTCATCTCCATCACCATATTTCTCTCTCTCTCTCTCTACCTGTATGTACATGCATTTCTCTTTCTCTCACTCTATCTAATCATTCCTTTCTTTTTTAGCTCAACCACTCTGTCTGATAATTCCATACCCTCATCTGTTCATCGGTCTCTCTTTATATTCATATCTCTCTCTGGTCATTAAATTCCCATCCACTGTACATTCATCTCTCCTTCATCTCACCTACACCCACCACTCAGTACCTGGTCTTTGAGGAGCATGATGCCTCCACTGGACTGGATGGAGCAGATCTCTCTGTGTTTGTTCATGGCTATGACCAAGAGACCGTCCTTGACCAGCTCCTCCTTCTCACACGGATCCACCAACAAATACGTGCTGCAGGAGACAGAGAGGACCAGGGCGCGCTAAAACCATCTGCTCGTATTTAAGCCGTATGGACTGAAACGTCCTAAGTCAATGAGACATATCCTGAGTGCAGCTGTGATGGCGTGTGTGTTTGTTTGTTTGTTTGTTTGTTTGTTTGTTTACCCCTGCTGGAAGAAGGCGAAGCTCACACAAACGGGCATGTGGTAAACACTCAGCGGAACCGGCTCACGTTCTTCCGGGCTGAACTAAACATAAAAGCCACATCTGGTGTAACAGCTGTAAAACTCGTCACTATTCCTCTTAGGTGTCACTGTACAACAAAACATCGTACGACGTTCTATACAATCAGAATAAAGTCGCACTCACCACAGTGATCTCTCGGCCCTGGATGGCGACCTCCGGCCTCCTGAAGTGACAGAGAGCCGATATGGCTGCGATACTCGCCGCATCCATCAAATTCCCGTCATGGTTCAGGATGTGCACGTCCACTCGGATCTGCCACACCTGCCGATCGAATCATAAGACATAATGTAAACATGGAATATGTAACTACTGTATAACAAAAACTGACACATTCACACAGCGCGTCACCTTTTCGCCCGAGATGACGCACAGAGACTCGGTGTCGATGCATCTGGAGTTCCTCAGACATCTCTCCAGCTGCCTGTTCAGCGTCACCAGCAGCTCAGACTGCCTACAAAAAACACGACTCTAAAGGTGAGTGCGAATACATGTGACATACCTACAACAAGGCATTTGAAAGCACTAAAGTGTCGAGTCTGTTTTGTCTCGAGCAGCTATATGTTTTATTGTTGTTGTTGTTGTTGTTTTTTTTTACAGGTTTTGAAGTATTAAAAATATGGCTGCACAAATTCATTAAAAAAAATGACATTTAAATTATTTTGACACTCTAGTTGGGATTTAAAATGAAATAAGGAATACATTTTAAATGATCTAGACTAACAGAAAATAATTTTACAAAAAAAAGCTCAATCAAGATGATGTTTATCATCAATATTGATTTATTAACATTAACAAACACTACATAAATTCTTGACTATGCATATATTACTTGTAATACAAAGCAATATTTTTTCCCCTGCTAATCTTCTGTTCATACAGCCCAGTAGGTGGCGGTAGTACGACAACCCGTCCATAAACTCGAAGGAAGAAGAATGGAATCCTGAGTTTTTACACAAGATGGAGGTTTTTTGTATATTCTGCAAAAGCTTGTGGTAATTTTTTTTCATCAATTTTAAACCATTTAACTTTCACAAGTTTGTCTAATAAAAAGGTTTAAATAAAAAAATAATAAAAACTGACTCATTAACTCAATTAACGAATCGACCAACAAAAGATTGATCGAATTGCAATATCAATAAAAATGAACGGCTCTAGAGGTGACGTACCTGTTGGGCTGGAAGCCAGGCGACGCCATCGGAGAAAGCTCCAAGTTAAAAAACATCTGGCCCTCGGTTGGACGGGAATCTTTTGGAGGGACCAACTCACACGACACCTGAGCCAACACCCTGAGGAGACACGAACGAACATCACCACACGCACATACAGTTTGTACATACTGCACAATATCCTAGAGCTAGGAACTGAGTATAGCTGTTCTGTAGGTGTTTGCTTGTTTCATATCGATTATAACATATAAAAGCAGAACATTACCTTGTTTTCCCCAGACTGACCGTACAGCAGCCGAAGTCTGTGCCGAATGTGATTTTAATGTTGCGGTAGTCATAAGTCTGCCTTCCATCCAGGCGCTAAATCCAGACAAAGATTTTTTTATTTACATTTTTTTGTAAGCTAACTTGTCAAAGTTTATACATTTTGTTTGTTTTGAATTTAAATACAGTCACTTTGAATTAAGCATAATAATATTAATAATTGCACAGTATTTTGTTTCAATAAAATTTATACACAGCAACCAGCCATAACATTACGACCACCTGCCTAATATTGAGTAGGTCCCCCCGCTTTGCCATCATAACAGTGATGTACTGTGTGTTCTAAGACCTTTCCATCACAACCAGCATTAACCTTTTCCACAATTTGATCTACACTAGCGCTTCTATTAGATCAGACTACACGAGGTCAGCCTTCACTTCCCATGTGCATCAGTGAGCCTTGACCCTGTTGCCAATTCACCGGTTTTCCTTTCATTGATCATATTTGGTATGTCCTGACCACTGCAGACCAACAACATCCCACAAGACCTGCAGTTGCTCTGACCCGGTTCTCTAGACACAGTAGCTACGGTCTTAATATCTCATTATAATGGCGGCTGGAAGTGGGTGGGATATATTAGGCGACAAGTGAACCTTTTTTCCTGAAGTTGATGTGTTGGAAGCAAAAAAAAATGGTCCAGCATAAAGACCAGGGCCACATTGTGATGGCTAGACAACTGGATTAGAGCAACTCCACAACAGCAGCTCTTGTTGGATGTTCCTGGTCCGCAGTTTTGGTCAGGACAAACCAAAAGTGATCTAAGGAAGGAAAACCGGCGACAGGGTCATGGGTGGCCAAGGCTAAGTGAAGGTTGGTCTGTAATATAAAAGTGCAAGTGTAGATCAAATTGGGGAAAAGGTTCCAATAGAACACAATGCATAACTGTTTTGGTTGCAGAAGAGGGATCTAGGCAGGTGGTCATAATGTTATGGCCGATATAGATAGATAGATAGATAGATAGAGTGCTGTGAAAAAGTATTTGCCCCCTTCTGATTTTTTTTTTTTTTCATATTTGTCACACTTAAATGACTGAGATCAAACAAATTTTTATATTACACAAAGATAACCTGGGTAAATACAAAATGTACTGATGAAAATATGTACCTATGTGAAAAAGTAATTTTTACACACACACACACACACACAATATGTTAATTGTCCCCTTAAATCTAATAACTGTGAGAAATGTCACTTTATTTGCTGTCGCTATGCCAAAAAGTTTTGTTTCTACCTTTTTCTCCTGGATAGACTTAAGAAGAAAGACTCTCTCGCAGTTTGATAAAGGAGTTTCTCTCATGTTTGCCACCTGAACGTATATACAGTTTATGAATTAAGTCGCTCGCGCTCCTCTTGTAAGCATGAGCAGCCTCCTCGCGCGATTCGATGACGACAGAGCAGCAAAACAAACGGCGCGCAGCAATGACGTAGTCACAGCGTCTGGCTTTCTCTCAGCAAAAGAATTCCGTAGTATATTTTATATTTTATTAGAGCCCAAATTTTTTTTATATATATATATTACTAATAATTACCTTATAATAAATGTTAAAGCTATACACTTACAGCTTCGATAAAATAGATATCTTGCATATCGTAATGCGACGGTTTATTTGACTTATTGGACAAAAACGTGTTAAACAGCGCCCCCGTGGTGAAAATGTGTAATAGCACCTCTGCCTCCGAACACCTGCTGAACTTGGGTTTATTTTCTATATAAATACAGATTATGCAGCACACATGGGAGTGATGATCAGATATCCACAAATATCTGCCATGAAGTAAATTATTTTAACCGTATGATATAAATAAACAACATCTTAGGGATTCCGGAAAGCTTAAAATGTTTGATTCATGACCGAAAACATTATATGTATTAAATGGCCCATCCTTGAAGTTTTTTGCTGTACATGCAAACTCACTGCAATTAATATGAAGATTGTTAAATAAACACGAAGCCACAAATAAGGATAGTAATTCATTCATTTATCTAGTCTATATACAGAGCCATGAAAAAGTTTGTCACTTAAATGATTGAGATCATCCAACAAATTTTAATATTACACAATGATAACCTAAATCACTTAAATAGAACCTGTCTGACAAAATGAAGCATGCTAAAAGATCTAAAGAAATTCTAGAACAAATGAGAAACAGTTAATTGACATGTATCAGTCTGGAAAGGTTTAAGTCATTTCTAAGCTTTGGGACTCCAGCAAACCAGTGAGCCATCATCCACAAATGGAGAAAACAACCATAATTTTGTAACCAAAATTACAACCATGACTCATCCAGGAGCTCATAAAAGAACCCAGAACAACATCTAAAGGACTGCAGTCCTCACTTGCGTCAGTTAAGGTCAGTGTTCATGATTCAACAATAAGAAAAAGACTGGGTGAAGTTGGCATCCATGGGGAGTGTTCCAAGGTGAAAGACACTACTGACTAAAAAGATCACAAAGGCTCGTCACACATTTGGCAAAAAAACATCTTGATTATTCTCAAGACTTTTGGGGAAATATTCTGTGGACTGATGAGACTTAAACTTTTTAAAAGGTGTGCGTCCCGTTACATCTGGTGTAAAACTAACTCAGCGAACATTACACCAACAGTCAAACATGGTGGTGGTAGTGTAAAGCTGGTGGTAGACCTGCCATTGTCAGACAATGAATTCTACTCTCTACCAGAAAATCCTGAAGGAGAATGTCTGGCCATCGGTTTAGCATTACACTTGGGTTACACAGCAGGACAATGATCCAAACATGACATTACATTATATGACATTAAACAGGTTAAACTGAATTAAAACAATTCTGCAAAGAAGAGTGGACCAAAATTCCTCCACAGCGATGTGAAAGACTCTTTGCCGGTTATTGCAAACGCTTGATTACAGTTGTTGACGCCAAGGGTGGCACAACCAATTAATAGGTTTAGGGTTTATCATTTCTCTCTTAATAAATGTAATCATCAATTAAAAATTGCATTGTGTATTTATTTGGATGATATTTGTGTAATATTAAAATTGGTTTGATTATCTTAATCATTTAAGTGTTACATATGCAAAAAAAAAAAAAAAAAAACAGGAAGCTTTAAGGTTAGCTCCTTATATAGTGGATTTGTAAGTCAATGTAGAGCTTTTTGCAAATACAATGATTTATATACATTCATTGTTTGTAATCAGACAAACAGACATCATTAATCATCAGCCTGCAGACTTTTCGTTTTAGTGAATCATAACTTCAGTTTATGAGCTGCATAGAAAGGCACGAAATTATCTCTTTATCCATTTACGTTGTTGTATGACCTCTGATTGTCTGTGGGCAGAATTAGCAATTAAGCAGATGTCCTTTTTTTAAACCAGACACCAGCCGCCGGCCTTACACCTCACAGTGGTAGTTATTGTGAGCTTTACAATGTGCAGCTCCAGCCTGAGCATTATGATGGATGATGTGGCTGGATGTAGGATGCAGCTTTGACCCCACCCTGCTTGTATTATAGCACACGTTGTCAATCATCAATCATCCTAATACACTGTTTAGCACCATTCATCTCACATAGCACAATGACTTCTGAACATATATTTTTAAAATTTATGACACAAAGTGAAATTTTACAAAAAAAAAAAAAATCGATATCAGTAAAGAAAGTATCAGTCCACAGGCATAATAACCGTGCTGGAATTTGCATGCAAAAATTGTAATCAGTATGAAATAATACATATTAGTAAAAAGCTTGCGCTCTAAATAAAAGATCATTTTACAGACTGCTCATAAATATTTGGGTCTTCATAGCTGCAACACATATACAGTAGATATTAAATATTACATTATCATGAAGGTTGAAGTAGAAATAGGAAAAGTATACTGTAGTATAATGCAAGGTTTAATTAATCACTAGGAAGGCACTATAGCTGGTGTCCCTCAGTGCAGGCCAGTGTCGGAGAAGGCCGGTTGCTGCTGTGAGCTTTTTGTCATGCAAACACTACTGGAAAGGAGGGGGGTCGCAGGGCAGGTGACACTTCAAATAAAAGCGCCACTCTGAAGTGCTCCAATGAGCAGAAAGCGTGTGAGTTTATTCCTTTATGATGGATTTCTCCTGCTCGGACCCTGCAGCCTGTGAGCCGCAGTACCTGACGGGGATGGCCAGCCTCACTTCGGACTTCGCTTCGTCCAGTCACCCCTTTGGAGTCAATTTTATCCAGAGCAGAACTTTTCCCGTTCTTCCAAGAGCTTGCATCCTGGACAGTCTAAGAGATCAAGCAAACTCCCTGTGCGTGATAGGTGAGTTAACCAACTCTTAGAAAAAATATATGAATATGAAAAAAATATATTTTTTATACAGTATTGAATGATTGTCAGTGTAAGAGTTTATTTAATGCTTTTTGATTTACTCAACACTGGATCTTGAACATAGGATTTTTTTGTTTGTTCTAGCACTTCTGTCTGTTCCAGTCTGTTTTTTTGTTGTTGTTTTTTTTGGCGCTGCAGGTGCCAGCAGGAGGCCTAGGTGCAGGCGCATGCGCACAACCTTCACGCACATACAACTTCTGGAACTGGAGCGCGTGTTTGCAGAGACCCAGTACCCTGACATTTGCACGCGCGAGGAGCTCGCACACAGGATCGACCTGACCGAGGCTCGCGTGCAGGTTACATTTTTATTTTGCTTAGTTGTGGCTGAGATGGGGTTCTATATCAGGCTGAGCAGTGCAGCACTTGGTATGATATTAAAAAGTGTTAAACCAACCAGTGCATCAGCGGCGGCCGGTCAATCTGGTGCGCCGCCCCCTTAAAGTTAGGCAGAGAAGAATGCTACTTTAGCATGTAATTATTTAAAATAATAATTATTTATTTTAATAATGAAATTAAGCCATTTAATCAAAATATTCCGCTGTATTTCTTTATATAATTTATTTACAATTTTTTTTTATAAATCTAAACTGTATTAGGTTAATTTGTGTTCGTGTACGCGGGGCGCCGGACAAATGAGTGTCTATGTAGGAACGTAAATTTTTGAAAAGCATGTGATTTGAGGCTGAGCTCTAATTGGATCTTTAGGGCGCAGCTCTGTGCGCCCCGAACACGCCCACTTTTGTTCTTAGCGAATCAATATTGTTTATAAATATTTGGTCTCTTGTGATTGGACCATTCTCAACGAGTCTTATTAACGGTCAGCAGATTGTTAGTTAATGTATTGAATAGTGATGGGAAGTTTGAATCATTTTAGTGACTCGGTTCTTTGAATCTCGTTCATTAAAATGAACGAATCTTTATTGAGTCATTTAGTTCATTTCGTTCTTTTGATCAGAAATAAAATACAATGTTGCGTTTTCAATAAAAAGACCCCCAATACCCCAAGACCCCAAATTCTGGCTATAGTTCCAGTAATGAAAATATTACAATGCAGCTAAGGACATATTATAATAAGCAGAATGAGTAGCTCACCTCTCATATCTTCCAGTCTGAGTCGTTCGTTCTTTTGAATCTATTGCACCGCATAGTGTCTATGGGAGTCACGTGACAAAAGAACGAACGACCCGAGACTTGAAGACTCATTGAGAAAGAATCGCTCAATTCTGTTTCCTGTACAAAACCTACGTCTTGCGGTGATTTGCGCATGCGCGCCCTCTCCGAAAACTACTCGTTCTTCTGAGTCACGTTAAAGATTCGTTCAAAAAGAATATAGAATTGAATACTAGTATTGAATAGTGATTGACGTGGAAGCCAAATAAATAAGAGAGACAATTCTGTAATTTCTTTGCTAAAATACCCCTTCGCAAGGCGATCGGACGAAGAAAGAAAAACAAAGTTAAAGAGCTTGGACCAGATCGACCTGATCTTCTAATGAAGCAGCAGTCACGAGATCGCAGCCGAGCTTACACTCGATGCTTTTCCAGCGCTTCTTACAGCTATTTACAGGCGATTATTAAAAGTTTAATTTCAATTTTGTTTGCACACAAAATTGTTATAATTAAAATGGGAAAAGATTTTGACTTACGATGCATATTCAAGGAGACGTCAAATTCTAATTCTTCTTCAATGCAACAGAGGGCTCTAAAGCTTTTTTTTTTTTTAAGTGTAACTGCCAGTATGTGGTGTCGTTACAGGGTTTCTCAGTCACTCTATGGATTTTCTTTCAGGTTTGGTTTCAGAACAGACGCGCTAAACTGCGCAGGCAAGACCGCGCAGCCAGTGTGGCTCGAGCGCTAAGTAAAGAAGAGAACAATCTGGAAAGGTGCGGTTCACGCGCTTCAGCAACTGTGAAGTTTGAAAAGCTTTGTTCAACCAGTGAAGTCTCATGTGGCCCTCTACCAAAAAGTGAAGGGTGGTGTGTGGACAAGCTTCCATTCTAACATTGTTTACAATTGTATATTACATATCGTGACACTTAATGTTTTGTTTTGAGGTTTATTTTTAAATTAATTTCATGTGTCAATTTTAAGTATACATTTTAGAAAAGGTGGCACGGTGACGTAGTGGTTAGTACACCTCTAAGGTGGAGGGTTCGATTCCCGCCTCAGGTTTCCTCCGGGTACCCAGGTTTCCTCCCACAGTCCAAAGACATGCAGATTAGATTAAATGGCGTTCCCCAATGAATTGGCATCCTGTCAGGGTGTACCTTACATGTACCTGTATGCAGGATAAGCAAGATATAGAAGATGAAGATTTTAGAACGTTATTTAAGACAGCTATTTTCAATTAATTTAATATATGTACATGACAATGTATGTATTTATATGACTGTCTTTAATCCTATTCAGTATTTTGTCATGGTATAGTAAGGATTGTAATTAATTTTATCAATCACAACATGATTAAGTTAATAAAGAAATCAAAATACTAATCCGTGTTTCATTTTCATTGGCAACAGAAAAAATATACCGGTCTTCCACATCACACACACACAAGGGTATAAACACACACACATGGAAGTACATTTAAAATAGTTTATTTATATAAACATACACTTGCTATAAAACCCACAGCTCATGGAGGGTTTGTCGGGTTTGTTAACTCGTCCTAAGATAATCAAATAAATATAGAGCTTCAGCACAGACCACTTACACCATCAACTCGATTCCTCTCTGAGTAACAAAACCATATCGGCTACATAATCCTGCTAATAACCTACTATACCAGAATTAGAGATTAGCGAAACAAAGGAACGGCAGACATGATGTGTAGATGTGGAAACAGTCCGTGTCCCAAACACTAGATTTTTATTATTTTTTCTTTAAATCCGTATTTATTATGATCCATTAATAAGGATTAAAGTGTGTTTATTGATTTCTGTAGAGAAATATCTCATTAATCGCTAATAAGGATTGGGTGGGGGCGGCGGTTAACGCTGTGGGTTACTGATCGGAAGGTCTAGGGTTCGAGCCCCAGCACCGCCAAGTTGCCACTATTGAGCCCTTGAGCAAGGTCCTTAACCCTATCTGCTCCAGGGGCGCTGTATTCTGGCTGACCCCGTGCTCTAACCCCAGCTTTCTAACTGGCATATGTGAAAATATAATTTCACTCTGCTGTAAGGTACATGTGACAAATAATTCAATTATCTATTTTATCTGCTGACCGTGATCACTTAAAGACGAGTCTTTGTTGGGATTCTCCACGACATTTTTATATTCGTGAGTCATTCCTAGTAAGAACTCTACTTTCAGTTCCTAATGTTTGGGACACATGCTGCTTTTACACTTGTTTTCAGTCTGACAGAAGGTGAAGGTGAAGTAATGAAAGCGAGTGACATGAAAGTTAATAAAAACAGGCTAGGGCGTGTATTTCCAGAACATGTCATTTGTAAATGCTAACCATGGGTGGACAAATCAGAAGCCCAGGAAACCCGAGACAAGCAGTTAAAATTTCAATCCACATATACAGCCTTGAGCCGCCCTTCATTTCTTCATATTAAATGTAATAAATCGAATTATATAGATTAAAGTAAAGAAATGGGAACAAATGTTTTACTGCGACAGGCTGCAAAGCGCCTGTAACAACCACAGCAGCAGCAGCCTCATTTCCCCTCTTGTCTGTTCCAACCTCTCAGCATTTAGCATCACCTGCACCTGTTTCTCACTGGTTCATGCCTTAAGTTAGATTCTTAAAACTGCATTAAAATACTAGAAAGCCTGGCTCTTTAGAAGCAAAATCTGAAGAAATGAGAGGTGGCTCAAGAGCTTCCACAGGAGCGTTTTAAATCCCACCTCCTGCTGCACTACACACATCGCCTAGATGGATTAATAAATGTGCAAGAAATTTGGTGTATAACTTTCCATGCTTCGTTACCCCCCTGGTCAGTCCTATTTACGCGAGATGTTTCGCTAGAAAATGAATTTTGTTTTCATCTGAATCATGTTACGTGACTAGCTAGCTAGCTAGATATGCGTTATTATATCAGGTTAGCTTTTGGGGTTTTTACTTGTCTTGGTGCTACGTAATACGGTTATGATTTGTCCACCTACGTAAACGATGACAACTTTTAAAATAATGGAAAAACATAGGCTTTCAAAATCCAGTTGATCTGAGACGATGCATTAAACCTTGCCTTGTAAACTACCATATCAACATGTCAATCTTCCGACTGGACACCAATACCATAAGAGTTCATTCAACACTATGATTTTTTTTTTGTACAAGGTTTACGAACCAAACACAACAGGATTAAGAGAGAATTTCGCCAGGTATACAGTGCAGTACAGAACTGTGCGTTGCAAAACAAAAATGAAATAGCTCTACAAAACTTTGGATGTTGCATACACATACACGACCGCACATCCTCCCATATGAAGCGTGCGGTCGTATTTAAGGCACGGCATGGATACAGATATGACCGACAGCTGTCTGGAAAAATAGAACGACTTCCCCAATACTAATAAAGACGTGTTCTTGTTCTTTCTTTAGCAATCGATGATGAAAAGGAAACAAACTTAAGCGACCAAAACTACTCGATGGAAATAATCGTCCATTATGTTCATCGGGTATTTGTGAGACTTCAAACATCATGCATATTCTTAAAAAAAAAAAGAAATCATCAAGCAAACTAACATTTGAGATGATAAACTGAGAATAAATAGAAAAAAAACAATGAACAAGAAATACTCTGGAAAAAAAAAAAAAAAACACTTCAACACTACAATGAACTTAAAACTTCAAGACGTTACTTTTAAAACCAACCAGTCTCTGGGTGAATCCTAAAAGGCTTTGCAATACCTACAGTATCTGAGGGCACTACATAGGGTATAGGGTATAGGGTATGACGCTATGACATAGTGGCTTGTAATGCTTTCAGGAGATATTTGGGATTTTTCTTTGTATTCCTTCACAGAATAATGCAGCATATGGTGCCTTCAGTTATGGCCATACAGAGCAAAATCAACTCAGAACACACTCTCACACACACACACACATACACACACACACACACACAAAACAGAAATTAACCCCAAATACCTCACTTTTTATTACACAATGTAGAAATGAATATCGTCTACACGCTTAATAGTGCGCTAGGAAGCCATTTGGGATTTGCACCCTAAATGACCTCCTGCTTCTGATAAGTGCACTATATACTGTAGGAAAAGAAAGTGGGACTCGATAGCGCACTCGAGGTCTGCTAGGAAGCCGAGTAGGTCAGACAGATTCCTGGACGTTCTACAAGCGGAACAAATACAAACAGTTTTAAATAATCATTGCTTATTACGCTTATCTTTATGTTTCACATCTCAAATGTTCGACTTCAGCGGCTGAAGGTTCGTAGATAAAAAGTCTAAAGTGCAAAACCGCTGATGGAAATACACAACAGCCACATCCCTCAGGTAATGTCTTAATCACACAGTTAGATAATGGGATTTAGTTTCGAAAAAAAGAAAGAAAAACAGGTCAGTGTTTTTAATCACTACTTGATCTACCCAAGTTCTGCAAGTGGAACGCTCCACTTTGTACAAGAAGCTAGCGACGTTTCAAAATCTGTTAACCGCAGTGCATGCTCATGCGTGTGGTGGTTAGAATTATTGCCATTAGAAGACTTTTTTATTTTTTTCCCCACATAAATATGAAGCTTTACAAAGAAATATCATCGGAAACCCCACAACATTCCAGTTTTATCAGATTGTTTCAAAAGGCGATTTTGTGCTTTTTTTTTTCTTCCTTTTTTTTTAATTTTTTTTTTACATGATATGAAATATAACTATGTATAATTAAATGTTCATCATGAAGATGGCCCGGGTTTCTGTGGGCTTGGCAAACGTTCCAGTTCCTCTTCGATATGGGTGTAAAAAGGCTTTATAATGTGGTGGGTTGACCAGCAGCTGTGAGGGACAAAAGTTTCAAACAAGAGTTTATTAATAATAATAATAATAATAATATTTTAAAATTATGATGATAAAAATAATGAGTATAAAAGAATCTGTGGTTTGATAAATGTATCACGATGTAACTTTTTTTTGTTTTTAATAGTGATGACAATACAAACACTATGTTACAGCATGACATACTGTTGTTACATCAAACCGTCAGGTGGTGGCGCCTTCAATACTGCTCCTCAACAAGATAATATTGCACATGTATATGATGTATTTTTAAAATGTTTGATGTATTTTTGATGTAAGACAGAGAGAAAGAGATGAAAGCAGTTTCTTCAACAGGCTGTCTATTACGTACAGTACCTGTCAAAAGTTTTTAATTAATTTTTCTACCCTTAATATTATGAAATAGAATATGCCATAAGGTAATAAGTAATAATACCAACGGTCAGCTGCTCTGGAACAGCTATTGAGAACAGTATTGTCAAGTGCATTTGCAAAACCCATCAAGCACTATGATGACCATCAGGCCTATATGGTAGAGTGTCCAGACGGAAGTCACTCCTTAAGTAAAAGACACACTGCAGCCCGCCTGGAGTTCCCCAAAAGGCACCCGAAGGACTCTCAGACCATGAGAAACAAAATTCTCAGGTCTGATGAGACTCTCTGGCCACCTCTACCATACTGGCCTGATTGGTGGATTGCTCTGGAGCTCTGACAGAGTGACCACTTATGTTTGAAACACTCGCACAAATGTAATATATACGAGGGGCGTTCAAGTCAAACCAAGACTCGCGATGAAACTTCTGGTGAATGAAAGAAGGCTGTCTGTCTGTGAATGACGATCCATGAACATTTAGCATGTGGAACACCTGATCCTTGAAAATCGACGGATGATTTGTTACCAACTTGCCCGAAGAGACGCGTCTATCTGTGGGAACCGTACACACAATCAGTAGCAGGGCAAAGTATGATTAAGTGCATTTCTGTCTAAATTGACCAAGCGTTTTGACTTGTGTTTTGATGTTCGGCTTTTGACCACGTTTGTATAAGGAGCTTTGCCCTCACATTTGTACACGCCTTTTACTTTGCCTGTTGGATTACCGAGAAGTTCCCTCATTTGTATCAGTGTCTAAATTATACTGTTTTGTCTGCTTATACTAAGAAATAACTAAAAACCTGACCTCGCTCCAAGTCACTTCCACATGTTCGGAACATTCGAAGGAGTTCCTGGGAGGCCAGCGTTTCAGACATGAAGCAGGCAGTCCGATCATGGCTCCAGCTTACTAAGAAAGGTTTTTACCTTGATGGTGTCCGAGTACTTGGGAAGTGCATTAGTGTAGCAGGGGATTATATAGAGAAATAAAGGGAGTGTTTTGGTATTCTGCACAGCCAAAAATTCCGGCTGGATTTGAACGCCCCTTGTGTGTTATGGATAACGACAGCTCTTTGGCAACTATTCTGCATCAGTGAGATGTTAAACAGGTTTTTCTGTCTCAACACTTCAATTTCTTACACTCTGTCTCGACAGAAACAGATACACTTCACTTCCTGAAACTATAAACAGTGATTATTTATTATATATATATTAAAAAAAAAGTGTGTGTTTGCACTCACCACGAGATTTCATGTAGCATGAGTGACAGTTGAGAACACCGTTCCGGATCCGGACATCGGTTCCTGAGCTCGAGTCACCAAGCAGCCCTTTACACACACCGCACTGGGACGCACAGATCAGCCAGAGGGAGAGTTCAATTTTCTCAAATACCCATACACATGGGCAATTCAGAATAAACTGCGCAAACATGCACACACATACACACCACACGTGGATCTTACTTTAAAACACTGGATGTGGAAGAAAAGGCCTAAACTGTCGATGATCATGGCGGCTCCTTTCCCCAGAGGTTGTGCACAGCTGGAGCACAGCTTCTTCGCACTCACTGACCTGCATTTTAAATAAAATATCACCTTTTTATAAATAACCTTACTTTCTTATTAATTGATTCAAGGTCTTTTATAAGTCATTGTTTACTATGATAGCAATACTACATATGATTTATATCTAATAATATCTTATTCAATAATAATAATAATTTGAGTAAAGTATTTTAGTTCATTTATGTATTGTGTAGCTTCACACAATGTGGTGATAAATAACTGAGTACCCGAGTACCCGGCCAGGGGTTTAAGGGCTTAAATGTGTTTTGCATAAATGTTTTTTCTTTGTGTGTTTGTTTAGTTTAGTTTTTTAGTTACAGACTGAGACTTTTGCTGTATATTTAAAAGAATTATAGCGAAGCACTGTTGATCTATTTAATCGCAAGGTATTGATTAACGTTCTCTAACAGCAGCTTCGATTGTAGTCCCAGGGGGTAAGGATTACAACTTATGGGTTCTTACTTACTTACTCTTATTAACTGTTATTACTAACTTACACGGGGTCGCAATCGGAACAGGTAGTCCCCGACTACAAACGAGTTCCATTCCAGGGGCAGGTTTGTACTGTCCGATGTTTGTAAGTCTGATTTGTTCTTATGTCTGACATAGTGAGTCTTGTACGCCTTTGACACGAATATACGAAGTAACGCATACCAATCCACTTGAGTAAATCTGTCCCTTTTCCCCCACACTGCCTTCATGTGGCCAACAGTCGTAATCGCACCTAAGGAAATTAATCTGTAGCAAGATTAACAGTGTTGTCCCTCCACCTTTAAATCGCGAGGGGATTCCCGGACGTCATTTTGTCTCAGAGCTGTTTTCCACTGTATTGGACTGTGAAATCTGTTTTGTTGAGGATTTTCTAAAGCTAGGACTATTCACCATCAGGGGAGTTTTACAGGACAGACATTTTCTATCATCATGCTCCCGGACTGATTCATTGAAACTGGTGAGGCCGACTCATTTCTCCCGCATCCCCACACGCACAATATTCTGGACTTTTATACATTTACTTACACGCTGAAAATATTGTATATGATTGTAAAAATTGGTATCTGGTGCATTGCAGTGTCTATTCTTTTGTACAGTACACGTAAATGTTCATAAGCCAAATAAACCACATAATGATGTGCTGCTGGAGGAAAATAATGAACTTTGAGAAGGCAACAATAAGCTTTCTTTGCACGGGGTCACATCGTAGCAGGAAGTGTTTTTGAACTGCTTTGAGCAAATGACGTCAGACCAGCGTTGACTACGTGATGATGGGATAACATTAAACGAATCACCCCAACAGGACATTGCAAATATGAACGGTACAAACGGTACTGTACTAAAGACGACCGTACAAAATTGACCAAACTGTTAAGTTGGGATTCAGACAAATGATGGAAAAAAAGAGCTTCACGTCTGAGATCTGTTTCAAAACCAAAATGATGCAGTTTGGAACATATTATCATGCATTAAACTTATCAAGGCTTTATGGGATACTGCAGTTTAGCTTTAGTGTACGAGTTTTACTTTCACTTCTTGCACATGGATGCTTCCCCTTTGCCTCTTGCTGCTGCTATCACTAGCACTGGTTTAGCTGCGTTTGTGAGCCATGATGCACTTCACAGTCAGATAAAAAATAAAAAAAAAACTTGAACAGAGGATTTCTGAACTCTGAACACGGATGTGATCCAGTCGGACGTTGAGTGGCATTAACGCTAATAATACTGTAAGTAAACGTTAATATTCTGTTGTTTTGTGGTTGTATTCGCAATGACGGTTTTAAGTCATTCAGTTGTCCAGATGTTGGGTTTTGGTTGGATGGCGCGCAACTTAATTACAGCTATATGACAACGCCATACAAGGGTAGGGTATAAATCCAAGAGTCAGAGTACTTAAAGAACAGTGTTGGATAACATCACGCACTGCCACAATTTTGTAAAGTGTGTTACGCTGAGGTGATGGAACGTGGTGTCTTGTTTCTCGATTTCTCACCATATTACTTGATTAAGGTGTTTTATTCATTCCTTTATTCATTTTTACATATACATACATATCAGGGGCTATATGCACTGTACTGAATCGTGATAACTCGTATCACTGAACAACATCTCAACAACCTCCACAGGAACAACTCCTCATATAAGAACAAATGAAACATATGGTTTAATCTCAAATTTCAACTGCATCGCCATCTGGTGCCTCAGCAGCAATCTGTTCTGTGCAAATTCAACAACTTTCTCTCTCTTTTTTTTTTTTTTTAGGTTCAATTAGGTTTAAATAGTGCAATACAGTTTCCCAAGCACTAAAAGTCTGCAGAGCGCACCACATGAGACGCGGATAACTAATACGTCAGTGTTTAAGGCAATCAGAGACATGTATTTTGGTTCTCATGCTCGATATAACATCACTATCTATAGTGAATCGTGCAAACAATGCTTCTTTTAAATTAAGGGATATTTAAAGGATTATTCTTATTCATTATTTGCATGATTTGCTCCTGGTGATGGCGCTGTTGCTATTTTTGCATAACTCAGTGAACGCTTCTTTCTTGTAAATGTGGGGCGTGTCCATCACGACATAACATACCACTGCAACAGAAATCAACTCAGGTTTATTTATTATTTTTTTCCAAATCAGGGTTTGTGACCGTTGACAGAGTGACGTCAAATCAACATGGCTGCACACGGCATCAGAAATAACCCAAGTAAAACTTCTTATTTAACTGTACATACATGTGTTAGCTTTATACGTACATTATATCTCTATATACATTGCACAAATAATTTAGCACTGTGCTGGAATATTTCTATTACAGTATGTGTACTATATCGCCATTCTTTTGTGTGGCAATTCATGTATCGCCACACTGACTCCAGGATTGATTTTTTTTTTCTTTTAAATAAAATTTTAAATGATATATGTTTACATTTGAGGTTGTTAGCATGGTCGCCTTGCACCTCCAGGGTCCGGGTTCGATTCCCGTCTCTGTGTGCATGGAGTTTGCATGTTCTCCCCGTACTTGGTGGGTTTCCTAATTCCTAAAGTCTCCAAATTGCCCATAGTGTGTGAATGTGCCCTATTTCTCCTGGGATAGGCTCCAGGTCCCCGCGACCCTGAATACAGGATAAAGCGGTATAGAAGATGAGTGACTGAGTGCATTTGAGGTGGTAAAACGTTGCAGTTCCTGTATAATCCTAAACCATTTACACATTGGCAAGAAACACAGGGTCCGATGTGGTTGGAGCTAATTTTTAACAGCATAAGAAGGTTCGATGGTTCCAGGTTCGATTTCCGCCTCGGAGTCTGAGTGCATGGAGTATGGTGGGTTTCCTCTGGGTACTCCGGTTTCCTCCCACAGTTCAAAGACATACAGATTAGACTAATTAGTGTTTGGAATTGCCTGTAGTGGGTGAATGAGTGTGTGTGCCCTATTGGTACGCCTCGTGCCCCAAGATGAGACAATAATAATAATAATACAGAATCGATATGTTTTTAAAATCATGATACTTACAGAATTGCCATACTGATTGTATCAGCACTAACGTATCGTGAGAATATTGTATTGGGTGGAACCTGGTTATTCCCATCCCTAATATACTGTATATATATATATATATATAATCACTGCTGCACCTTGTAAGTTCAACAATGCCAATTTTGCACTGATGTATAGACACAAATTTGCACATCTGGTGGATGCTAAACTGCGTTTCGCTGCTGAGTACCTGTATTATGCAATAACAAAAATACACACCTCTTCCACAGCAAACCCATTGTTATTTAGAAATTTAGTCCTCCAAACTCACGGGTTAGCATTGCAAGTCGTTTCTAAATCCACAGTTTAGCTGTAATGTAGTAATTAGTTTCTAGAGTTTTGTTAAAGAGGGAGGCATGAATGATACCACAAATATATTAACGGATGCCATTAGAGTTAGACCAATTACAGATTAGTTGTAATGCTATGATTAATAATAATAATAAAAAATAAAAAAAAACGCCAATCCTATCATGTTACTCGTTATAATTCCTATAGGGCGTTGAGAGTGACTGGCAATTTTTGTTACGTGATGGAACTTTGGTTTCGTTAGTGGAGTCAACAGGTCATGAGTTCTACCACAAACATCAGAGCATGACAACCAAAACAGCATATACACATCCACAACTGCATGCAAAGACAAGCATCATTTAACGTCATGACGGGAAACACCTCACATGCACTTTACTGGATGTTGTGGCAATGGTGGTGGAGTGTGTGTTTGTGTGTGTGTGTGTATGCATGTGTATGTCCTACCTGTCTGGAGATGAGGGTGATGTGTCTTGTGATGATGGAGATGTGTGTATCCCTAAAATGTTTTCGTACGACCCAGACCTGACCACATCAGCACGCAGACACACACACACACATACACAATCGAACACACAGACATACGGATGAGAAAGCAAGCAGGGTCTCTTTTCTTTTTCTTTTCTCTCTGTTTGCAGCTGCTGCTTTCATTTTCAGCACATCATACATTTTGAACAGCATCACCAATATGTCGGAAAGTCTTAAAAAATTATGAAATAATAATCATAAAAAACCATGAAACAAATAATTTTTTTTTTCAACAAAAATTCCTTGGATGCATTTTAAAATAAAGCTCAAGCACAAACGCGGTACAGCGTGTGCACATCAGAGACAAGCTGATCCATATCCATAGCCTTATGCATGCCCACATGCATGTCACACACACACACACACGTAATGTACACACACCTCCTCATCCTGGGAGGCTGATTCGGTGACGGGCTCACGTTCCGGTCCAGGGAGGCTGTTTTCTTCCACTCCTGCTTGCTCTCTGATTTGCAGCTCCAAGACACATCTGTATTGACACACACATTAGATAGATAGATAGATAGATAGATAGGCAGATAGATAGACAGATAGATAGATAGATAGATAGATAGATAGATAGGTGTGTATGTGTTTGTGTGGGAGTGTGTAAGTGATGGGTTGTTTATGAACGATTAATTCTTTTTAACGTGACTCAGATGAACAAGTAGTCTCAAAAAGTGATTTGATCATTACCACTCACGTTCTCTGGTCCGAATCGTTTGTTTTTTTGTCACGTGACTCCCATAGTCGCTATGCATTTCAATACACAGGAAACAGAATTGATCAGTTCTTCTCATGAGTCTTCTAGTCTGAGTCGTTCGTTCTTTTGTCACGTGACTCCCATAGACGCTATGCGGTGCAATAGATTCATAAGAACGAACGACTCGGACTAGAAGACTCATGAGGCTCAGTTATTCTGTTTCCCGTGTAATGCACTGCATAGCGTCTATGGGAGTAACGTGACAAAAGAGCTAACGAACGATTCGGACCAGAAGGTATAAGAGGTGAGCTGCTCATTCTGTTTATCATAATATGTCCTTAGCTGCATTGTAATATTTTCATTACCGGAACTATAGACAAAATTTGTGTATGTAGACGTGCTGGGGGTCTGTTTATTTAAATTTTATTTCTGATCATGAAATGAACCAAATAACTCAAAAAAAAAAAAAAAGATTTGTTCATTTCAATGAATGAGATTCAAAGAACCGAGTCACTAAAATGATCCAAACTTCCCATCACAAGTGTGTGTGCTGTTGGTTTTGTGGGTGTATTTAAAAAAATGATAAAAAAAAAAAGGGTTAGAAAATAGGCTTAAAGCAAGTAAACCTAGAACATCTTAACCGTTCAAAAAAGTGGATGTTTTGTGTGTTAGTGACAGCCCACCCTGTGTGAACTGCAGCTGCGGTGTAGCTGATTGACTTTCTTGAAGATCTGCTTTCTGGTCAATCTGTTGTGGAGGTGACGGCGCTTTCGTCTGATCGGACCTGTGTTTGGACAGAAATCATAGATAGACCTTGAATTTAGGAAGTAGTAGAGCTGTGGATCATAGATAAACGATATTTGAGTATTACGATTTTTTTAATTCGATTTCGATTATTTATTGTCTGATGCATTTCCAGCAGCTATATTTCTTACAGGTTACAGTATTAAACATTACTAAAGTATTTAATGTGTCAAATGTTGTTGATTGTTTAAAAGTCATGTCTCATACAAAAAGATCAGTCATCTGGTCCACAGTCTGTTATAGTATGTGGAGATAAATGCACCAAAAATAAAGCTCAAAAACAGAAGGACTAATACTCTCGCCAATCATGAGAATTTACAGAAAATGCTTACGGCTTGTATGTTCTGCAAAAGCAGTGGTGTATTTTTAAGGAATTTAAGGAATGCAATGTATTATGAATCAGCTGACCCAACAGTTAAATTAAACGAACTGACCTGCAAACGAATGATTAAACTGAATAACTGATTGAATTGCACGGCGCTTAGCATGTGTCAATCACCCATCGACTATTGCTGACCAGATCAGTTGTCGAAGTTTAATCTACTCAACCTTTATTCATTCTCACTTTAATTGGATGGTCCAGTTTATGGCTCTTTATGTTCAACAGGTCACCGCCTATTAATATTTCCTCGTCCTATCACAGTTTCAGTTCATCTGTAGGAACTTACACATGGCACTCCGCACAAACACATGAAATTATGTGTAGTTACAGAATATACAGTAGTTTACACAGGGTGATTGGAAGGAGTCTCCAGTGTCAGTGTTTTGTAACAATCAGTGGTTAAGCTAGACATTTTCCAACACAAGTAACTTCACGAGAGACGAAAAAAGGCAGTGGAGGAAAAACATGTACAGCGGTACCTCGGTGTACGAGTTTAATCCGTTCTGGGGGTGAAATTTCATACTGTGAAGCACATTTTCCCATCGGAAATGATGTAAATGCTGATAATCCGTTCCAGCCACCCAAAAATCAAGTCAAAGGCTTTTAATGTCATTTCAACCATATACAGTTCAGTACACAGTGAACCGAAGTAACGTTCCTCCAGGACCATGGTGCTACATACGTACAACATAAATTAGCAAAGCTAACTAGCTAACTAAGAAACCTAATTATTTGACTAGCTAAGACGAGACAGATTGACATTTTTAAATTAAAAGAAAACTATCTATGTCCTATACAATATAGTGCAAATGTGCAAACAAGACGCCAACATGACACATTTCAATCCGCTGTGGTGGTGAGGTGATGAGCTGAGGTAGTTGGAGAAGAAACAGTAAACATTTCTTGTTAAGTAGCAGCAAAGATAGGAAAGAGTTTTAAATATTACCAATATTACCAATTCCCAACACTATAATTATATTTTTACATATAAAACAATCGAAACATTTGGAAAACACATGTCAATGAAGTGAAATATGAAATAAATAGACATCAAACCTCACTTAACCTTAATTCATGCTAACTCCGGGCAACGGCTGCTTTACAAACAAAACTGACAGTGGCTCCCTTTTCTTCTTGCTACATTCCTTGATAACATTCTTGAAACTCATGGTACTAAATGCACAAAATGCAAAAGATCCCACAAAAAAAAAATGTAAAATTGATTAGCTTGGTTTTCCACTGACGCTAAAAAAAGTTCTGAACAGCTCCCGGACCTACACCGGCGTTCATTCTGTTCGGCTCGGTTCGTTCATATGCCGAAAATGCTTCGTATGCTGAGGCAAATGTTTCGCAAAATTTCAGTTCTTCAGGTAAAACTTTGTGAGGCGGCGCGTTCATATGCCGAGGTACCACTTTATGTGAATGTATGTGATAACATGAACTAACTTGTATATCGTGAACATTCCCAAAAATTAAATGTAACCATAAATAGATGCAAGGTATACTACTCTTCACACTTTAAACACAACAGGATGTGCTGGAAAATTATCAACGTCAGAATTCAACCTTCAACCATGTGGACAGGGACTGAAAGGAAAGATTTTTGACTCCTTATTCCACTAGGGGGCAAAAGAGAGCAACTCAGGACCATGGATACGTCCACTGCATGAAATTAAATTCTTAATTAAAAAAGCTAAATATTTTCATTTCCATACTTGAAAAACAGATCAAGAGGGAGTGAGAATACACATGGCACGGCTCTGTATGGTTTGGATTTCTATGGAATTAAACTGCATGTTAATGACGTGTTTATTCCATTAGGGTATTCAGAATGTACCATTCTAGATACGATTCTAGATAAATACGCTCATTTGATTTTTAATAGCTCCTTTGATACTGGACAGAGTAGAATAAGTTCGACCCCCCCCCATTCTAAAATTTCCTTTATTATCTCACCTGTGCTGGAAACCGTTCTTCTGGTTCATCTTCGCCTCTTTCTCCAGCATTTCCTGTTTCCTGTCCCAGTCTGCCAGTGACAGCACAATGGTGTTGTGAGGAGTTGTGGAAGTGGGAACAGCTTCCGTCACACCAGAGGATGAGTGCGGGGTCAGCGGGGTCACCGTTTCCTCCAAGATCCGTTGCTCCTATTGAGCGGGAAAAACTCAGCGCTGTTACCTCATGATCGTTGCAGTGGGATGTCTGAGAATTTTGGGATGAAGAGACGTACCTCTTCGTGGTGTTTCCTTTCTTCTTCTTCTACCTCCTTCTGAGCTTTCTCCCACTCCTGCTTTAATCTCTCCTGTTCCTGCTGGTACTTCTCCTATAGAGAGAGAGCGACAAAAATCAATCTGTTTTCCAGTACACGGTCATACTGACTTTCGAACTTCACTTAAAGTGATATTTTACCCTAAAATAATATTGGTTATAATAACTAAAACCCCAGATACCATAAATTTTGCTTATAATTTTATGATATTTTTCCATAATGGGCTTTTCTTCCTTTTCGTCTTTTTTTTTTTGCACACGTTCACTGTGTCCAGGAGAACATACTATTCTGCAATTATATAAACCTCTTCTACCAGGTTTTAGGAACAAAAATAGGCCCGGAAAGGAGTCTTGGCCTTTCTGAGGTTTATGCAATCTTACGTTGCATAATAACAATAATTATGCAGTCTTGTTTCACGTCTCGTCATTGTGCAGGTCTAAGGCTGCAATTATGCATCGTACAATAGATAAATTGTATCTTAGGCTACGTTCACATTACAAGCCACATTGCTGAGTTCCAGTTTTTTGGTCAGATCAGATTGGCATTTTGTGACTGTTCACATTTCTAATTCACAAGTGACTTTTATCTGACTGGACTCTGAGTGCTTCATGTGTCCACTCATTCATTTCAAACAAAGCATGCAATTTTAGCAAACGTAAGCGTGGGGTTTTGCTCTGGAGGATGGCGCGCAGTTAGCCGGCTGCATTTATTGAGAAGGAAGGAAACCAGACGCATCGCTTTAGCTGTTTTTGCAGCTGTTGCTAGCACGGCTGTAAAATCCCTGCGCTGCCAGCGAGACAAAAGCAATAACGTTGCAAGAACGTGTATGGATCTGATTGAGGACCACGTATGAAAGATCTTATCTGGAAACCATCAGATTTGTGCGTTCAGACAGCCATAAAAAAATCAAATCGGCTTCACATTAGTGTAAAAAAAATAATAAAATCTGAATCGAGTCACTTCAGGCTGGTAATGTGAACGTAGCCTTAGAGCCCAATTTAAAAGACAGCAAAAAGTGATAGAAGAGAAAAAGTGAAATGAGATGAAGACAGAAAACCACAAGCTCTCAGGTGCTACGCTATGAATGGACAAAAACAACAACAGGCCACAAGGACAGTAAATGCGCCTCTGGACCTCGAGATATCAACACTTATTCCTAAACCCAAATTTCTACTATAATCTATCCATGCGATCGTCTTATGGATGTCCACTCCAGTCAGAGCTGAGCATCCATCTTCTAACTGTGGAAGGCCACAGGTCATGTGACGCACCTGTGACCTTGCAGTGTACCTGTAGCAGGCGCTCCTGCTCCTGCTGCCACCTCTCCTGCCGTTTACGCTCTTCGTTGGGGTCCCACGTCCAGTGATTGACCCTCTTTGCAAGGTTCAAGATCGGGGTTTCGATCTGACGCACACGTTTACACACAGCGGAAAAAAAAGGAAAGAGGAGGAAAAGGGAAATGACAGGACAGCTTCTACTTGATGTAAAGGAAAGGAAAAAAAACAGACAGGAAGACGGTAAGAGAGTGTGTCGGGGGTACTCACGCATTCGCTGGTGAAGTCGATTCCCTCTGTGGAAAATAAAGGAGAAAGACAGAAGAGAAAGTTTACACGCTGAAATTTTGAGCATGCGCATTACAACCACAGAGGCTGCTTGTTGCTCTATGACAAGCTAATGAGGACACAAAAAACAGTGCAGGAGATGACAATGAAAGAACACGACAAAAGCATCTTCGAAACTTGTCCAAACAAAGTGTCATGGAGGATGCTGCGAAGAAAGTGCAGTTTATAAGAAACACAGTCATCAGGAACTCATTGTGTAGGTTTCTCGACTGTTGTTCCCTGTATTTCTGTCATTTTTAATACACCCATGTCAACTTTCTGTTATTGCAAAATTTAAGATCAATTTAAGATCATCAGTCATTTTCATGTTTATCTTCCTGTAGTCAAAACAGTCAAATTCAAGATTTCATATTTTGTGGCCTGACAATATAAATCTGTGGCTGATGCTTCACATATAAACAGTTTGACGGCAAAACGCTATAAAAGCCACTTTTGAACTTTTACAGGTTTTGGTTAATATTTTGAGAGACTGTTTATAACGAAATGTTTCATTAAAAAAGAAAAAGCGACATATCTTTTGTTTTAGAAGCTTTACGCTTGCCAGGTTTAGGCGAGGCCGCATAACAGAGCAAAACACAATTTTGCTCAACAAGTCAAACCGAATCCCTCTGAGCAAAACAGCGTGTGTGCCGTGAGTGATTTCAATGTGTCAAGCTGAGAAAAAGGATGTTTACATCATGCTGCTGCTGCCATTGCAGTTACCCCAGCATTACTGAACTATAGGTAGGTTTTGATTTACATTCAATATACATTCTGTGAAAAAGACCATTATGTGGTTTGGATGCCGTACAAACATCATGTTATAAACATATACAAAAAGCTGTGTGTTATACTGTAGTGTAAACACTATGATTAAGCTAGTTCGTAGTGTCACCTTCCGTTTCACTTTCAAATTAATGTTCCTGTTTTTCCTCTTCCACTTCTATCTCTAGCCCTGGTTTTGGTGCATTTAGGAGCCATGATACACTTACGGTGTAAGTGCACTTTATGTCGTCTTGTGTTGTTATCTTTTGTATAGTAATGTATTTTGTATAGTACTTAAGAATAGTTTTTGAAGCCTCCGAGTGGCGCAGTGGTAAAGCGCTCGCCCTATCATCCGGGGAGCGCTGGTTCGAACCCAGGGTGATGCTGTTTTCCTCTCACAGCCGGAGGCACAGAGAGAGCTGATTGGCCGAGCTCTCTCAGGGGGGAGGGATG
>JAOVVA010000034.1:9201960-9218229 GCA_028565275.1 Leiocassis micropogon
AGTCGAGGCCAGAACCGTCTTCATGGTAGAGTGAAACCGTCCCCAGACACCAGACTCATCCCAAAGAGACACACGGGCATCCATGTGACGAGAACTCCAACCAGAAATTAGATTAGGCCAATTGGCATTCCCAAATTGCTCGTAGTGTGTATGTTTATATGTGAATGTGCCTGTGATGGATTGGCACCCTGTCGAGGGTGTACTCCACCTTGCCTTATGTCTCCTGTGATAGGCCCCCGTGATCCTGTATACAGGATAAAGTAGAGACGATGACGACAATGAAAAATGGGTCACATAAGCAAAGAAATAGCACAGATTCATAAAATCACGTATTTTATGGGGTTTTTTTTGGGGGGGGGTTGTTTATGTTACCAATAATAATGCTAATAATAATGCTAATAATAATAATATGCTCTACTTTGGTGAGTTCTACATTTTTGTGACATTCCCATATATGTTGTTCTCATATTCCCATAGCAGGAAACATTTTTTAAAAATAATAACAACTTTGGTTTTACATGACTTATAAAGAAATCCAAAATTTGATGTCTGAAGCCTCCTCTGTCGGAACAGTTTTTTTTTGTTGTTGTAAAAATCTGTGCTGCCGCACTGGTCTGTACTTGAGTTTTAAGGTTAATGTTCCTTTTTTTTTTTTTTTTTTTAAAGAAGAACAAGTTCATGATGCAAAACTCTATTTCCCCTGTCAGTATGCATTTCTTATTCTTTTTATGGCAGCTGGCATCCACTGCATTTACTGCCTCTCAGTACAAACCTGTGACACTATTACTTCTGAACCTGTTTATTCTGCTAGAAATTGGGAACTGTCCTCTACTAGTTCAATCGCATTAATCGCTGCTGGCAAATGGACACCATTTTTGAAAAGGGGGCATAAATTTACTTGGGGGGCTCTCGATATACTGGATGGGGTACCAATCCATTGCAGGGCACACACACACACACACACACACACACACACACTATAGGCAATTTTGGAACACCAATTAGCCTAATCTGCATGTCTTCGAAAGGAAAGGAGAGTACCCAGAGAAAACCCACACAGCATGGGGAGAACATGCTGGGAATCAAACCAGACCCTGGAGGTGCAAGGCGACAGTGCCACACACTTAAGTAATCATGAGCAGGAAGTAAAAGTCAAATGTTTAGATATATTTAGATATTTAAACAGTAAAGTTAAAAGTTTTTAGCTTTAGACTTGTAGTTTTATTATTATTATTATTATTATTATTACAAGGTGGTATCAAAAGTTTCAAGATAAGTTTTGTAACACGCCAACAGAAAGCACCACAAGGCTGCATGCACAGTCACAGGGACCACCGATCTTCACGAGTCAGTGTGCCAAAAGACATCGACCTGTGTACATCCGGAGCTGTGTACCTGGTGACTGATTCTGACCATATGTGTTACCATGTCTGCTATTTCATCACGGACAACAAGTTAGAACAAGGAGCGAACGTGAAATTCTGCATGAACCTGGACAAATCTACCAAAAAGATGTTTAACATGGGTGGCACCCACGCTTCAAGAGCAGAGGAACATCACTGGAAGAGACCTCACCTCCGAAAATGTTGAAACCATTAGACATCTTGTACATGATGTTCATCAGAAAACAATTCACAACATTGCTGCCATTGTTGATGTGTCATACGGAACAATCCATGCAATCCTCACTTGTTATTTTAGCATGCACCGTGTTGCTGCCAAGTTTCGTCCCCAGGCTGCTGATCCAGGAACAGGAGGAACATGCATCCAAGTCTACCAAGAACTGCCAAGAAGTCAGCGTGCCGTAGATGACCCATCCATCATTACCGGAGACGAAACTTGGGTATATGGGTACAACCCTGAGATGAAGCAACAGTCTTCTCAGTGGAAGAGCGTATCATCTTCACGACTGAAAAAGGCGGGACAGGTCCGCAGCACGACCAAGTGCCCGCCCATCATCTTTTTCAATACTCGTGGCATTCTGCATTGGGAATTTATCCCCATGGGCCATTGATTATACTGCCAGGTTTTAAGGCATCCGTGGGAAGACGTACGGTGAAAGAGATCAGATCTGTGGCTCAGGAATCTTGAAACTATATGATACCACCTTGTATTTAGGGCCCAAGCACTATAGGGTGCGCAGGACCCTCTTGTTTTCTTAGGGATTATTTTTTTTCCATGCTTTTGGGCTTTTTGGGGGTCTTAACATGCTCAAAAAATGAGAAAAAAATTAGAGAAAAAAGACAGGTTGGAATCTGCTGCCATTAAGATGCCTGTGAGTCGCATGGCCCGGGGCCCTCAGGGGCCCTCACAGAAGATTTTGCTGCTTAGCTCATACACACTTGCACGTATGCATTCGAAACCCGGTACAAATTTAGAATTCATTGAGTCGAACAACTTTCTCACTACATTTCCTCAACAGGCTCAACTCAACAGCAAGTCAGTTATTTTGCCAAAACGCACCCGATGGATTTTGATATACTCCTCCTAGGGAATTTATACGATTGTCACCAAACTGGGCCTATGTGATCCATTGAGGATGCAAAATTGCAGAGGGATTATTGATATCTCAAACGGGGTCAGCCATGACGATGCCTTAAACTTGCGCTGAAAAGTGGTTAATAACTTTCTGTGTGGCATTATATTTAACGACATTATATTCAGTGACACGTTCAGTGACATCACGTCCAGTGACATCACACTGAGGAACATCATGGTATGAAGCTTTTTTTTTAGCATCTGCGGCCTATTGTACACACATACACATCACAAATGTTAACACTCACAGACACACACACGCACCAACACACTCATACATCACACACATGCACACATACATACACACACATCACATGCATGCACACATACGTACATACACACACATTACAAACGTTAACACTCTGACACTCACACAGGCACACACACAAACACACTCATACACATATACACACGCACGCATGCACAAACACTCATATATCACACAGAAAGTTTCTACAGAAAGTGGATGTGTCATGTGTAGAGAAGAGAAGCATAGAGAAAAAATCTTCTTCTGCAAAGAGTTCAAAGAACTAAAACTAGCAGAGAAGAAATCCATTGTAAGGGAACTGGGTGCGTGTAAAAGGTGCTTGGGGTGTCACAAGGATGGTGACAGGTGCAACGACAGCTATCTTTGCAGGAACAAAGACTGTAAAACGGGAACCCCGTCAGACCACCATTACCTTCTTTGTCCAAAAGGGGAACTCAAGAATATGGGTGGGGAAAGAGCCACCACCAGAGACCCCAGGAAAGGAAGTAGATTTACAGATGGTCACTTTATATATATAAAAATTCATATATTTTATTCATATATTTTATACTTTATATATAAAGTCATATATCATACACACACACATAACAAATGTTAACACGAACTCACACACCACACGAACATGCTCAAACAAATATTTAGGGCACAAACTGACATCAGCTCTATATAGTGTGTGAAGTGTGCAAGTTGTGCGGTGCACCCGGGCGGCGATGGCTTTTTGTAGGTCTTAACACACTCAAATAACACACAGGTTGTGCGGTGCCCCCGGGGTAGTGATGCCGCAGGGTGCTTGGGCCCGCTCATCGTTGCTTGCAACTATATTATTATTATTATTATTATTATTAATATTATTATTAATAATATAAATTGGTTCTATTCTATAAGATTCCTTAAGAACCAATTATCAGGAATATAAAGCAAGCTTGTTAAGGATCAGGGCCCGTATTCACAAAGCTTCTTAAGCCTAAAAGTTGGTCCTAGTGACAAAATTCTAAGAAAATTCTTAGAATTATGACATTTTCTTAGAATTTCCCCTTAAATTTAGGATTAAATCTTAGTAAAGATAAAAATGATTCACGAAACATCTTAGCCCTAAAAACAGCTCCTAAGGTAAAAATTGTTAAGAGTAGAGAGGAGGACTTTTAAGAGGATTAAGAGTTTCTATAGCAGAGGACAAAATGGCGGAAAAGAGAAATATTCTCCAAACACTGAATGTAAAGCTAAAAGTAAACACTGCTCTTCTGTCCAATTTGGTTCTCTTGTTCTTGTACTCCCTTCCATCTCTCTGGGATTGTTGACTACATAGCCTACCATCTAAAAGTGCAACTTAAATAAATCATCCTGCAATCATGCAAATTAATAAAAGGTGAGCCATTTTGATCCCAGCAATCTAAAATAGATTACAAGTAATAAAATCAGTTTGGTAAATAAATGTAAGAACCTAAATATAGTAACTACTTAATGGAAATCGGTTGCTTCAAAAGTAGACACATTTTCAACATTTGGCTGTTTTAATTAACTTTAAGATATTTATATCAAGATATACAATTTCTTTATATACAAACATGATTATTTCACTGTCTATTCTCATATATTCTATTTTCACAAAAAGTGCATTTCAAGGCCTTTACAGAGGTCAGAGGTTATTTTTTATCAACCAATCACAGTCCTTGAATTGCTGAGTCATCCCGAGCAATGGGGTCGACCACGCCTCCTCACTAAGATAAAGGTTTCTGTACTTTCCTTCCTTAGAGTTGCTCTGAGAAGTTTCCTAAATCACTTTTAGACAGCTAGGACTTTTTGAGCTAATATAGGAGCTCTCTGAGAGAATTCTAAGAAGTTTTGTGAATACGGGCCCAGATTTCTCATCTGATTCACACAAGGATGCTAGGATACTATTTCAAAACATCAAACAACAGTGACATCTACTGGAGAGCTGGTGTTCAACACAATGTTTCTTACTGAGAATTTTTACAGTATATAATCAAACATGTTAATGTGTTTTCTTAATAGGAATTGAAAGCGATACTGTATTTGCTGTAAAAAAAAAATAAAATAAAATAAAAACAATAAAGCATTTGTGCAGAAATTATTTATCTACATATAATTTCTGACAAGGGCAATAATTTCAAACAAAAACATGCTAAAGAAATAAAGCCAAGGTTGACATTCTACTTTCCAGCAACTTTTTAAACTAGCTAGTATACAGTAATCAGTTAATACAGCTAAGGTATATCGCCACCTTGTGGAGAGGAAAGTTGCTATATTGTTGGAGCGTGATGCTAATAATGCCAAGGTTGTGGGTTTGATCCCTGTACGGGCCATCATCCTTTTTCCATGCTGTAAAATTATTTCTAATGACAAAACCAAAGGAATGAAGTGGTTGCTGCGGAGCCAGGATATCTGTGCTGGATACATATGGTACTTTCCACATGTTTTTTCTGTTTTTTAACAGGTCTTAAGGTCCTCATCCACCTCCAGGGCCCTGGGTGGTCAGTCCAACATTTACCTCTGCAATGATAACCGTGTAATGATTCACTACTACCTGAAGCTCCTTTAAGATCAGACCTATAGCTGTATAATTTGTAGCTGTCAAATTTCTTCTCGACACATTGTGCAGGCTAAAGTCCAGCGTGAAAATGATTTATTTAGCCAAGACTTTTATGAGTAGATTTGTCTAGATAAATGGACCTAGAGTATTATGGTGAACTGGTATATTTGGATGTTGTCTTCCCCACCCTCACTGATCACTCAGGTTTGTTGATGGTGGTGTAACTGGTTGTTTTACTTCCCAGGGAGCCCTCATGTCTTTGTTTTTTCTGGCTCATGCTGTCAGAGTTGCTGAATGCTGAAGTCTCTGCTTGCACACAAAAAATATACATTCGTTGTTGGTCTTTTGGCTGCTCCCGGCAAGGGGTCATCACAGCGGAATATCCAGTCCGCACAACAACTTGGCACAGGTTTTACGCCGGATGCTTTATCCGGGCTTGGGGCCGGTTGGGGGCAATGGCTGTCAATCGAGCCCGGGCCTTCCACATGGCAGGCGAAACACCTACCACTGAGCCACCAGTGCCCCCCAAATATATACATTCGTCTTATATATAAACGTGACGATACCTACGCAAAAAAAAGTTCTGTCAGCTTGGCGGTGGATGGTTGGCTGACCGATTTTCCTAGTTTTTGCTGATGATAAGCATCCTCACAACACAATGCCACCATTACCATGCTTCACTGAGTGATGAGCTGCATTGATGTTCCGTCAGATATAATGCCTTGTGTTAAAGGCAAACTGTTTTCCATCATGCCTTTTTGCAAATGGTTTATTTTAAAATCAAACCCTTATTGATAACTAAAAACAATAAGTCCCAGATTTTATTGTAGCTCATTGGTCTCCATTACGCCGTTTGTCTCAGTATGTTACCTAATAAATTCCAAAAACAGGAGGATTTATCCTGAGGTCATGTGACATTTTAATTGCACAAAGCTGGAGTAATTATGTAATTCTCATGGGAACCTGTTGTACCAGAGCCAATTTAGGAGTATCCCAGCAGCAGGGGTGAATGCACACAACATTTTTCAAAAAAGTCATATTGGTCAATCTGTGGGTTGCCTGCCCTAGAGACAAATAGCTAGGAATCCTGAAAATCTGCTTTCTACCATTTACAGAACTATAGGTCAATTAAAAAAAATAAGGCAAAACACCCATGCTAATTGATGTGAGGTTTCTGAAGCCTTTGTGTTGTTTGCATAGAGTGTTTGCCATGTCACTGTACAGATGATACCATTAATATAGGCTATGATTTAGATTTTCAGTGCACAGGTTGGATATGTTCTTAGACATCATCATAGTTTTTGAGTCTAGCAAGCTAATGTTAGCCAGCAGATCTGAAAGACATCACAGCATGCCTGCTCATTTTGAAAGTTTAAGGTTAGGTTTATTTATTATCCATTGAATTCCCATATTATTCAGCCACCACCTTGACCAGGATAAAGACCTTATTGTGAATTAATGAATGATTTCGAAGGGGTATAACTGTAGATATAACTGTGGATAGCTATGGGATGAAATTAAGAGTAACTCATGGTTTATTATAAATAAACGGGTGACACAAAAGAGGTTGTTGAATATGAGAAATATACAGACTAGCACTTATGAAAACTTTTTTTATGTAGTAACATCCACATGTCTCCTAGTTTAAGTACTGGTTTTTGTTTTTGTTACAATGTCCATAGTCCCCTGCAGGTTTTGCCATGATCTGGGTGTGGCTTTTGTGACAGACAAGCTGTTTAAATACCTATTCATCTTTCTTCTCCTGCCTTCACTCTGACTTTGGTGAGGAACTGTGGAAAGCTCTTTTTTTGGTACGTTCATTTCCCCATTGCATTTTGTTTAAGGACGCTTTCAGAACTATCGAGATATGTGAGCGTTTTTACCTGTTAGGATTATTTTTTAATCTGGATGACAAGTAATATGTGTCGATTTTTATGATTGTTTCATTTATTGTGCATTGTTTTTCCCTTATGTGTCAAGCAGAAATAAAGAAAGAAAAAGAAAGAGAGAGAAAATGGTGAGTCAAAATAGTATACGTTTTTATTTGTTTAATTGTTATGCTTTTAATAATAATAATAATAATAATAATAATAAAAAGAAGAAGAAGAAGAATTAATGCATCCCAAAAAACTTCGCTTGCTTTTCTTTCTATTTAGAATTCCTTCCATCACTTTAATAACGAACTTTTCACATTGTGCATTTATATAAATAAAGGAAAGGTTCTGTCTGTACATTGGTCAGAACTCGCTCTTTTAATCCTAATATTTCATACATTTAAGGAACCAAAACCAGTCTCAGAAAATTTTGTGTCTGTAGATCTGTCCGTCTGTTTGTCTGTCCAGCCAGATTTTGTCACAGAATCACACAAATCTGGCTGTACAGAATGTAACGAAATTTGCTGTAATTAGATATCTGCCTGAAATTTAACCTGCAGCATAAATGAAATCAAAATGTTGAGTAAAAGTGATGTCTAATCTACTTTAAGATAAGCTACTAATAAGCTACTTGCTCAATCTAAACAAACGCCAGCACCAATAGGTATTAATTAGAAAATCAAAACTGACTATTTTTACTGGGATTAGTTCATATTTCGTATAAGTGAATTTTAATACACTGGAGTCGTTTGAAGACAAAACTTAATCTGCAATATGCAATGTTGCTCATGTGTTCAAAATTATTTAGACATACAGATAGTGTATGTTAATGATTTCATTACCACTTGTATATATCATGGAGATTCATCACACCACTAAAATCAAAATGCTCTGCGCAATCCCTGCACAATAAAGATCCCACATTGCTTGTTTGACAGTTAAGAAGGTGAGGCCTACTGTACATTCCTGGTCCACACACAATCATCTCACACTTTCCCAAGAGTGGGAAAAACAACAATTCTTACAAGTCTTAAAGGTTCTCCCACTCCTTTCATAAATTTCAGTAAATTTGTATTTACTGTTTAATTTTTGAAGGTGGAAGTGAATGAATTCCCTTTTAAATCTGGTTTCTTTTCAAGTTTCAGTCTCACGTCTTATCAAGGAGTTTTTTTTTTATTAAGGGATCTTAATATAAATTGAGCTGCAGATTTCTGTAAAGCTGTTTTGCAGGGTTAACAACTGTTAAATGCACTATGCATAAAATGTAAAATGCATAATAATGCAAAAAATATTACTAAAATATATTTTTTTATTACCAGACACCTTATTCAGGATGTTGTAGCTTCACTTTAGAAGATAACCTAGTCATCTGAAGTATCCAGAGGTTGGAAAACAGGTTTCTCTTGTAGTTAAATACTATGAGCTGAGATGTACTGTATGAGAGAGTTTTGCAATCTTTTTTCCCTCTTGTATATACTGATGACTCATATGTCATTTGCATATAAGCTGTATTTGCATGGATGCATGAGTAAACCTTGATAAACCAATTAAATGAGCACGGGTTACAGAGCTTCAAACACGATGATGGCTTTCGAAGTACAACCCTGGGAGTGTCTGAATAGCTGAAATCTGTGTATTCCACATCTTACCACCCACCCTGGCCTGATCAGACAGGAAAACTGTGGTTTGGATTAGGACTTGTGCATGCAAACAAAACAGGATGTAAAAATTTAATATATACGAAGCCAATTCTTCCATCTGAAGATACAAAAGTCCAAACATAATAATTCTTGTTGCCACAAAAATCATACCATTGGTGCTTATTTAACATGAACTTGTTCTAAGCAGTTCTAATTGATCAGAGGTGCGGGTAGTTTTCACATTTTGAAATGAATACTACTACTACTACTACTACTACTAATAATAATAATAATAATTATTATTCTTAATTAATCATCTTGGGCTAAATGTATTCCACCTAAAACCATAGACAGGCTCATGTTTTACCCAAAAGCCCCACATTGGTGTCCTTTTATAATAATGTATCATTACTGTGTTTAGTGAGATCCTAAAACACCGTATTTAACCACATTGCAACACTGATATTAAAGTAGGTTTAAGTTTGATGGGAAGCTGTAAACTCGAATGCATTATTTTCCTGCTCTGTTGAATCTTTGGGTTTGAGCAGTATTTCTGATTTAGAGAGCCTGGAAAGCATTGGACAGTAGTGCAAATTGCAGAATATCAGACTAGTGTCTTCAATTCATAGTTCCCTTGTAGTACTTGATACTCTGTTGTTCCAAAGACGACACGAGCCGGTCTGCATGCCAGAGACGTCACGTGAGATTGGAGTTGGATTTAGCGTAGCAAGACTTGTTTCAACGGTGACAGCCGCCACTCCATTCCATCTATGGATGTACTGCTGATACTCTCAGTTTTTCTTTTAAATTATGTATTTATTACATTATTTCAGAATTCTTACTTTAATCTCTGAGTCTGAGAAATCAGAACGCAAATATTCTTTAATGGTGACCCTAATACTCTTTTTAAATGCCACATTTTTTGCATAATTCTGACCAAAAAAAAATTCTGAGAAATTTCTCAATCCAAATAGTAAAATATTTAGTGTATGTCAGTTAACTTTAATGTACTGAACATCACAATACTAGGTTGTTAATATATCACACATGCAATACACCCAATAGTAATAATGTCATGTACTTGACAAATGTTAGATTTATAAAGGTTTCTTTGTAAACCCATTTACTAATAAATGTGAAAGTGTATGCTTGAAATTAAGGAAAGAATGATGGTATGATGGTATTGCGTTTGCTTTTGAGATTGCCTGCTATTGCGTAATACTCACTTCTGTCTTAGCCAGTGTCTGCCCCATAAACCCACTTTATCCCCACCCTGCTCTCTCTCCCTCTTATTATCTTTCCACCCTCATCCCACACTTCTTTTTTTTTTGCTGACCTTCATTAGTTCTTCATTAGTTCAAAAGGCAAAATTGGTTATTCATATTGTTAACGCATTGTGTTTATTACAGTCATCCTAGACGTCATTTATTTATTTATTTATTTATTTATTTATTTTAAGCTTTACAGAAATCCACTGGACTGTAGTGAAGAGCTCCAGTTTTGAATTCTGGAAAATAAATGAACATTGCCTTTTTATTTCCTCTGCCCAGGCTGGAAGAGGAACCATCAAGCCTCAGAGCGGATTCAACGCCAACGCTGATGCTGAGACTCTTTTCAAGGCCATGAAAGGATTCGGTTAGTCGCATAGTGCACACGGCCACACACAGCTGTTAAAGAGCATTAAAATACAGCGCCTTGCAAAAGTATTCATACCCTTTGAACTTTTCCACATTTTGTCATGTTACAATAACAAACGTAAATGTATTTTATTGGGATTTTATGTGGTAGACCAACACAAAGTGGCACATAATTGTGAAGCAGAGGGAATTAAAAAAATATATATATTTTAAAATAAAGATCTGAAAAATGAGGCATGCATTTGTATTCAGCCCCTATAACACTGATACCTGTAACTAAGATCCAGTAGAACCAACTGCCTTCAGAACCCACTGTACAGTATATACAGTAAAAGTGAAAGTGAACATGCGTTGATAATTGATTAAGATATTCGTGCTGAATGGCTGGCTGGATGGAAAGTTTGGATATTTGAATAACAAAAACAATTCTTCATCCCTTTTTAAATAAAACATATGAATGGAAGCAAATGTAACTTCTTCTGCTTCCAGTCAGCAAGATGTTCAGTGCCATTCATAAGTGCATAAGTATTCACCTCCGCTGAACACTTTTTGTATTTACATAATTTTAAAACAATTGCACAATCTTAGATTCTAATATAGTGATGTCTACAGTATTTCAAGTGGAAAGGCTCCTGGGGGGGTGAATACTTATGCACTGCACTGTACTGTATGGAGGTACTGGATACAGCTAAAGAACATAAGCACATTTTGTGTATGTAACTTTAAGGTAATTTTAACACTGGAGTTTGCTGTGTGTTTAGGCACTGATGAAAAAACCATTCTGCAGCTGCTGACGTCTCGCAGTAACGCTCAGCGGCAGCAGATCAAGACCGCCTTCAAGACCCTGCACGGCAAGGTAAAGACTGTACATTTTCTGTTTACTGTTCAAAATGTTTCAAATAAAATGAAGAGTAAAAAAAAAAAAAGGTCTAAAACTTTTATAAATACTGTGTATTAAGGTAACATGATTTCTCACAGCTCTATGCAAAAGTAAGTCAGTTAAAGCCACAATAAATATTTAACACAATAATCTTTTTTAAACGTATTTTAAACTTCATTAATGTTTTTTAATGCTAAGTATCAAGCTTTATTCTAAATTCATTCTCATTCTCTTTTTTCATTGTCTCATGATGTAGAGTTATCATCAGTCACGCTAAAGCAAACACCAGAACAATGAAACAACCAGTACATCACTCGGATGTCAAATTCATAGAGAGCAAACAGATGTTAGGAGATGATTAGTAAATGACTAAAGAACCAGTATTTGACCATGTTACGTCTGGAAAGAACTCAGATAAAGTCTGTACAGGTGTTATTCCTTAGTGGTGTTTGAGAATTGTTAATTGTAGTTTAGTACTGTATATAAACAGGGTTATCCTGGCTGAATAATTGAGTTCATAGAAAGCAACAAGTCATACTTTTCTGTTGTTACATTCAAGGATGGGAGTTTATAATTACTGATTCATGGCACTGCATGTGTTTGTCATCTGGTGATTTTTTTTAATTTTTATTATTTACATCCAGTGAAAGAAATGCAATATGTGTAACTTTGAAACTTGATCCACAAAAAAAAAAAAAAAAGTGGTTAGCACTGTCGCCTTGCACCTCCAGGGTCTGGGTTTGATTCCCTTCTCGGGTCAGCGTGCATGGAGTTTGCATGTTCTCCTGGTGCTTGGTGGGTTTCCTCTGGGTGCTCCTCTTTCGCTTTCTCTGAGGTTAGGCTAATCGGCGTTCCCAAATTGCCTGTAGTGTGTGTGTGTGTGATGGATTAGCACCCCCATCCAGAGTGTCCAGACACTTTGTGCACAAAGTCTCGTGGGATATGATCCAGGCCCCTGTGACACTGTATACAGGATAAAGCGGTATAGATGCGATGAGATGGGAATCGACCCATCACAATTCAATTTTGACAATAAGTTTTTTAATTACGGAAGCGTGTTTTAAAATTCCGTACTCAAAGTAAAAAATATGTGTTTAAAAAAATCAGTATTCATTTAAATGAGCTAAAACATATAGATGTATTGATGCCCTTAAAATCATTAACTTAACTAATTAAGGACACTTTGATTGTCCTCCTTTGTCCTGTGAACCTGTTTAACCTCTAGCCTGTGAATTCATGTCTTGTGTTTGAAGTAGTTACTTTGCATATATCTTCATTCTCTCTCTCTCTCTCTCTCTCTCTCTCTCTCTCTCTCTCTCTCTAGGATTTGGCAGCGGAACTGAAGTCAGAGTTGGGAGGACACTTTGAGACTGTGATTTTGGCATTGTTGGAGACTCCTACAATGTATGATGTGAAGTGCCTGAAGGATGCCACTTCGGTACACACACACACACACACACACACACACACACACACACACACTTACTTATATCAAGTCAAGTCAAGTTATATGTGGTTCTATTAGATGCATACACCCTCACCTCAGTCTGAGATTTTATTGTTGTTGTTTCAGGGCGTAGGAACAAGTGAAAAGGTTTTGATTCACATCCTGGCTTCAAGAACCTGCAGTGAGATTCAAGCGATCAATGCCGCTTACAAGCAGGGTACGGGAGTGTGTGATGTGTACTTTTGTATGAGTGCAAGTTACAAGCTGTTGGTTATGCGCATAATAATAACAATAATAATCATAATCATAATAATAGATCTTTTAAGGACTAGGTTTGGTTGGGCTGCTATCGAAAATAAAGTGTGTGTGTGTGTGTTTATAGAGTATGGTAAAAGCCTGGAGCAGGATGTAACTGGTGAGGTCTCTGGAGACTTCAAGGAGCTGCTGGTTGTCTTGCTGCAGGTAATGTTACTAGGCAGCAGCAGATGCATATTTGAATTAACTTTTAATGGTAGTGATTGCATTATATCAGTAAGGAGAATAGTATAAGAATGTGTATCTTAATTATTGCTTTGATGAGAGCTTTTTGGTTTTAGGCAAACAGACAGCAGGGTGTGCAAGAGGCCAACGTACAGAGTGATGCAAAGGTAAGAATTTATTGTAGAAAAGTTAAGATATAACAAGACTATATCAGTGTGGGAAATACTGACATCTAGTGGACAAGATGTAGTATGTGAATGTTCAAGTGCTTTAGAACTTTGCAGTGTTGTAGCACCTGATGTCTGATGTCTTTATATTTTAGAATGACAAAATAAAATAGTTTTCAGTGCAGTTTGGGGAAAAAAAACAGGAAAAAAACTTATTTTGATAGAATTATTTATTATAAATGTTATTTAGTATTAGTGTTATTTCATGTGTGTGACTGCAGGCCCTCTTAGCAGCAGGAGAAAAGAAGTTTGGTACAGATGAAGATACATTTGTCAGCATTTTGGGGAATCGCAGCGCTGAACATCTCAGAAGAGGTATATTCCTCACTGTCTCTCTCATTTTATATCATACAGAATTATTGGCACCCTTCATAAAAATTAATCTGTGTAGAAAAGTCCCTCACATTTAGCGTACTCCCAGAAGTAGGGAAATTCTTACATCAATTCCAGAAAAACAGACGGTTATGCAAAGTTATGCAGAACTCTGAACTGCAGGTTGTGAAAATATTGAAGGACAGTTGTCACTGTCATCACTTTTAGTGTCAGGAGTGAAAACCTTTGAAAGAATTCTGTGAAACAGCATCATTTGATTATGCTTATGCCATACAGGTGCATCTCAATAAATTAAAATATCATCAAAAAGTTGATTAATTTCTGTAATTCAATTCAAAATGAGAAACTCATCTATTTTATATATATATATATATATATATATATATTTATTACACACAGGCTGATATATTTCAAGTGCTTATTTCCTTTAATGTTGATAATTATGGCTTACAGCTAATGAAAACCCCAAATTCAGTATCTCAGAAAATTGGAATATTACTTAAGGCGAGAAAAAATTAACACAGAAATGTTGGGCTACTGAAATGTTTGAACAAGTAAACCTCTCAATACTTGGTCGGGGCTCACTTTGCATGAATTACTGCAATGCCTTCAGCTCTTCTGCATTGTCGGGTCTGGTGTCTCGCATCTTCCTTATCATGGTTCCTCATAGATTCTCTACAGAGTTTAAGTTGGGTGAGTTTGCAGGTCCATCAAGCACAGGGATACCATGGTCCTTAAACCAGGTATTAGTACTTTTGGCAGTGTGAGCAGGTGCCAAGTCCTGCTGGAAAATGAAGCTGGTCAGCAGAGAGAAGTCTGAAGTGCTCTAAAACCTCCTGGTAGACGGCTGCGCTGACCTTGGACCTGATAAAACACAGTGGACCAACACCAGCAGATGACGGGGCTCACCAAACCACCACTGACTGTACAAACTTTATCCTAGACTTCAAGCAACTTGGATTTTGTTCCTCTCCTCTCCAGACACAGGGACCTTGATTTCCAAATGAAATGGAAAATTTACTTTCATCTGAAAAGAGGACTTTGGCGCACTGAGCTACTGTCCGGTCCTTAGCCCAGGTAAGACACCTCTGACGTTTGTCTCTGGTTCAAGAGTGGCTTGACACGAGGAATGCGACGGTTGTAGCCCATGTCCTGGATGCGTCTGTGTGTGGTGGCGCTTGAAGCACCGACTCCAGCTGCTGTCCACTCCTGTTGCATCTCCCCCAAATTCCTGAATGGGCCTGATTTCACAATCCTCTCAAAGCTGTGGTTATCCCTGTTGCATGAGCACCTTTTTCTACATATCCTTCCATTTAACTTTCCATTAATGTGCTTGGATACAGCACTCTGTAAACTTCTTTAGCAATGACCTTTTGTGGCCCACTGAACCAGACCGAGAGACCATTTAAAGGCTCAGGAAACCTTTGCAGGTGTTAATTAGCTGATTAGAGTGTGACACCATGAGACTCTAATACTGAACTTTTTCGCAATATTCAACATTTTCTGAGAAACTGAATTTTGGGTTTTCATTAGCTGTAAGCCATAATCATCAAAATTAAAAGAAATAAACACTTAAAATATATCAGTCTGTGTGTAGTGAATCTATATAATATATGAGTTTCACTTTTTGAATTGAATTACGGAAATAAATCAACTTTTTGTTTCTAATTTATTGAGTTGTAGATATACTCAGTGACATCAGCGTGGTTTTAGCGTGGTTCTGCGTGCTCGAAATGCACACAGGTTGTGTAGTGCATCCAGGTGGCAATGGCACAGGTGCTTGGGCTTGCTCATCGTTGCTTGCAACTATATTTAAAAAATATATATATATAATATTTTTTCAATCATCTGGGACCTTTTGGGGGTCTTAACATGCTTAATATGCTCAACTTGTGGAAATTGTCACACAGGTTGAAATCTGCTGCCATTAGGACGCCTGCGAGTCTGGGCACTGAGCGTTTTGCTGCATACAGTAGCTCATACAAACTTGCACATACTGTACAGTGGGGCAAAAAAGTATTTAGTCAGCCACTAATTGTGCAAGTTCTCCCACTTAAAAAGATGAGAGAGGTCTGTAATTTTCATCATGGATATACCTCAACTATGAGAGACAAAATACGAAAAAAAATCCAGAAAATCACTTTTTTTTCACATTTTTCACAGTTTTAATGAATTAATTGGTAAATTCCTCAGTAAAAAAAAATAAGTGTTTGGTCACCTACAAACAAGCAAGATTTCTGGCTCTCACAGACCTGTAACTTCTTCTTTAAAAGGCTCCTTTGTCTTTCACAAGTCACCTGTATGAATGGCATCTGTTATCAGTATAAAAGACACCTGTCCACAACCTCAAACAGTCACACTCCAAACTCCACTACGGCCAAGACCAAAGAGCTG
>JAOVVA010000034.1:9218329-9230590 GCA_028565275.1 Leiocassis micropogon
TTATTAGAAAATGGAAGACATACAAGACCACTGATAATCTCCCTCGATCTGGGGCTCCACGCAAGATCTCACCCTGTAGGGTTGAAATGATCACAAGAACTGTGAGCAAAAATCCCAGAACCACACGGGGGGGACCTAGTGAATGACCTGCAGAAACCTGTAGGTTCTTCCTCCAACCTGTAGGTTCTTCCTCCAACCTGTAGGTTCTTCCTCCAACCTGTAGACTTTCAGTATGTGTGTATGGTTGAGGAACTACAGTAAAACTAGGTCTTGTGCTCCTCATTGATTTGTGTTTCTTTGTTGCAGTGTTTGCAGAGTATACAAAACTGTCTGGATTCCAGATTGAAGACAGTATTAAGAAAGAAATCAGTGGACACCTGGAAGAACTGATGCTGGCTGTGGGTAAGACAGATACAGTACATTTATTTATTTATTTATTTATTTTTACGCAGAGTTATGCAGAGTGAGCAGTAGATGGTTAGGGCGTTGCTAAGTGTCTCGGCAGTGCTGGGATTTCAGCTCACAGCCTTCTGATCAACAGTGTGAAGCCTCTTAACCACTGAGCCAGCACTCGCATATACTGTAGTTGACAACTATTAGTTCATATCCACAATCAAACTCTGATATGTCTTCTCCTCTACTATGTTTTTATTTTTATTTTTGTGTACTAACTATGTACTATTCCTCTCTCCTGTATTTGCTGTCTCTTACAGTAAAGTGTGCCAAAAGCGTTCCTGCCTATTTGGCTGAGTGTCTGTATAATGCAATTAAGGTAAGAGTCTAGGTTTATGCCAAATCTCTTCATATAGTGTAGTTTGTGCAACTGAGACATTGTAGAAGCACTGAGACCGTGTAAAATTATAAGCAGTCTCTGGAACCATTGCTTTTTAAGGATTATGTACAGAAGATTTCTTGCGCACTACTGTCTTCCACATCACTGTCCAACAGTTTAGCAGATAAAAGTTTAGCTGATATTGTGCAGAGGTGGACACCCTGGCTTCAGAAACTATAAGTCCTCCGACATCTAATTACTACAACTCTTCAGGCAAGAACTTATTTAGTTATATGAGTATATATACCTTTTGGCCACCACTATATTGTTGATGTGTCATCATACAGTACCAGACAAAAGTTTGAACATGCCTTCTAATTCCATGGTCTTTCCTGGTTTTTATTTCTTTCTACATTGTAAAACAATGCTAAATATCTTTTTTGAGCAGTTGATATTGAGACGTTTCTGCCAGTTATGCTCGGTAACGGCTCTAATCTGAGATAATGCTCTTGGTCTTCATGAGGGCCAGTTTTATCATGGTGCTGTCTGAGTTTTACAAATGCAATTGACAACAATGTTTTTTTGCAAGAACTTTTCCAAATAAGCTGACTTTTGTGTTTTAAAATAACAACTGACTGTTGTTGTTGTTGTTACTTAATTACAGTACCTAATGTATTATGTTTTATGTGCCATAAAAGTATTATTTCATAGTTTTGAAATCTATGTAGAAAATCTATGTAGAAAATAAATCACAAATCAAAAACCAGTAAAAGTAAAAGTGTGTCAACACTTTCGACTGGTAGTGTATGAACATTCTTACAGTCAATAAGTGTTTAAAGCATGGTGGTGCTGATGCAAACCATCCATCCCTACAGGGCACAGGGACTGACGATAAGACGCTGATAGAGATCATGGTGTCCCGCAGTGAAATCGACATGCTGGACATACGGGCGGAGTTCAGGAAGATGTATTCCACTTCTCTGTACAAAATGATTAAGGTACTGTATGTACACTCGGCCACGTTGTCATATTGTTTAAATTACAGTACACCAATGTTTGAACAATATTGTTCTCTCTCTCTCTTGTTAATCTTCATTACAGGATGATATCGCTGGTGATTACGAAAAAACCCTGCTTCTGTTATGTGGCGGTGATGATGCCTAAATCTGCTCCTCGACCTACAAGCGTGAACAGCGATTCAACATTCAACAGTTACACAGTTTTGATGAATTTCTGAAAAATATTAATTTTTTGTGCATGTTACTAACGCATGCATAGTAACTCTGATAATCTGCAATAATAAAGGCAATTTGAAGTGATTCACTAGATTAATTATTAATAAAGCAAACCTGTCCTTTCAAATAATCTCCAGACAAATAAAATCTTTTGTGTCCCTATTACAAAAGTAGACTGTTCATTTTAATCTTTTTTAATTCAATAAAGTTTTTTTTTTCATATAGCGCTTTTAAAGGAAAGTCAGAAAAGTTTTAATAATATATTTATAGTACCAGCACATTTGCTCAAACATGCAACACATTTTATCATAAAACTCCTGAGAGAGATGATGACATTAATACAGGCTACAATTTAAAATTTGGATTACAGTAGGTCAGATATGTTCTCATACATGATCATAGAATTGTTCAAAGTTTTGTTTTTGGCAGCTAATCTGAAAGACGTCCCCGTCACAGCATGTCAGCTCACTCTGCAAGTTTGAAGTCAGGCTTATTTATTAGCAATTAAATTCTTATATTATTCAGCCACCACCTTGACTAGGATAAAGACATTATTGTAAATTAACAAATGGTTTTGAAGGGGTATAAAAATAGGGGGGTATCTATGGTAGGGGTATCTATGGTATGGTAAGTGCAATGCACAACTGTAATGCTACCAAGACATGGTTTGATTTTGGTTCTCGTTTTTCCCTTTCATCTTAGTTTTGGATTTGTCGCTATGCTAATAAATTTCATGGCATTGATCAACTGCTCCCTCTGTCTCGCGATTTGGCTTTGGTATAGACGGCCTTGGCCATCTGCATTAATTCTTTTAGCCACACCTTATCCACAATGATATTGGGCAAAGCGAGCCAACATGCCCTCCTCGGAGCACATCAGCAGGAGCTTATTGGTCCAGGCTCCGCTCCTTTCTTTCCAAATGGTCCCTGATTTTTCAACTACAGGCCTCCACCTTCTCCTTAGAATGCTCCAAAGTAGCATATATCATAACGTTTCTCATGGAGAGGGCTCAAGACCCTGCTGCTTCAACTTTGAGGACTTGAGGAGGGTGTTTGATCGCTCCTGTCATGGCAGAGAGGCAGGGAGCAAATTTTTAAAGCTTCATCAGGGTTCTCACATAGCCTATATAACTACACCATAAAGTTTGGGACGCTGGCACTTTTGATTGGATGGAACGACTGAGCCCCTACTGTATGTGATGCATTCTTTGAAGGGATTTCAGGAGCAGTCAAGAGCAAACTAGTCCGTCAGGAACTACCCACATCGCTCCACAAACTCATGGACCTGTCTAGCGTGTTCCCTGGAAAAAGGCTGAATACAAAAGCATGCCACACTTCAGATTCTTATTTGTCATTTTCCTTCTATTTCACAATTATGCGCCACTGTGTGTTGCTGTATCACATAAGATCCTAATAAAATACATTTACATTTGTGGTTGTAATGTGACAAAATGCGGAAAAGTTCAAGGAGTATAAATACTTTTTGCAAGGCAGTATATCGTTTTAGGTAATCTGTAACACACACTCGCCTTTCAGTCAGTTAAAAAAAAAATACAATGCCCATAATCCCCTGCAGGTCGTGCCATGATCTGGGTGTGGCTCTTGTGACAGACAAGCTGTTTAAATACCCATTCATCTTTCTTTTCCTGCATTCACTCTGACTCTGTCGAGGAGCTGTGGAAAGCTCATTTTTGGTACGTTCATTTGCTTTAAATCCACTTTGCATTCTGATCAAGGATGCTTCAAGATAAGTTTAAAGCTTTTACCTGTTGGGATATTTTTTTACTTGGATGTCAGGTTGTCGTTTTTTATTATTGTTTAATTTATTGTGCACTGTTTTTTCCTTTTTGTGCCAAATAGAAATAAAAAAAGAAGGGAGAGAAAGAGACAGTGAAAATGGTAAGTCAAAAATTGTTTATTTTTAAACTATTATGCTTTTAGTGATTATGATGACAATAACGATGATGATTAATGAATCCTGAACGGAATTCTTTGTGCCACTTTATCAACAAAAGTTTTATGTTATGCATATCTTGTAAATTTTTTTTTTTTTTTTTTTTTTTACTAACAAAACTTTGGCAAACATGTGCTCAAGTGCTCATTGCTCACACCACTATAATAAAAATGGTCTGCACAAAACCGGCTCAGCAACCATCCTGCATTACTGGTTAAGAAAGGGCGATGCCTACATTCCAGGTCCACACACAATCATCGAACACTCCCACAAGTGGGGGAAAAAAAAAGCAAAAAACAATTCTCACAAGTCCTACAAGTTCTCCCTCTCCTTTCATTCTTTATATCAAATTTTAAGACTCCTGTCGTATCCACCAGCAGTATTTTCGATGTGTAATTTGATTTTTCCACTAATTAAAGCAATAATTGATGACCAGCTCTTAAGCATCAAATGAGATTAATTCTCCAAGTTTGGGCTTCAAAATAATTTAAGCATCACTTTTTGGTTACTTGTGTGGACTTATTCTTGGATGTTGTGTCTGGTCCCTGATGGAACATCAGTCTCATGTTTGATCCAATAGATCATCTCACCAGAATACTATACACTTGTATTTAGATTTTTGAAGGTAGAAGTCAATGAAATTCCCTTTTGAATCTGTTTTTTTTTTTCCCCACTTCAGTTTCATGTCTTATCAGGATGTTTTTCCTCATTACAAGCTTGCTCAAGGAATCTAAAGATATCATAGATAAGATCTATATATTAGATTTTGGAGCTTTACTTGTAAGATAAATGGCAGCACGCATGGCTTAGTGGTTCCCACTGTTGCCTTGCACGGCCAGGTCCTGGGTTCGGTTCTCACCTCAGGTCTGTGTGCATGGAGTTTGACTGTTTTCCCCTTGCTTGGTGGGTTTTCTTTGGGTTCTCCGGTTTCCTCCCATTGTTCAAAGATGTCCCGATTGGGCTAATTGGCGTTCCCAAATTGCACGCTGTGTGTGAATGTTGACTCAGTTGATCAAGGCTTGGGGTTACTGATTGGAAGATCAGGAGTTAAAGTCCCTGCACCAACAACTTGCCACGGTTGAGCCCTTGAGCAAGTGCTGTAGGGACGCTGAATTCTGGCTGTCTCTGCCCTCTGACCCCGGCTTCCTAACTTGAATATCTGAAAAATACATTTGAGTACATTTGACAAATAATTGAATCATTATTATCTAAAGTATCCATAGGTATCTCTTGTACTTAAATATGTGCTGAGATGTAGAAAACGTTTTGCCATCTTTTTGTTCCTCTTGATTATACTAATGACTCATATGGCATTTGCATATGAATTGTGTTTGCATAGATGCATGCGTAACCCTTGATAAACATTAATAATCCCTATTATACCAATTAAACGAGCATGGATCCTGGGCTGTAAACACAATGCTGGCTTTCTCACAGGCAAGAAAAGTTTGATACAAAAACACAATAGAGAAGTGAGCTTGCATTTTATCTTCTGAAACATTCTGCTCTGTTGAATCAGGAGCACATGATCCCACGTCCTTCCACCCACCGTGGCCTGATCAGACAGGAACGCTGTTGTTTGGATTGGGATTTGTGCATACAAACACAACAGGAAGTGAAAATCTCTGGGCTGTTCAGTTGGTGCTTCCATTTGAAGATACAAAAGTTTAAGCATAAATAATTTAATGCTGCAAAAAAAGTCAAATAGATCAACTATAACTCCAGGGATGCATTCCATGGTCTGTTCTTGTTCCGCCAAGTGCCGCTATTTTAAAGCAAGGCATGGGATAAAGTCGCTTTCTTACTTCTGTGAAAAGGCTTGCGACAGTTGTAGTTGTGGGTTGTACTGTAGTTTCTTTGGCATCTCTTATTACTCATATTAATGGTGGGAATTTGGACCAATATGACCGTATACCAACCTTAGGAAGTGTCATACTTTCTTAATTTATTCCCTCTGCCCAGGCTGGAAGAGGAACCATCAAGCCTCAGAGCGGATTCAACGCCAATGCTGATGCAGACGCTCTTTTCAAGGCTATGAAAGGATTCGGTTAGTCACAGTGCACACTGCCACACACAGCTGTTTCAGAGTGCCAGAAACTAATTTTTAAATTTTAGACAAATGTAAACTCTTACTGTATGAATGTACATTTTCACATTTTGTATTTACATCATTTCAAAACAGTAAATAACTAAAAGTGATTAATAAATTACATGGTTAATAATATTTCGAGTGGAAAGGCTCCTGGGCGTAAATACTTATGCATGGCACTGTACTGTTTTAGGCACTGATGAAAAAACCATTCTGCAGCTGCTGACGTCTCGCAGTAACGCTCAGCGGCAGCAGATCAAGACCGCCTTCAAGACCCTGCACGGAAAGGTAAAGACTGTACATTTTACAGTACTTTAAATGAAATAAAAAGTAAAAAAAAAAAAATCTAACTTGTTGCATAAATATCTATAAATACTATCAAGCTCTAGTCCTAAAATAAAATTCCTGAATTCAAATGTGTCTTTCTCTTTTTTCATTGTCTCGTGATGTAGAGTTAACATTAATCACGCTAGAGCAAACACCTAAAGAAAGAACAATGACACCAACAGCACATCACTCAGCACTAAGGGACAACTTTATTGTTTAGAGTCAAACAAGTGAAACGTCTTTTCTTATCTCTGGTGCCGTTTTGCAGACTTGCTGACTTTGAAAGGCTGAAATAGTTGTAAAAGGAGTGGCAAAAATGTAAAAAAGTTTAAAGATAAAGATAGTCGCCATTGAGGATGAGCGCCTCTTATCCTACTTTAGTGAAATGTGTTTGTATATTAGAGCAAGGAAAAACCCATATAAATGAGGCACAAATTCTGAAATTTGGAAAATAAAGACCATTGCTAACATGCTATTGTTAACAACCTATGTTTTCTTTGCTAATGCCAGGTTAGAATAGCATTGAATCAGAAATCGAGGTGAACAACAATTTCAGGTAAAACAGTGTAGTTGCTTTAAAACAAAAATACTCATCTAACAGCTTCATATAAGAAATAAAACTAGTCATTCCCTTGATGATGATTTCTATTACTTGGCATCCATTACATACTCCTGATTAATACATATTTACTTTTCTTGTAAAAGTATATTTTTATTTCTCTCATTGTAATAATCAGAATTTTAAAAACAATGTTTTTTTTGTCTTTGTGCTTTTCCCTTTTTCAATCCAAATGGTAAATTATATTTTTATTCAGTAAAAAAAAGGCTCAATTTGAAAGAATGTCTAGATCATGTTTGCTGATACACCCAGTAACCGACAGTAAATGATTCAACTGTAAAAGAGACAAGAACTGTAAGAGCGCAATAATATCTTTTGTTTAGTAAATAATTAAAGAACCTGCAATATTTTAAATATTTTTGCTTTCCAGAATTTGACCATGCTCTTCTTGAAAAGAACTCAGAAAAAGTTTGTACAGGTGTTCTCTCTTAGTGCTTTAATAGATATTGTTGTCCCAGTGAACACAATGACCACTCTTTGTCATAAAACTGCTTCAGAGTTGCTGTAGGCCTCTTTGACCAGTTTCCTCCTGGGTCTTTCATCCAGTTTGGAGCGACATCTTGATCCAGGGAGGGTCTGTGTTGTACCAAATACTTTATGTGGAGGGCGTTAGAGACATGCACACAGGAATGTAGTAATATTTATAAAAGCCCTTACGCAGGGCTCCTGAGGGGGTCCGTGAAATAGGAGAGAGTCCTTATGACACACACATGGGAAGACCTTCCAGTTTGGGGATAGTGTGGGATTATTAATTAGAACCTTAAAAAAATAAACATTTTCATCCTCTCTGGACTACACATAGTGTTGTGTGATTTTTATTTGCTTTTACACTTTTTAACCTAAACTGAGAGGGCACACTGAACTGATTTTTGTCTCTCAATCACACTGAGTGTGCTCTCGAAGTCTTTGGCTGGGTCTTTTGCCTTTGTCTTGAACTTGAATATTGAATATATGCTTATTGTGCTTACGGTACCGTTGCATGGCAACCGCGCATTTAGATGACTGTGGCTCATATGTGCCATTGAGAACATAATGGCTTCACCTGATTAGGCTTACAAGTAATTTTAAGGAGAGGGGCGATCCTTTTTCAACTCAGTGATGCTGTTTTTTGTTTTGTTTTTTTTTTTGTTTTTTTCCCCCTGGACTGTTGGTGTTATATTTTTCAGTTGTATGTTAAAAGGTCCACTGAGTAAATACAGCTGGATAAAACAAAAACTTTGTCGGTCTTTATTTCAGGCTGCAAAACAACAAAAATTTTTTTTTTTTTTTAAAGGGAGGAGAGTGATTCTTTTCTATACCCACTGTGTGTAAATTTATGTTTGAGAATTATTCATTGTAGTTCAGTATTGTGTATATAAAGAGGGTTATCCTGGCTAAACAATTACGTTCATAGAAAGCAATAAGTAAGAGTTTTCTGTGGTTACATTCAAGGATGGGAGTTTACAATTACTGATAAAGGCCACAGCATGTTTTTGTAATCTGGTAATTTTATTTTACTTTTTTTAATTATTTGTTTATTTTTTCAATGTCCAGTGAGGGAAATGCAAAAAGTGTAACACTGAAACTTGATTCGTTCGTGCTTGAGTTGATTCCTATGGATTTATGGAGTCAATTTTAAAACAAAGATTCGCAAACAAGAATAAACCCATCACAGTTCAGGAGAGTTTTGATTACAGATTAGATTGCTTCTGAACTCAAAGTGAAAAATTATTTGATGTTTTTTTTAAAATCAGGATTCAGTTAGATGGGAGGAAACACATAGACTTAGTGATGCTTGTAAAATAATTTACTTAACTAACTACAGAACACATTTGATTTTTTTTTTCTTCTTCTTTTTTCCCCCTCCTTTGTCCTGTGAACCTGTCTACCTCTAGCCTGTGAATCCATCTTGTCTTGTTCGAAATGGTAATTTCACATGCAGTACCTCTCAATTCTCTCTCTCTAGGATTTGGCAGCGGAACTGAAGTCAGAGTTGGGAGGACACTTTGAGACTGTGATTTTGGCACTGTTGGAGACTCCTACAATGTATGATGTGAAATGCCTAAAGCATGCAATTAAGGTGTATATATATATGTGTGTATACACACACACACACACACACACACTTGTCTATGGTTATATTAGATGCATACACCCTCACCTCAGTCTGAGATTTTATTGTTGTTGTTTCAGGGCGTAGGAACATGTGAAAAGGTTTTGATTCACATCCTGGCTTCAAGAACCTGCAGTGAGATTCAAGCGATCAATGCCGCTTACAAGCAGGGTACGGGAGTGTGTGATGTGTACTTTTGTACAGGTTGCTGTGTGTGCATTATTATTACTATTAATTTAATGACTAGGTTTTGTTCGGTTGCTATAGATTGTGTGTGTGTGTGTGTGTGTGTGTGTTTATAGAGTATGGTAAAAGCCTGGAGCAGGATGTGACTGGTGAGGTCAGTGGACACTTCAAGGAGCTGCTGGTTGTCTTGCTGCAGGTAATGTTACTAGGCAGCAGAACATGCAATATTTTAATTCACTATTGATAATAGTGATTGCCTTATATCAATAAGGAGAATATTATAAGAATGTGTATCTTAATTATTGTTTTGATGAGTTATTGTGATTTTAGGCAAACAGACAGCAGGGTGTGCAAGAGGCCAACGTACAGAGTGATGCAAAGGTAAGAATTTATTGTAGAAAAGTTAAGATATAACAAGACTATATCAGTGTGGGAAATACTGACATCTAGTGGACAAGATGTAGTATGTGAATGTTCAAGTGCTTCAGCTGTGTTATAGCTCCCCCTACTGATGTCTTTCTATTTTAAAATAAGGACATTATAGGTACACAATAAAATAGAGGATTTTCTGTGCAGTTTAGCTTCTTTTGGTAGAATTATGTATTATAAATAGTAAAGTAGCATTAGAATCTAAAGCATAAGTATCACAGCATAAGCATTAAGCATAAGTGTGTGTGCATGCAGGCCCTCTTTGAAGCAGGAGAAAAGAAGTTTGGTACAGATGAAGATACATTTGTCACCATTTTGGGGAATCGCAGCGCTGAACATCTCAGGAGAGGTATATTTCTCTCCGTTTCTCTCATTATAGATTGTACAAAATTATTGGCACCCTTCATAAAAATGGAACTGTGTATGAGGGAAAAGTTCCTTCCACAAGGCCTTTTTGTACTCTCAGAAATGTGGAAACAATTACATCGATTCATGGAAAACTCTGAACTGCAAGTTGTGAAAATAATGAAGGACCGGTGTCACTTCCATCACTTTTAGTGAATTCCCAATCATGAGACGTTTATACGTGAATTCAATTCTCCTACAGCAGTGTCGGGTTTACTTGCTTTCTGAGAAACAACGTAATCTGATTATAAACTGTAACTTAAAATATTGAGGTTAAAAATTTAGGAAACAAATGGAAAAAAAAATAACAAATCCAGTAAAATAATGACATGATTATGTACTTGTATACAACTCTAGACCTTCAGTCTGTATGTATGGTGGAGGAACTACAGTATAACTATAACTTGGTCTTGTTCTCTTCTCCTCATTGATCAGTGGTGTGTGTTTCTTTGTTGCAGTGTTTACTGAGTATACGAAACTGTCTGGATTCCAGATTGAAGAAAGTATTAAGAAAGAAACCAGTGGCCACCTGGAAGAACTGATGCTGGCTGTGGGTAAGACAAGCAGATTTATTTAGTTTTTTCTTCCCCTCTAATCTGTATTTTTCATCTTTCAAACTGTGTCCTATTCGTTCTCTTTTACAGTAAAGTGTGCCAAAAGCGTTCCTGCCTATTTAGCTGAGTGCCTGTATTACGCAATGAAGGTAAGAGTCTAGGTTTATGCTAAATTTCTTTTTATTGACATATTGTCTTGCTTTCCTGGGAAGGTCTTCGTGAGAGACAGTTACATCATGGTGCTTGATGGGTTTTGCAAATCCACTTGACGCAATACTCAGCTGACCTTTGTGTCTTTAAAATAACAACTGACTGTTGTTGTTGGTATTAATAACCTAATTTCATACGTGTCAGTTCATAGTTTTGAAATCTCCAGCATCGTTCTAGAATGTAGAAAAACCATTCCATTAGAAGGTGTGTCCAAACATTTTGCTGGTAGTGTATAAACCTTGTTTACAGTCAGTAAAAGTGTTTAAAGCATGGTGGTGCTGATGCAAACCATCCATCCCTACAGGGCACAGGGACTGACGATAAGACGCTGATAGAGATCATGGTGTCCCGCAGTGAAATCGACATGCTGGACATACGGGCGGAGTTCAGGAAGATGTATTCCACTTCTCTGTACAAAATGATTAAGGTGTGTACACTCGGTCATGGTTTGTCATATTGTTTGAATTGCAGTACAGTAATGATTGTTTGTTTTGTTAATCCTCATTACAGGATGATATCGCTGGTGATTATGAAAAAACCCTTCTTCTGCTGTGTGGCGGTGATGATGCCTAAATCTGCTCCTCGACCTGCAAGCATGAACAGCGATTTAACATTCAACAGTTACACAGTTTTAATGAATTTCTGAAAAATATTTATATTTTGTTCATGTTATTAACGCTGATGCTTCTGATAATCTGCAATAATGAAGGCAATTTTTATGTCACAGTTGAACCCTAACCTTTTCATTTTGTTTGTTTGTTTTTGTGTGCTTAATACAATTACAAAATGACAAGAAGTGAGAAACGTAACATTTGCGAACCCATCTTGGGTTGGGTGGAATAAACTACCGCTTGTGCCGCTCCCAACCATAAGTGTTGTCACTCCTTAATGTTCTTAAACGAGTCATTCATGAGACAAGTGATGAGTTTTTCATGAGGTTAATTAGTAATAAAGCCACATAAACACCTGTCCTTTCAAATAATTTCCAGACAAATAAAACATTTGAGTCCCCATTACAAAAGTAGACTGTTTATTTTTTAAAGGTTTTGAAGTCATTGACTGACTTTAATTTAGTTCGATTCAGTTTTATTTATGTAGTGGTGGCTCAGAGGGTTACTTTAAGGCACTGGGTTACTGATCTGAAGATCGGTGGTTCAATCCCCAGCTCCACTAGGTTGCCAATGTTGGGCCCTTGAGTGAGGTTCTTAACCCCATCTTCTCCAGGGGTGCTGTGCTGACCCTGTGCTCTGACCCCTGTTATGCTGGGATACGCGAAGAAGGAATTTCACTGTGCTGAAATATATATGTGACAATTCAATTCAATTTAATTTGTATAGCGCTTTTAACAATTGTCATTGTCGCAAAGCAGCTTTACACAATCAAAAGAATT
>JAOVVA010000034.1:9274091-9286328 GCA_028565275.1 Leiocassis micropogon
GTTTTGGTCTCGCCCTCCTGGGATGGTCTTCATGAGAGCCAGTTTCATTATGGTGCTTGACGGATTTTGCAAATGCAAAAAAAAGAAATAGAAAGATATATATATATATATACACACTAATATAATTAGTAAAATTGCACTTATCGTTTAAGGTGTTTGTGTGTACAGTATGTGTTACCTCATTAAAGTTGGCGCTGACAGCCAGCTGGTTGAGCGTGGCCCGGATGCTGTTGCATGTGTGCGTTGCGTTTCCGATTCGGCAGGCTGGATCGTTGAGTGTGTTTGAAAGCGAAGTGCGCTCCAACTGCAAAGACCTCCTCAGCTTGGTACTTGCTTCTTGTAATGTCTCTAGGGATGTGCTCACGTTCTCTAAAGCCTCCTTAGTGTCTCGCATCGCTTTACACACACAGATGGATAAACAAATAGAAATCACACACAGGTGGATGGATGGATAAACAGAGTGGTGGAAGAGGCAAAGAAATGGTAATGATGTGAATGTATCAGGATATTTCCTTTATTAATCTTAATTACTACTAGAATTAAAAAAATATATATATATTCGAGTGGATGTTAGAAATGTATAAGTGACAATTAAATAATTAAAGCCAAAATTAAAATGTGGTATTTTTTATATATCTTGTTTATATAAATGCCAAGTATACAACGGAGATTATGCAACATACATTCATTAAACATAGTTGAATGTTTAGGGTAATGTTGAGAAACTTTCACTGCGAATCCAGGATGCTGTCAGAGGATCTTTTGGTTATTGTGGATTGTGGGGTGGAGGTGCATCCCATGGTATATTCGATCGGATTGGGATCTGGGGAGTTTAGAGGCCAGGATAACAGTTTTCGGTTCTTTGTCTGCCCGGCCTTGGGTTGTGGTGCACTGGGTGCCTTTCTATTGGCACCTCCAAACTCCCCAGATGGAGTTCGGCAAAATGTATATGCTGAAACTGCTTAGAGAGGGATTTGGATCAGATTCTGGTTCATGTGTGATTTGCTTTCTTATAATCAACACTTTTCTTCACTGTCGATAAAGACTGGATTTAGGTTTGTATGTTCAAATACAAGAAAGAACACAACACAGACTAGAGTAGACCAACAGCAACATCACACACAAGTAACTTCAACACGTTCTACATTCATGGTTTGATCAGTTACCTTTAATAGCATTTTCCACTTTGACTTTACAATAAAATCACAGGGAGAGTGAGAGAGAGAAAGAGAGAGAGTACAATTAATGCTATGTTTATGTCTGTGTAAGCCAGTACTTTTTTTTTTTCCAACAATAAATATTATACCAAATTGCACCATCATGATCTTCTTTGATTTAAAACAAACCAGTAATTCGTAAGCTCTCTCCCCTGAACGCTGCTGTAAATACACTCAATCATGGAACTGTGCAATCAGGTACCCATGTGGCAGCAGCACTGGGTATAAAATCATACAAATGCAGGTCAAGAGCTTTAGTGGGGGGAAAAAAAACAAAAAACATCACCAGTCTTTTTTCTAGTCTTGATCTGTCCAGTTTGAAAGGCCTTGATCAGTCCAGTTACTGTAGCCTTAGATAGCTTAAGATAAGTAGTCACTCTTTAAGCACTTGAGCTGTATTTGCAAGATTTTCTGCACTGCACTGCTGCCACATGATGGCTGATTGTATTCCTGGATAAAGTAGCTGGTGTGCAGAGGAACCTCTCACCCGCTCGCTCATTCACTATACTGGGTCGTGGACAGCCTGGAGCCTGCCCCAGGGGACACAGGGCACACGGCGGGGTGGACACAGGGCACACATGCACACAAACTACAGGGAATGTGGACCCATAAGTTATCTGATAACTAATCTGCATGTCTCTGGACTGTAGGAAGAAACCGAAGTACCAGAGTAGTAGAAGGTGGGAAACAAACCATCGACCCTGGAGGTGCAATGACACAGTGCGACCCACTAAGCCACCGTGCTGCGGTACATGATTCTTGTGAAGTTAAATGCACTTGTATATCTATATAAAGGATCCACTGACAGTTTAAAGGGTTAAATTGTTATTTAAATCTGCTTGTGTTTGTGTGTGAATGCATGCGTGTGTCTTACCGGCTGCCACGCGGAGTACGTTGTCTAAAGCTGGCATCACGTCTCTGTCCATCTGGTTGTGTATCTGCCTACCCAACAACGGCCCAATGTCTAGTCACGATCACAATGACAAAAACACACACACACCATAAAAAAAACAAATGCACACAATTAATGAAGACATAGAAATATAATATAAAGTAGCAAAGGGAAATATACCAAAAATATTTGTAAGAAAGAGACTACTTACTGTCTAGATCGGAGAGAACTTTATTTTTGGCTGTTGTGTATTGTGCAGTCAGATAGTCGATTTGCTGTAAATGTACACAATAAAAATGCGTCTTTGTATATACTTTATTTAACATATTTTTTAATTCGTTGTGTTTGTGATGTGTGTTACCATTGGCGTATAACTGGCCAGGGATTTCAGGTCTTGTATGTTGGAGCGGACGAGGTGTTTGGTATTTTTGATCTGGGATGTGATGTTGTGGTTTCCAGCGTAGGCAACCAGTACACCCACTCTGGAACATACACAGAGTTAAGACTGTGTTATATTTCCACATGTATTAAATATTATGTATGACATACTGTAATTGCCATATGCTACATATATTAGATTTTTTCAGCAGTCTCCCCTGGACCCTTATTTTTACACTTATATCACACCTATCACATTGTAGGTACCAGACAGGCTAGTCTCAGTAATTGTGTATCTACAATGTACATTCTACTAAATGTACACATACATGTCTTGCAATAGCAGCCACTAACCACACAGGGGCAGTAAATCAACTACTTATCAGAGTACTACTTATCAGAGCACCTTCACCAACGCATGGCCCAATTCTTGCCAGGTTACAGTAGGCCTATATAGAACAGTAAAGATTTCATAACTCAAGAAGCTGATGTCTGAAAGTGTATGGAGTGTTGATGAAAGGTTGAAGGTGGCCATGTTTTTTTAAAGTAACTCCATAGAAATTAAATTCATGGGAAATTAATTCCACCCCTCTGTTGACATTCATATGCCAAACCTTGCACACCTCAAAAGTTCCCTTTCAAGTCTTGCATGGATGTGTTTTAACTGTGTTGGCAAAATGTTGTTTGCAAATCTCAAATCTGCTAATGAGTCAATATTAGACAGTATTAGACAGCAGCTTTTGACAAATCCTTAGATGAGTTTGCAAAAATATACTATAATATATACGGTGGTGTAGTGGTTAGCACTTGCACCTCCAGGGTCCGGGTTCGATTCCCGGCCAGGCTCGAGTCCCGTCTCTGCATGTTCTCCCCCGTGCTTGGTCGGGTTTCCTCCGGGTACTCCGGTTTCCTCCCAGAGACATGTAGGTCAGGCTAATTGGCGGTCCCAAATTGCCCGTAGCGTGTGAATGAGCGTGTATGTGTGTGCCCTGCGATGGATTGGCACCCTCTCCAGGGTGTACCCTGCCTTATGCCCTTATCCTCCTGGGATAGGCTCCAGGTCCATGCAACCCTGAATACAGGATAAAGCGGTACAGAAGATGAGTGAGTGAGTGAGATATCATGCAAATGTTTATAAATGTCATTGCTATGTATGTTGCTAGTCTTTTATATTCATTATAATAATACTCCACTGTTCCTATGCGTCAAATATGACTAGAGCTGTGTGATTTAATCATTTTATCTATTACACAATTTAAACAATCTTATATTAGTCAATTCATTTAATTGTTCCAATGCTAGGTCAGAATCAGAATCGAGTCACAGTTTTTAAATGATTTAGGTAAACTTGCAAAAGTTAAATAGTCTAAAATTGATGAATTCCTTTAAAAATATACCACAGCATTTGTGGTAAAATACAAACATCTTCAAATTCTCGCGCTTTGTGAGGGTGTCGCTTCTATGTACAATAATAAAGATTATCGCTTTGTACAAGACATGGCATTTAAACAATCGACTGCACAGGAAACAAAGCATATATATAATACTTGTAGCAATTTTTAATACTTTAAAACCTATAAGAATTATAGCTACATGTAATAAAATGGTCAAAAATTCAAATCAAAATTGAGAGTCTGTCTGTGACTCGCAGCTCTAAAAATACCCAGCTTCACTAAATCTCTAAAACAAAGCAGATTCATTGAACTCTAAACCCCAAATCTGTTTTGCAAGAAGAAACATTCTGTCATTTGTCACTAACTTGGTAAATACCTGGGGTCACATTCTAGGACAAAAATCATATTTCAAGTTAAAAAAAAAATAAATAAATAAATAAATAAAATTTGCTCTGTTGTTAAACATAGTGGCGGGTCAACTTTGACCCTTTTGAAGAAATCTTATCGTTAACCCTTTTCAGAGATATACTTGATTTTGTGTGAAAATTGTGAACAGTGCACCAAAGTGGCCAATTTGAGTGACTTGCACAACCTACTAGACCTTTCATGTTTTATGTGGCAATTATGCGAGCAGTCACAACTTAGTTACCCAAGTTGTGATTGCTCGCTTTTTTTTTTTTTCCTTGACATTAACGATTTAAAGACTTAGGACCAGTTTGTAAAAGTAGCCTTATAATATTGATCACACATTTCTATAGCTAAAGCTAAACAGTCCAAAAGACCATTAGAAAATTTTAAAGCTTGAGCAAAGGAAATGATATAACAAATAATATTTCACAGTGCAACTTATCTTTCAGATGATATGCATGTTTTATAATTGGGCAGAAATGGATAGCAAACCCAACTGACCCAATTATGAAAATTTGGCTCCGCCTTATAGGAGCTGATCGGCATGTGACTGGCATACTGTTTAGCACCTAGATGGATCATACTAAACTTCGGCTTAATGCATCATGAGCATCCGGAGAAACACTTATTTCATCATAGCTCCGTACCTATGAAACAGCATACCCCAAAATATGGTTGTGACCTCAGAATTGTGTCCTGTAGAAGCCATTGAAGTTTGGTGCAAATCCATTCAAGCATATGAGTTACAGCTTTTTGGGTAAATTAGGCTCTGCCTCAGTGGAATTGATTGGTGTGTTCTGGTCATGATGCCAACAAATGTCAAACTTCTTAAGCGTTTCACACACTCCTGAGTAGATTGATCACGAAAACCATGAAGATGACACAAAAATCTTACGGCTTGTTCGGTAGGTTTTGGATATTATGTTAATTATCATAAATGAAAGTAGGTGGTTCTTGAGGCTTTTTTTTATTTGAAAGAACCCACTGAATCTATGGCAAGCCTTTTAGATCCTGAGGTGTAAAACACATCAGATCCAGATATGACTGGATAGTGGGGGATATACTCATCATCATCATCATCATCATCATAAGAAGAAGAAGACATATCACTGTTTGTACCACTTTGCTTCATAAAGTTCCAATTCTAGCAAAACCCAAATCATTCCTACAGTAGAGGTAGCAACATCATCATTGGACATGGTGAACAATATGATTTTCATGAACTTTGATCTGATACGGAACAAATAATCATTAGATAGAGTTGAAATCGAAGAAGAGAAGCATCCTTATCAGAAATGTACAGTACAAGTCAACGCCAGCTGCTATTAAGTGAGTGCTAACAAAGCAAAACTAAACAGACCATTTAACCATATTGGGGCTAAAATGTTTTTAACATCAAAGAAATTTCTCACTCACATTGTTGTACTGAATATCCGTGTGGGTAATCGGACTGTACTGAAAGTATAATGAATATTCTGAATATTTATTTCCCCTCTCTGTACACACACTCACATACACACACAATGCAGACAGGGCTTACGCTTGTCTACGCTTCACAAACGCTCATTGTGGAGTGAAGGCTGCTGTCAGCACAGGGCAGGAAAGAAAAAAGAGGAAAAGTGAGAGATGGAGAGCAGAGAAAGAAAGCGGAGAATTTCTCTGAGGAGAAAATAAGGGCTATCGATGTCACATAACTGCTACACACACACTCATAGGGTGAAAAAGAAACTTGTGCTTTTGTGAGTGCTGCAAAAGTGTGTGTGTGTGTGTATGAGAAAAAAAAAGGGAGCGAGTGAGAGAGAGAGAGAGAGAGAGAGAGAGAGAGATTCTAAACCACTGCAGGTTTACTCTCGAGCTTCTTTCCTAATGAGAAAGTTGTATTTGAGTTACACTGCTTTGTCTGCAGCACAATCGTGACATTTCCTCCAAATTTCCACGCAAACACCGGGCCGTCATTAAACGGCGATTTGAGAGGTCGGCCCGTCATCGACGCCGTTTGTCCCAAATATACAGTAGTCATGTGACACACCGTTGAAAACTTGTCCAGGAAACGCCATCTGTCAGTATGAATGTCAATCACCAGAATACTCAGACAGACTAAAGTATTGACATAACAAACACATTTGTGTAAAATATGACTATTTTTATTATTTCAATAGAGTGTACATCCATGAATATGACCAATTTGAATACAAGAAAACTTGAACTTTATAGTCTGTATCCACTTGGTCCCAATGCGTCCATACAAAATGACTAAACCTTTTATTCTTTATTAGAGTAGCAGTATGATCATTCTGATTTCTTTGTTAAATAATGTCTAATCCTATATAAAATTATCTTCCCTGACAACTTTGTCTCTTTATTACACTGTTTTTAAAATCTACTGTATATGAACATACTGCAGATGATTTGCAGCACATTAGCAAGCTAAAAGCTACTTAACCAGAGCTAGCTAGCTTAAGGTTAATGTTTTTTTTTTGTGGATGCATGGATTAGCATATGTGTATATTGACTGTTCAATTTTTTTATGAGAATTGCTTAAAAACATGACTTTAAACTAATGACGTATTTCATACGATTTGCTTTACTTTGAGGTTCCACAGATGGGAAATTGTTGCAATAAATTGATCTTTACAGCCTTTCGCAATATTTCGAAAGCAACTACAATGTTGCTACTGTTTGCATTTATTATTAATGCAGAATATTATCAAATGTAGATTTTTCTTCATTGAATTTATCGGAAAAATTTAAAAATTTCAATGATTTAAAAATGTAACTAAGTAGATATATTCAAATAAGCAGAGTTCTGAGATATTGTGCTTTTGTTTCTAATTTCGTTACTTTATATTTCTACTTTTGCTACATTAGAGAGTGAAAATATTATAAGCTACTTTTTATACACTGATTAGCCCTAACAATTATATACAAGTAAACTGGTGATGGGATCATGGGCTCCCATGGCTCAACCCTGCCCATGGAGACTAAAGCCTAGCCTGTCTGGTTCGATCCCACAGAAAAGACAATTTAGTGCAAATCAATGATAACAAGTCACCAGCAGACCCGGTACCAGCTAAACCTACTCAGCCTAAATGCACAGACTCAGCTTCCAATCTCTCGAGATCACAATCTGACCAAGTGTTCATGGTTTACGCTGGAGAGCCCATACCGCAACCCACAGCATCCAAAGCCCACTGACATCCCAGAACCAGACAACACAGCACACAAAAGGTCTTATGGAGTCATGGCCAGGTGGTATAATGGTAACGTTAACATAATAATGTTTTATATTGTAATGTTATTGGTGATTAGTGTACGCACATAAGATTATTATTATCATTATTTTAAACATAAAGGTTTTCCTCTGCCACTGGATTCCATTAAGAAATGTGAAATACATTTTTGTACAAACTTTTTATATAGATTTATTGTAGCTTCATTTGTTAATTGAGTAAATTGCATTTACAAAGGGGCCCAAAACACTTCCAGAGTTGTAATCTATGCTATTTTTTATACTGTTATTGAATTATAGCAGCACTGTGCAGTACTATTTTTCCTCTAAAGATGTCAGTAGTGAAACCATCATTGATTCAAGGTTCGAAGGTTCCCAAGGTTCAAACCCCATGACCACCAAGTTACCACTGTTGGGCCATTGAGCAAAGCCCTCAATCCTCAACTGCTCAGATGTAAAATGTAAGTTCAGAAGAGACATCCTTGTCTAGTCATCTTTTCAATGTCCACAAAAAGTCATACTCATTTGATTAAAAACACATTTCTACACACAAAAAAATGACAATGAATGGAAGAGTCCATACGCATAAAAAACCTAAACTGAGGAACAGGTGGATTATTGATGAAGGATGTTCAGGTTGTGATATTTATCTTGTTTTTAGCCCCAAATTAGTGGAATTAAATTTACACAGATCTAATTTTTTTGTGACTGTTTGAATGGACAAATCTGATGTTTTTCAGATCGGATCTGAGTCACTTGCGTGTCTGGTCCTAGATGTGGAGATTACATACTGTAGCAGTGCTAGCAATAGCTTATAAAACAGCTAAAGCGAGATGTCTGGCTTTCTATGTATGTGACTAGTGAATGTGTATATGAATAGTGGTCTGAGTCAGACTAAAAACCTGAGTACTCTTTACAACCATGGCGAGCAGAAAAGCATCTCGTAGTGCACACCAGTGTCAACACATCCGCCAGATGGGTCGCAACAGTATACGAAATCAGTCAGTTTTGCTGCTATATAAAGTAACAAAAAAGACTTGACTTTCAGTACTGGGATGTGATAAACATATTCCATGGGAGGTGTGTATACGTACGCGATGAACACCGATGAGGTGATGAGCAGGAATGTATAGAAGCCACGTTGGCAGTCAGCATTCTTGCGGTGCCTTTGGTGCATCTCGCCTCCGCAGTTCTCACAGCACCGACACAGGCAAAAAAATAAACCCACCAGTGGCATCAGGAGCACAAACACAACACCCAGCGTTGCCAGAACGATGAAGCCGATCTCATAATAAATGGCCTTCGGAGAGAAAATACACGTGAAAAATATGAGTCATGTTGGCTCTTTGCAAAACAAGATGATATCATACTTTATGTAAGTCCTCAAGTCAGCAAATGGACTGAGTCACTATCATGAGTTAGTTATTAAGCGATGCAATTAAAACTTTTAAGATCATCCGTGTAATATTGTACAGTAATATACATTATATTAATAGTATAGAATATAATTTTTTTTTTTTTGCTGATAAATAATAATATGCCCGTCTCAGTTTTAAACAATGCAGCTGGCGGAGTTGTTTTATTAGTTTGACATATTAGATCTTTGAACAAGTCAAAATAAGAACATGCTATAGTAATGCTATTTTAAAGGGGACCTTTTATGCAAAATTCCCTTTTAAGTCATCTTTAGACATTCAGATGTGTCTTCAGTCTGCACAAACGCAAAAAAAACACACACACACAAAAAAAAAAAAACCATTCCATGGTGTTTCTCCAGTTCCCTTTTTTGCATAGGCTGGGGCTTAAGTAAGCAAATTACGTTTTCCCTTATTGTACATCCCTTTTTTCCCCTTATTGCACATGTCTGCTCAATCCCCACTTTGGGTGTTTTTTAACTTTTATATCACTGTGACCTTGCACCTCCAGGGTTGAGGGTTCGATTCCTGCTTCGAGTCTGTGTGAATGTTCTCTCCCCAGGCTTAGTGGGTTTCCTGTGGGTAACCCAGTTTCCTCCCATAACGACATAAAGATTGGTGTTTTCAAATTGCCTGCAGTGCATGAATGAATGTGTGTGTATGTGTGTGTGTGTGTGTGCGCGCGCATGTGCATGTGTGATATGCAATGGTTTGGCACCCTGTCCATGGTGTACCCCGCCTTGTGACCAAAGTCTCCTGGGAGGCTCCAGCTAACGGAGAACCAACCCTAAACAGAATAAGTGGTATTAAGAATGAATGAATTAATTAATTAATAATGAGGACTTCACCGTGAATGAGTCCTCTTATATTTTATTTTGCTTGTTAGAAATTTGATTAGGAAAAGCCTAAAATGAGGGAAATACTTAACATAGAAGTTGATGGCTCCTGTATTCTGATGCAATTCCGCCAAGGGGGCATTAATTTAAAGCTATACACTCTGAGACAGCGCATTTAAAAAAAAGGAAGTGAGTGAAACCAGAAACACAGGATCTCAGATCTATAACATTAACACATATGTTTTTGAAGATGTCTAAGACTTACACAAAACTTCTTTAAAAGAAGAATAATGGCCTTTAAGGTGAAAGTCAAAAGTTGAGAGATCAATTAAAAGATGAAATTGCAGGATGGAATTAAAGGTACTGTAATGACGAGAATCAATGTCGAAATGAGTTAGAATAAGAACGTGATAGCAAGTGAAGTTGTTACCTGTAGCGTTAGGACAATGTTCTCAGGCTGTTGTTCCACAATTTTGAAGAGGTGGCAATAAAAAGAAGGTGAAAGTGAAAATTAGACAGAGCAAGAAAAGCATTATTATATAATGTACAGTATACAGTATATATATCCACACAAAGACACGCACCTTGTGAAGCTCATCTGGTTTGATTCCTTTTGTGTTTTGTTGCAAAATCTTGACAATGAGATCTGTGAAAAAATTTTATATATAATGAAATAAAAATATTCTATGATTTCGGTACCATTTGATATTAAACAAAATAAATGAGCATGGATAGGTTTAGTATTTGACAGCAAAATGAGATAACTTTTGCAGTTCTATATATAGAAATATTGCAGAGTGATAAAGAATATATTGTTTTCACGTTTTTCTTGAGAAACAACGGTGTTAAAAAGATCAAATGCTTCTTTTTTTTTGGTTACAGTAGGCTATATCAGTAAGATTTTGCAAAATGCTATAACTGCACCTAAAACATGCTTTAAAATTATTGTCCTTTTAAGCTGCTTGAATTTATACTGTACATCACTCACTCACTCATTCACTCACTCACTCACTCATCATCTATACTGCTTCATTCTGGGGGGGGGGCAGGGCCTGGAGCTCAACACAGGATACTGTGAGAGGAAATTGTACTCAGTACTTGGTTTGGGCCCCTTTTGCAGCAATTACTGCCTCAATGCGGCATTTCATTTCATTTCATCAGCCTGTGGCGCTGATGTGGTGCTTTTGGCAGTGTGGGCAGGTGCCAAGTCCTGCTGGAAAATGAAGTCAGCATCCCCATAAAGCTTGTCTGCGGAAGAAAGCATGAAGTGCTCCAAAATCTCCGGGTAGACGGCTGCGTTGACCCTGGACTTAGTGCCTCTCCATTCTTCCTCCAGACTCTGGGTCCTTTGTTTCCAAATGAGATGCAAAAGTTGCACTTTTGACCACTTTGGACCACTGAGCAACAGAACAGTTCTTTTTTTCTTCAGCCCAGGTAAGACGCTTCTGACATTGTTTGTTGTTCAGGAGCGGCTTGCCAAGAGGAGTTCATGTCCGGGATCCGTGTGTGTGTGTGGTGGCTCTTGATGCACTGACAGTCCACTCCGTGTGAAAGTCCCCAACACTTTTGAATGGCCTTTTCCTGACCATCCTCTCCAGGCTGCGGTCGTCGCTGCTGCTTGTGCACCTTTTTCTTCCACACTTTTCCCTTCCACATAACTTTCTATTAATGCTTTGATACAGCACTTTGGGAACATCCAACTTCTTTTGCAAATACCTTTTGAGGCTTTCCCTCCTTATGGAGGATGTCAATGATGGTTTTCTGTCAGGTCAGCAATCTTTCCCATGATTGTGCTTCCTACTGAACCAGACTAAGAGACCATTTAAAGGCTCAGGAACCCTTTGCAGGTGTTATGGCTTAATTAGCTGATTAGAGTGGGACACCTTGAGCCTAGAATAGTGAACCTTTTCACAATATTCTCATTTTCTAAGATTGTGGATTTGGGGTTTTTATGAGCTGTAAGCTATAATCATGGTGTAATAATTATAGTGGATAAAAAGTATTTGGTCAATAACAAAATTTCATCTCAGTACTTGGTTATATACCCCCACAGACTGTTGCTGGTATTTTGGCTGATTCCTGTTGATGTTTTGGGGCTGTCGCTGGGCAACACGGACTTTCAACTCCCTCCAAAGATTTTGTATGGGGTTGAGATCTGGACACTGTCTAGGCCACTCCAGGACCTTGAAATGCTTCTTACGAAGCCAACCCTTTCGTTGCCCGGGCAGTGTGTTTGGGATCATCGTCATGCTAAAAGACCCAGCCATCTTCAATGCCCTTTCTGATGGAAGGAGGTTTTCACTCAAAATCTCATGATACATGGCCCCATTCATTCTTTCCTTTACACGGATCAGTCATCCTGGTCCCTTTGCAGAAAAACAGCCCCAAAGTATGATGTTTCCACCCCCATGCTTCACAGTAGGTATGGTGTTCTTTGGATGCAACTCAGCATTCTTTCTCCTCCAAAC
>JAOVVA010000034.1:9286428-9306701 GCA_028565275.1 Leiocassis micropogon
TCTTCACACCAAGCTGCTTACCTATTGCAGATTCAGTCTTCCCAGCCTGGTGCAGGTCTACAATTTTGTTTCTGGAGTCCTTTGATAGCCCTTTGGTCTTGGCCATAGTGGAGTTTGGAGTGTGACTGTTTGAGGTTTCGGACAGGTGTCTTTTATACTGATAACAGATGCCATTAATACAGGTAACGAGTGGAGGACTGTTACAGGTCTGTGAGAGCCAGAAATCTTGCTTGTTTGTAGGTGACCAAATACTTATTGTCCACCATAATTTGCAAATAAATTCTTTAAAAATCCTACAATGTGATTTTCTGGATTTTTTACCCCTTATTTTGTCTCTCAGAGTTGAGGTATACCTATGATGAAAATTACAGGCCTCTCTCATCTTTTTAACTGGGAGAACTTGCACAATTGGTGGCTGACTAAATACTTTTTTGCCCCACTGTATATATATAGTTTATTTATAAAATAACTTTTATTATTATTATTATTATTATTATTATTATTATTATTGAATTAATTATTTGTTATTTTTTGTGATGTGAGTCACCACACACCCACATGTTTACTCATAAACTGACTGCAACATTCTTTTTTTCTTTTTACTTTTGATACTAAGACATGTCAGCTGGACATAATCACATGGCACATTTTGTGCATGATGCCCCTCAAAGAGATGTGTGTTAGGTTATCCATAATAAAGTAACACTCTACTGAGCATGAAGGCAATTTTACCTTACCTGTGCTCTTGATGTAACAAAGCAAACAAAATTATGATTTAGATTTTGGGATTTCAGTAACAGGTCACATTTTTGTAAAAACTAATTCATTCAAACACACATGGCCAATGAGTTTATGCGTGTGTGTGTGTGTGTGTGTGTGTGAACAGTTGTATTTGTACACTTACCATTATCTGTCTACATATTACATGGTTACACGAGTGTGTGGGTGCCTGAATGTGTGCGAATGTGAGTCACTCTGTGTTTAAAACACACGATTAGTATTATGACCTACATAACCAAATGACAAGCTGCTTATACACTAATCTGCATCTACTGCATGTCTTATCTACTGCGTACCTTTTCGTGAGGTGTGTGTGTTTCTCGGGTGCAGGAGCGGACACAGTTGCAAAAATCTGATTTTATTTTTTTTAAAAAGAAACGTGCAATAAGAGAAAAAAGGCTTGATGCATCTGGAAAAAGGTCTGTTTCTGTCTGTTTATACTGTATAGTGCAGGCGATGATTGGACTCAAGTGTCTTAAATCAGAAGTCGGAGAGCTGACACATGACAGATGGGAGCCGTAGTTCAGAGCGGCCATGTTTGTATGCCAAAATGAAGTACAGTATGGAACTAGAGGCTGTTGAAATTTGACATTCAGATCTGTGAGGATGAAGATGACCCACTGACGTCCCAAGTTTCCCCCTTTTGCAGCTATAACAGCTTCCACTCTTCTTGAAAGGCTGTCCACAAGACTTTGGAGTGTTTCTGTGAGTGAGAATCCATGTCCATTTATTCTAAAGAGTGTTTATGAGGTTAGGCACTGATGAGAAGGCCTGGCTCACAATCTCCGTTCCAGTTCATCCCAAAGGTGCTCGATGGGGTTGAGGTCAGGGCTCATCAAACCATGTCTTTATAGTACTTGCTTTGTGCACTAGGGCACAGTCATGTAGGAATAGAATCATTACTGGTGACGAGACATGAATTTATCACTACAGGCCTGAGAATGAATGACAGAGTATGGTAACCAAGAAAAAGTTCAAAAGTCAACCATCAGCTGGAAAATTGATGCTCACAGTTTCTCAAGGATAAAGGATATTGAAACATCAGGAAAAAGGTTCAATTATCAACAGTGCTTGTTACAGTAAGATGCTTATTAAAGAGCCTACATTGTGGATTAAACACTGAGGACTGATATACAAGGGCGTAGTGATCTTTCATTGACAATGCACGTCCAAACGCTTCTACACACACTGTCAACACGCTGCAATTTACCTTATAGGATGTTGTAAAGATCTAATTATAAACTACTTATTTAAAGATACACAGTCTGGGGCACTGGTGGCTCAGTGGTAGGTGTTTCGCCTGCCATGCAGAAGGCCCGGGTTCGATTCCCAGCCAGTGCCCAAACCCTAGCCACTGGTCCCAAGCCCGGATAAAATGGGAAGGTTGCGTCAGGAAGGGCATCCGGCGTAAAACCTGTGCCAAGTTGTAGTGCGGACTGGATATTCCGCTGTGGCGACCCCTTGACGGGAGCAGCCGAAAGACCAACTACAACAATTTAAAGATACACAGTGATGCCCTGGTACAGTAGTTCCTGGAGTGACTAGACTCTACTTAATGCCCATGAAGAAGATTCTCCTTATAGAATGGCACTCCTGTAGGTAACAGTGATGTCATCCACCACCAACTGGTCCAGTCTCTCTGGCATGTCTCTCTTTCATAACAAACCTTTCCATCTCCTGTATGACGGATACCACCATGACTGTGGTCTCATTAAAGTACCAAATAGTACCATTGAGTAAAACCCAAGAAACACGTATGTTAAGCTATTCTCTCACTTTTTTTTTCATTCAGGCTTCAGGACAAGAACTCTTGGAGGATTAAGGCATTTCATTTTCCTCGATGCCTGCCACATTCACCTTTAGTAGAAAAGGAAACCTTTTCAGAGAACGGGTTTCTGGGAATGACGCTTCAGATCAGTTCTATCTAATGAGGTGCACACCATTTGTAGAACAGCTCTCAACTATGAGCATACAAAGCCCATGTACTAGGGACAGCAGATCTGATCAGGAGGTCACCAGGCTGTTCCTATCACTAACAAAAGCAGCATTGGATAACAAAGTCTTGTCCCAGCAGGCTGACCGTGTCCACCAGGGAAAACCACAATCAGCAGCGTGCTGACCTGGTACTGGCAAAGAAATCCACATATGCCTTGCCAAGTTTTTTTTCTAAATCTGGGACACCACTTCTGGGTGCAGACACCATGCTCCCTCTTGTCCGCTGCACAAATTCCATCTGGTTGGTGTGTTCAAACCCGACAATGGGAGGAGCAACATGCCAGCCATTAAAAGTCTGTTAGGCCTGTCTTTCTCCATATCTTCCAAATGGATGCATTTAGTTAGAAACTCCTAGTTTCTCTAGTACGTTAGAGCTGAGACCAGGACGCATCTCCGGTTGAGGGATTTAGGGTCTAGTCATAGCCTGGTAACCCACATGTTTACGTTTCCAACAAGGATATTGTAGAGTGGTTGCCATAACTAATTCAGAGCTTGTCAGGGGTGCCTGTGAGTTCTCAGAGGTCAGTGTTTGCACAAGCTGAAGCTGAGATTGATGGTTCAATTACTAGGTTATCATCAGTCCGAAATAATCTTTCTGTGGAGACATAGCATGTTTCTGGAAACATACAGTAGCATCCACCTGAAACTGTGATGGAGAATGGATGGTAGTTTCCAGCATGGCTCAGTAAACTGCTTGCTTTATCATGAAGGAATGTTAGATAGAGAGAAAATCAACTCCATCTAACTCTAGACCTGAGGACTGTGTGGGTGGGTGGTATATGTTAAATCCACTTTAAAGGGTATTGAACCTCATCTATTGGATCCCAGAGTCATCCCTCATTTTTTATTTGTTTGCATCTCTTTCTCACCAATCCCACTTTAAACCCAATTACTGTATCTACCTTCCTTCGCACTTGCGTTTCTCTCGTATAATTCTGCCTTGCCTTTCTGGGCTTTGTGTTTGAAATGGGTGCAAATCACTCACTCTGCAAAAGTCACTTTTAAAAAACATTTTAAGCATCATAAACGCAGAGATAAGCATCATCAATGGGATTAATGGACAGTGCAAGGGAACCGCAACCCCTCAAATTTTAGTTATACTTCACTAGTACTATAAGCCGTTGAAAATGCATTATGTCTAGTACAAATAATTAACCATTACTAATTTGAGATTTATTCTAACATTAGCAAAAAATATCAAGTGCAGCACATTAAACGTTATAACAAATATTTAGTCCAACTATAGTGTATAACCAAGTATATTTAATTTTATTAAATTTATTTTGTTTATTCATGTATTTATTAATTTACATTTTAGGTTAATGCATTTATTGTTTCATGTTAATTTCTTTTTTTTTTTTTCATTTTAATGCAACAACATGCAATGTGATATTTTGATATTTGCATATGCTTGGGTTTATATACAGGTGTTCAAATCAAACCGGGACGTTTGATTTCGCAGAATAACAGAATGGCTATGAGAGTAAAAACTACCTTTATTTCTTTATATAACCCCCTGCTACACTAATGCACTTATTCCAGCTTTCACTAGTGCTTGGATACCATCAAGGTAGAAAGTTTTCTCAAAATGCCGGAGCCATAATCCGATTGCCTGCTTCATGTCTGAAACGCTGGCCTCCCAGGAACTCCTTTAATGGCCCAACCATGTGGAAATCGCTTTGGTAACACAAAGGTCCCATAGGATATAAATGTGTTTCTGAACTAACAGCATTTACAAGAGATTTCTGGTTAAAATGTGTCTTTACAAATGAATTATTAATAACTTCATTAGTATCCAACTTGAAAAATGAGGATGCCTGTGCCATGTTTAAAATAGAATAAGCTTTTTTCTTTTAAGATGTGGAGTAATATTACAGGGTGATATTCGTTACATATGCTGTATAATAATTCTTCCTCAAACACTGCAATCTAGTATCCTAATTTGTGATTAACTTGATTTAAAAAAGTTATTTAAACTTCTGCTATGGCAATACCACTTTGTTGAATGCGGATCTTATTTCCAGATATAATCTTAAAATTATAACCAAACCATAATCTGAGGAGTGAATATACATCGTCGGGCTACGGTGTGTATGTTGGAAGCATATGGCGCTCAGATTATCAGATTATGAGATGAGGCAGGTGACTCGGACTGACAGATCTGCTAATTGATTAGGCAGAAGGGACTTACCTCTGCAATCCTATTCTCCTCCACACACACACACAAACACACACACAGTGTGTTCTTATTTGCGCTCTCATCACCCTGAGAAACCAAAAAATAAATAAATAAATAAATGAATGCATAACCTGTACAGTCCCTCAGATTAAATGAAGTAAACCAAAATTTACCCACTATCTAATTTAAACTACTTATTTTTTCTTCTACTTGCTTTCCAACGATAAAAAGCAAACTGCATACGATTGCAAAGCCTTCTCTGTAAGTTCCCTATAATCTGCATTAATATTCACTTCACCCTTTGCGCCTCCCAGGGATTATCTACCAAAATAACCCAGACGAATACTGAAACAGCACTTACCGTAAGTCATGGGGATTCCCCCTAGTGGTAATATTAAGCACTGATTGTTGAGAGTGTGTTAAACAATACTGGAACACAATCTTACAGTCTTAAAAATGACATAGATTTTCATACAATTTTACACAACATGGCAACTTTTAATATAAATCTCAATACAATATTCAGTATCTCATACAGGTCGTTACACAGTAATTGTGGGTTTCGATGATAAACACCAACCATGACAATTCTAATTCCATTGTATGTCCTAGAGACTAAAGGTAGTTTGGAAGACATTCTGAATTAATTTACGTTACCATTCTTTCTTTAGATCCAATCAAAATTCTTTATTCTACATTGCACTGATCATATAGTAACAACTAAAAGGTTTTATAAAATGTGAATGTGTGACCATGATGCTCAGGCTGTCTTCATGCCTCATGCCCAGTGTTCCCAAGCTCCAGACCCCCTTTTCTGAAATATTTTACTGAGCATACAAACGGCACAAAGCAGAAGCCCTGGTGGACCAAGTCTTGTATGTCCATTGAGGGACTCAATTATCTCCCATAAATTGATATGGTCATGTTTTTGTTTCCACCCGAATGCAATCATCAATCTGAATTAATTTGCCTTACCATCCTTACTTTACATCCGATCAAAATTCTTTATTCTACATTGCACTGATCATATAGTAACAACTAAAAGGTTTTATAAGGCCTGTATACAGGCATGTAATGCTTGGACGAGGAACAATCCTAAAAAAACATGATATTTATGAAATTTGGCAGTTGAATTATGACAATCTACTATCCTCTGGCTGTAACCCCATTAGGCTGGCTTTAGGGTGACTGGGGTACAGACTCCACAACCACATCCAGCCGTAGTAATCCTTTCCCAATACTGATCCAGGTCTGCCAGTCGCAACACCAATTCAGCCCCACCGATCCCAAAACCAAACCAGTCCCGCCGATCCCAAGACCAATCCAACCCCGCCGATCCCAAGACCAATCCAACCCAGCCGGTCCCAACACCAATCCCGCCCTGGTGGTCCCAACACCAATCCCGCCCTGGTGGTCCCAACACCAATCCCACCCTGGTGGTCCCAACACCAATCCCGCCCTGGTGGTCCCAACTCCAATCCCGCCCTGGTGGTCCCAACTCCAATCCCGCCCTGGTGGTCCCAACACCAATCCCGCCCTGGTGGTCCCAACACCAATCCCGCCCTGGTGGTCCCAACACCAATTCCGCCCTGGTGGTCCCAACTCCAATCCCGCCCTGCGGGTTCCAGCACAAATGTAGAACTGCCAGTCCCAACACAAATTCTGCCCTGCTGGTCCAAACACCAAACCAACCATAATTGTTTAAACACCAATCCAACCCTGTGTGTTCACACCCTGTGTGTATCCAACCCAATACCAATGCAGCCCTGCTGGTCCCAAAACCAATCAAACCTTGCCAGTTACTACACCCATCCATCATCAACCTGGTTTTTACAATCCCAGCAGCAACACAGCCCAGCTATACCCCACCATCAACCCACAACTTTCAGGCTCTAGCACCAGTCTAGTCTGCCTGGCATGAGCTCAGATGCAGATATACTTAGTTTTTATGCAAGCACTAGTGCACCCTAGCCAAGCAATATCAGAGTTGACAATGGTCTGCTGTCTCAAGAGGATGACTGAGCATATCCATAAACTGTCCCAGAAACTCAACTAGTCAAAGAAGAAAAGAACACAAAACAGCTATTCTAACTGACACAACCATGAATCAGATATTTGAAGATAAACAGAATAAGGCATGTTTTGGCAACAGGCTCCTTCTGAAGAAAGAAACAAAGTGCAGTATGTGAAATTCAGTAGGCAAATAGGCCATGATGCCAAAACTACACATAAGGCAAATTATGTGAGCCAGAACCGTGACTCTGATGATTATTATTATTATTAGTCAGATATACAGTCGACTATTTTACCAAATGACACTATTCACAGACCAGCTTCCTAGCAATGTTCCTGACCAAGGCTATTAATTATTGATTTGGTATGGGATGTGGGGTTGGGGAAGTGATAATCTGTAGTTGTTTTTAATGGACTTTGTTAAAAATTTACTATTAATTCATGCTGTGACCCAATAGACTGATACTTATATACAGTAATATGCTTTAGAAGAATACAGTTTTTGACCTGTTTACCAATGTGATTTCAGGTATAATTACCCTGATTCAAATGTATTTCAATAAGGTCTTGTGAAAACAATTCATGTGACATCATATAAGGGGCTATGGTTAACATCAAACAAAGCTGGCCTCAAAAACTCTTGAGGAGCATGTTTCGGTCATTTGGGATAACAAGGATCAGGTAAATTAAAATACTTTTGGACAGTGAAAAAGTGAAAGGATTATAATGGTGCATGAAACACCTGACAGCTATGCTTAAATGATATACTAATAAATTTTATGTGCATTTTAAGAGAGTTAATAAGGCATAAGACTGGAAAATTCAGAATGCTGAGATTTTAGTGTATTTTGTTAATATTTTTATAGTGATTGTTGTTGATATTTTAAAAAATCTTTTTTTTGCAACTGCAACTTTCCTGTGATTTCAAGTGATTATAATATCTGCTTTATCTGATTCTATTAAATAAAAAAAAAAAATTGATTATGAATTTTTAAAACATTTTCCAAAACCTCTTATTGTTGTTCCTGCTGTAAGAAATGAATAATAAAATGTTACTCTATAGGTCTATAGTATTTTAGGGCATCTTAATAGGTTTTAAAAGTATACTTTCTGTATACATAATTATATGGATTATAGTGATAATGATTATATGCATTGTTAAAAAATTTTTTACTGAATTCTTTTTGCTGAAAATTGTTGACATGAATAGGTGATCTGTAAAATGTATATAAATGTGCAATGGGTAATAAAGGAAAGATCTAAATCAAGTCAACTGGGACTTGGACTGGGATGAAATTCCTCAAGAATGAAGGCATAAAACTGATTGACATTTACAGAAGACTTCAGATTTTAGATTTACAGAAGATGGTGATGACTCTTAGCTGCCACACGTCCATGAATGACGAATAACTTGTCGCAAAACTGGCAGAAGAGACGCGTCTGTCTGTAGGAACTGTACACACAATCATTCACCAACTCCACTCTCACCTTACAGGGCCTCGGTAGGGAGTTATTGCCACATCACCGTACAGTCCCGACCTCGCTCCAAGCCATTTCCACTTGTTTTGGCCATTAAGGGAGTTCATGGGAGGCCTGGGTTTCACATGTGAAGCAGGCCGTCTGATCATGTGTCCGGAAAATATTCTGAAAAAACTTGCTAAGTTGATGGTAGCACTAGTGAAACGCTGAGATACGTACGTACATTACTGTAGCAGGGGATTATATAGAGAAATAAATGGAGTGTTAATTCCATCCCTGTGTTCTGTTATTCTGCAAAAGTGCTGGTTTGACTTAAACTCCACGCAAATGAGCAAATGTTGGTTTGCTAAAAATGTTTTTTTGTCAGTTTGAACAAACATATGATGAAAATATGTTTCTTTTATATGCAGGGTCTATTCATTGAGGATTTCAGAAGAACGTGTGTGCTTTGCTCTAAAAATGTTTAGACATAAATAAATGCGTAGAAAAAAACATAAATAATTTATATTTTTTATGATAAAGCAGCTTATAGTTAATGCAGGTAGCCCGGGAGGGTAATAGACTCGCTCTGGAACTCAATTCGGACAGTTTAGTGGTGCTGAAATTTAAACACAACCTTCTGATCTTAATCACTAACATTAAACTAGTTTACACCAATTTAGTGGAATCTTTTGTTTCACTGATGTGGTTGAATCGGTGCACACATGTAAACTGTAAACTGCTTCTTTTTTCTCAGGCAGATAAGCAAATGGACTGGATGCTATTACTTACTATATATAATCCATCTATCCACCTAGGAACCTCTGCAGTCTAACTAGAGACCGTGAAGGCCAGCGGTTATCACCGTTGTATTTATTCCCACTAGGTCGGACCATGCATTCACACTCTGCGGGAACGCCAATTAAACTAATCTGCATGTCTTTGGACTGTGGGAGGAAACTGGAGGAAACCCTCCAAGGACGGGTGAGAGCATGAAAACTCCACGAACACAGACCTGGGAAGGGAATCGAACCCGGACCCTGGAGGTGCAAGGCGACAGTGCTAACCAGTAAGCCACCGTACCGCCTGACACTATGTAATATACAGTATCATTAATATCATTATTAACTTTATATATATGATTATTTACTTTATAAATATGTTTTACAGCTGTGTGTGGCATTTTTACAGGGCAGACAAGGCCGTCGTCTCGTCATTTACATTAACACTGCTTTATCCTTGTATACAGGGTCACGCGGCGCCTGGAGACTTGGGGCACAAGGCGGGGTACACCCTGAACAGGGTGCCACTCCACACACACTATGGGAAATTTGGGAACACCATCTAGCGTGATCTGCATGTCTTTAGACTGTGGGAGGAAACCGGAGTACCCGGAGGAAACCCTCCGAGCACATGCGAACTCCATACATACACACCTGATGTGGGAATTGAACCCGGACCGTGTTAAGCACTAAGCCACCGTACCGCTATATACTATTTACTATAGAGTATGTAGAATAATATTGTTATTTACTTTACCTAAAAAAATGTTTTAAGCTGTTTGTGGAGACAAGGTGGAAATTCACAATCTCTCCAGGTGTAAGTAGTTCTGGGTTGACTAGTGTGTGTGTGTGTGTGTGTGTGTGTGTGTGTGTGATGGGGGACTCACCTGCTGGGAAGGGGTTCGGCTGTACCGTGTAGAGAAACGCGTGCACTATGTGAAACAGCATGTCCACGGCTCCGGGCTCATAGAGCGCGCGCGTCTCGTGCACCACCGCCGGGACGGAGCCGAAGTCCAGCAGCGCGTGCCCGTGAGCAGCCTGGGGTTCCGTGCGCGCGGCCCCGGAGACAAAACTCCAGCAGCACATCAGCATCAGCAGCACGCGCGGCATGTTTGAACACAAATCAGCTGTTACAAATAAAACAGGCGCCTTTCTCACAGGGTGTGAAGTCTAAGTTCTGATCAAGGCTATTAAAACAAACAAACAAACAAACAAACAAAAACAATAGAGGCGTCTGAGAAAAAACAATCACAAAGTGCACAAAGAAGTGAAAAAAAAAAAAGTAAATCCAGATCTAGAGGTTTAATAAGCCTGGGTTTGGTCAAGTCGGTTTTCTGTCTCGCATCCTGACTGCGGCTTCTCTCAACAACTCATCTAACGCTCCAACCAGCGCGCGCTACTGTCTAAAGCGCGTGCACGCGGGTGCTGAATGCTCGTGCATGTGTGTGTGTGTAAGAGTAGTCTGTCTGAGTGCGGATGTGTGCTGGGTGCAAATTCAAATATCAGTAAGAAAATACATGAGATGCACCAATCACTCAGTCAATCAATCAATCAATTAATTAATCAATCAATTAAAGTAATTCGATTTGCATTGAATGTACACATTAAAAGTTTACCACATCACTGTTGATCGATTCTGATTGGCTGAAATTGGAGAGAAAAAGAGATGGATATTAATGATAAAAGAGATTGATATCAAAGAGATGATATTAGTGCTGATATCTTGAAATTAAAAAAAAAAGTTTGCTCAAAGAGATGTTGGACATTTGTGGAAGGAGTCTCCAGTGTCAGGACTTTTGTCACTGTAAGCTCATTGATTCATTCATTCATCATCTATACAGGGTCATGGAGTGGCCTTTAGCCTGTCCCAGGAGACTTAGGGCACGATGTGGGGAACACACAGGACTGAGTGACGATCCATCGTACGGCGCGCGCGCACGCTCACAGTACAGGCAATTTGGAAATGAACATTTGGTCTAATCTGGATGTCTCTGGAAGGAAACCAGAGTACCCAGAGGAAAACCAATCAAGTATGGGAATAACATGCAAACTCCACACACACACCTGAGGCAGGAATCAAACGCACGACCCTGGAGGTGAAAGGCCACAGTCCTAACCACTAAGCCACAGTGTCACCCATCCAAATTATATGACTGCAAATCATTCATTCCAGAAAACAATTAACGCGAATCATCATAATTCCCTCAGTTACCTTATCATAAAGCATGTACATACATACATACAAACAAACATACATATACACATTATATATAGATACACACAGTATTTAGATATTTTTTCCCTACTGTATTTGCTAATACTATTCTAAAAAAAAAACCTTGTTGACTATTTAGTAAAATGCAGCCACTGACAGAAAATAAACTGTGTAATGTCTCAAATTCAATGTTAAAAATTACCATCTCGAGTGTGAAACGTTTGATTAATTGGTTCCGTGAAATAATGTAATATTCTCTTTTACGAGGTTAAAGTAGCAGACTGTAATCTGGCCACAGGCCTTGAGCTTAAACCATGTGTTTTAAATAGGATGGCCTGGTATTTATTGTCTAAATGTCTTAAACTTTGATAATGCTTGTGTGTATACAGTGTGTACACAAGAGACCCAATTTTCTTTAAAGTGTCATACAGGCAAAGTGAACTGAAACCATGGCAACACAATCCACAGCAAGCAAAAAAAGAGATTACCCAAGAGGTACAAAACAAAACATTTATTCACCAACACAATTCCTTCTTCCTCTACCCTTAGCCTGAAAATCCATCTTAAAAATAATGTGAAAATCTCAATCTGTTCCTCAAAAAAATAAAAAGTTGATCATGATATCAAACTGATGGACGAAACTGACTGATGGACGAAACTGACTGATGGTGTGGACAATCAGGAAAAAAAGCAGCTTTAAAATAAAAATGCATAAAATACATGACGTGATGTGATATGGTTATGGAGGTACCATTAATGAACCATTAATGCGATGCTGGTATGAAGGCTTCCAGTACAAAACAAACAAAAAAACAAACTAACAAAAAAAAGCAGTATTGACCTGATGAATTTCTAAAGCTCAGAAAAATAAGAACAACTTAAAGGCTTGAAAGCAGTAAGTAACATCTTTAGACAGCTGTACATGTTAAATGAAAGCTCTGAACGGAATTATTGAACATTTAGGCAGTTTTAATTAACCCCCCCCTCAAAAAAATTATATTTGTAAGTCACTTACACCGTTCTGCCTCCGCGCAGTTACAATCTTAATTCAATTCTAAATCTGAAATCAAAATCAGAGCCATTTTGAACACACGGGTACGGCTGGACATAACATTGTGTAACATTAACAGGGAAACAATTTTGACACTATAATCTTCAGAATGTCTTTACATGGAAAAAAACAAAAAGCACACATTTAGGCAAATAAGTACTTCTTCACAATCTTAGAGATATTCTAATAAATCTCTATAATTTACAAATTGTTTAATAATTACTGGTCCACAAACTGTAGAAGAATTATTTTTGAATGCAATTTTATCAACATCCCAAATCATATTTAGACATACATAAATAAATTATGGTGCAAGGGGCGATATCACCTTCATAAACATTATTTAAAATTCCTTCTGAACCTCACTCTAAATCATAAAGTGGATCACATTTGAGCTTAATTTAGATTTTTAACATTTACAGCAGAGAACACAAGTGGACATGTTATTTGTTCAAATGTCAGCACCATTATTATACCAATTGCCAAAGTTATTCTTACTATGTACTTGTATGTATAAATGAATGTTATATTGGTGCAAGATGTAATGCTCGTTAATTTCAAGACATCATTTTTTTTTGTTAATAAATTATGTGCATTAAATTGTATTTGTTGTTTTGTTCCCAGAGTTATTTTTTCTCCAACTTGATCTTTTTCAAACTTTTTCAAGTGCATGAAATCAAAAACAGCAAATGTACGAAGGCCGTGCATGTCAAACCAGGACTGGTGATAAAATTAAGCACAGTACGGTGATGAGACTCTTTGTCGGAGTAAAACATTTGGATGGGGTAAATGTTGTTTTAACATATCAGGGCCATTAAAGGAGTTCCCGGGAGGCCAGCGTTTCAGACGTGAAGCAGGCGCTCTGATCATGGCTCCATCATAATGAGAAGACTTTTTACCTTGATGGTATCCAAGCACTAGTGAAAGACTGGAATAAGTGTATTAGTGTAGCAGGGGATTATATAGAGAAATAAGGGGAGTTCTTACTCTCATAACTTTGTTCTGCACAATCAGAAGTCCCGGTTTGACCTGAACACCTTTTGTAGAATTAAATGTATACAAAACCACAGTATTACTGTCACACACAGTAAAATTGCATGAATTAGTTGGCATTATGCTGAATATATGCTGAATCCTAACTGGTATGACAAACTGCATGTAATAAAAGCAAATTCTGTTTGGCAAACTGTGTTAAAGTAGAAGAAACAAAACACAGCAACTCAATCTACACCATAAGAAATATAAAATAAAGTGACTGAAAAAGTGTCGAATATGCATTCTGCATGTAAGGGGGAGGTTTGAATACAAACAAAGAAAAGGATGTTTTCTCCAGGGGCAGATACAAAAAAAAAATATATATATATATCTTTTTTTATTATATACAGGAAATAACGATTCTAAACTTACCTTGTGTAGACTATTAAACTTCCAGGTAACTAATGGTTTCTGTCTATAGTGTTGATCCAGTTTCTGATGTGGCTGTGTGTATAAACTTTACATGTTTAATGTCTATGTAACAAACTAATGTGCAATTCACAAGCGTTGAAGTGCAACGTATGATATTAACAAGGTGTTCAGCTTAAGTGAAGACTGGCAGGAAAGTAGATTAAAAAAAAAAAAAAAACCTGTTAAAGTACAATACATGTCTGATATTTCTACTCACTGTATGTTTGTGCTTAATTTCAGTGGTCCAAAGTGAGTTTAGAAAATGAATGTAACCGAGCTATCTGAGCCGGGTGGAGGATTTATCGACGCAGACACACAAAGCTGAGCGACTTATCAGTTGGACTTTACGTTAAGGTTCCTGTAACTAACATTTAATGTACGAGTTAACATCTATGATGAAGTTTTCATGTTAATAAGCTGTAAGTATCTAACGCTTGTATTAATTAAAGTTTTGAATATTGAACCTGCAGACCAACCTAAAGACCAAAGATTTATGAGTTTAAGAATATGGAACGCCTTAATTTCTGCTAATTTATATGAAATTAAATTTATCCACAGACTAAATAATGCAGTTAATGCACGTGCCTTTCATTAAACATCAATCAACCCATCTGTTTACATGCCTCGATTTTACTAATGCTTTCATAATGCTGGTCTGTTCTGATGTTAATGCATGCTATACATTAGTTAAGGGAACCTTCACATAAAGTGTTGCACATAAAGCAAACAAGTGCAACTCCAGAGATTTAAGAAAATGCAACTTAACATGGGAAAGAAAATGCCACTTTTTAAGCCACCACTTGGTTGACCTCATATTAACATTGGTCTTTGTTTAGTCACATGACCGAAGTGATCAGTCTCTTCTCTTTCTGTCCGTCTGTCTAGATGGTAAAAGGTCTGTTCCTGGTGCTGTGACCTTTGGAATTATCCTCGAGTCCAGTTCAGAGGAGAAGGTAAAAGTGAACGTGTTTCAGTTTGAAACTTCTAATAAATTAATTAGGTGCACTTCTTAATAAATATCCTGCTCTCTGGTTCTACCTTGATCCTTCGAGCAGAGGGTCTAATGTCAAAAGGTCAAGCCAGTAGACAACTTCTAGCTTTCGTCGGTCTGTACAGTCGGGCGTCAGTCGATTCGGTTCCCGCAGATCGTGAAACGATCGATCTCCAGCAGGTCTTTCTTTGGAGCTCGGTGGATGAGTTCCGTCCCGTCCTGCGTGATGATCTTGTCCTCGGACTCGTCAGGCGTCGTGAGGAACTGATCCGACGCGCTGGTCGGGAGATCAGGCATGGGATTCGCTGTCTGCTGGACGGGTTGATTTATAACTGACGGAGATAAGCCCTCCTCTTCTGGTTCGCCTAAGGGGGAAGAAAATGACTGTAAGAAACACAGTGCTTATAGCATTGGGTCCCAACACTGGTACAGGAGGAACCCTGCTCCGCACATTTCTTTACTAAAAAAAAAAAAAAAAAAAAGTGGGTGTGGTAGAGCAGGGAAAACACCAAAATTTGCAGAATAGAGCCTTCAGAACCAGGGTTGGGAAATATTGGCTCATAGGTTTAATTGATATTAGTTCAGGCATTAATAAAGAAATGAACTAGACTCAGTGTCAAATCGCAGACATCTAAACCCCAGGATACTTTGCAATTAGCTATAAATGTACTAATCAAATCATTGTGCGTTGTTCTTAACGTTTACATTAAGACTGAAACAATTCCTCGAGTAACTCGATTACAAAAAATGATAGAGGCAAAATCTTCTGCCTCGAAGCTTCTTTTAATTAATTTTAAAAGCTTGCGTTATGTTTTTGCGCAATTATTTGTTTGGCGTGACACAGCGCGCTTCCGGATGGCCACCAGTAAACACCGACGAAGAAGAAGCGCTTACGTCACCCACAAAGCGGAAGGAGACGCAAACAGTTAGCTGTGTATTGATTTGAGGGAACGTTCTGTTGCGGGCTGCAAAATGGAACGGAGCGATAGAAATATATAAAAATTTATTTTAATGTGTGCCTTAGTTTTTTTGATACTTAAAGTCATTAGAAAGACACTGCAGTGCACAAAATACAATTATTTACAACTGTATTAATATTTCGGTGTGTATGTGAACGGATGTAATAGTCCCAAGTCCGGTATACTTGTCGGGGTGCGGGAGCATCACCGGCTTTATGAGACAATCCAGGAGCACGATCATGTCTTGTGATACTGTCTCAATGGTGAGTGATTTGATTTTTATGCATTCACAAAGAGACAGAAGGATTCACAGTCTTATGCAGCGCTGAGGGAAAAAAAAATCCAACCGGTCGTATGCGTAAAAACAACAATTGAGCGTTGGCGTCTGCGTATTCGTGGTTTTACTTTAAACATGGTCAGCTGACGTCCTCGCATCCCCTCGTAATTTGGAGAGAAAGTCTCGCGAGAATAAGAACCAAACTACAACTGATAGAAGTATACAACAGGATATTAAAAAAAATAATGAATAATTTTAAAAAGACATACATACATGTTAGCAAGGAGGGCAGCAAGAATAAAGCGGATACATTTTCAGTTTGGTTTTTTAAGCAGTCGGCACCAAGAGGAATCATAAATCAAGGTTAAGTGAGGTTTAATGTCTATTTATTTTACGTTTTATTTCATTTATTTTCTAAATGTTGATTGTTTTTATATGCAAAGATATGATTATAGCGTTGAAAATTGGTTATATTGGTAATATTTTTTGGGTGGCTGGAACTGATCATCCGCATGTACATTATTTCCTCTGGGAAAATCCGTTTCGCGATACAAAATTTCACCTTAAGAACTCGCATCCAGAACAGATTAAATTTGTATGCAGAGGTACCGCTGTATTATGTTGCACATATAAATTGATAAGTATCCACATACTTTGTGTTTGTGTGTGTGTTGTATTACTTGTTGGCTCTCGTGTGCGTTTGGCGTGATGATGAGTCCTACTGGATGCTCTGCTGGGAGTCGCAGAGGGGGGAGACTGGAACAGCTTCTCCTCCATGTTCGCCTCTTTAACGTACACACACGACTTTCCGAGCAACACGATGCTATTCAGCACCTTTAGCGTGATCATACTGTGCACACACACTTAGCAATATTAATACACACATAATCCTGGTGAATACGACACACGCAATACCAAATACCAAGTCAAGTCTCACACACACAAAACTTACCCAAAATAAAAAAGTAGCACACACACGACTGAGAGGGCACCCTGGATTTTCACAGAGCTCGTCACCACCCGGATGAGCTGACGAAGGAAAACATTACAAGTTTATAGCAATGTCTTATCGTGTTGTTACTACATAACATCAGAATGTTCATTATGATCGACATGTACGAATACGGGAAGTGAAATGTCATAAATTATAAAAAAAAAATAATAATAATAATAAAAAAAAACAGGAAATACGGTGAATATTTAGGAAAACATCATTACCAGTAGAGCTAGAGGAAGCGGGATGAAGCCCATTCTCCTTGACACACTGTCACTGTAGTCAGTATACGCCTAAAACACACCAACAAGTCAGTCAAGTCTAACACACAACACAAGTGTGTCATAACAACACCAAATACACTTACATTTTTCTGTCTGCTGCTAGCCAGATCGAAGGCCAAGCTTGCTCTATATTCACTGTACACCTGCAAACACACATCACACACACATACTTGGTCAGTATACATAGTCAGTAGGATTTTTTTCAATTTTGTACATGAAACAAATACAAAGACACACACTGTTCTACTTGTGGGATCTGACTCACTAAAACTCCCCTCTAGCTACTGATGAGCAGAAATCATAACAGTTTTTGATTTATGGTGGCCTGATTGTCAGAGACACAACCTCACGTTAGCATTCTTAAACACCTCGGCCCGTATTCACAAAGTGTCTTAGAATTCTCTCTAGAGCTCATATCTTATGATAATAGAACAGACAGTGAAATCATAATGTTTGTATATAAAGAAATTGTATAATTATGACTACAGGCTACTGCATGTAAAGTTTCTGTTATAGACTAAATACCTTAAAGTTAATTAAAACAGCCAATATGTTCAGTGTTTGAAGAATATTTCTCTTTTCCACCATTTTGTCCTCTGCTATAGAAACTCTTAAGCCTCTTAAAAGCTCTCCTGTCTACTCAACAATTTTTACCTTAGGAGCTGCTTTTAAGGCTAACATGTTTTGTGAATTAATTTAATCTTTTCTAAGATTTAGTCCTAAATTTAAGGGGAAATTCTAAGAAAATGTCATAGTTCTAGGAATTTTCTTAGAATTTTACACTAGGAGCAACTTTTAGGCTTTTAAGCTTTGGGAATACGGGCTGATCTGTAACACAATGTTTTTGATTTATTTGATATTTCTATTTATTTCACATTTAAGAAATCCAATCTACAAATCCCCCCCTCCATCTACCATTTAACCATATTTTTTTGCTTTACCATGTTTTAATACATTTATACAGTGCTCAGGATTGTGCAGTATAGTGACGTCCTTTTTTCCAACAATATTGGCAATATGATAAACTGAATCTTATTTTATCTTAATCAACTATACAAACATGACTGAGCAAAAAAAATAAAAAATTGGTCACACAGGCAAAGTAATTAGCAAATATAAGATCATATGATTGTTTCTGTGACCAAAAAGAAAAGATTTGAAAATTACGATGTGCCCATTTTGCGAGTCTTATATTTTTGTAACATCATTCCCATATTCTGTTAGCAAGTAATGATAACTTTGGTTCTATGTAACAATAGAAAACCCAAATGCATCGTTCTCCCAGGCAGATTTTTCAAAGAGAGAGAGACGTCTGTCTACGTGCCACCCGGCATATCGGGGGACAATACTCCCCACCCTGGAGGTATATCCATTTGTTTCTGTGGCAGTTATTTACAGAGTCGAGTTGCCAGCTCGATGCCCGATTGTATCTGAGCACTTGATCTCTCAGTGGCAGTCCTGTCAGCATCAGGACTCGACCCGGGTAGCTCCTAATTCGCAGTCCAACAGCCAATTTTCAAGAAGGGAGGCCAAACATACTTGGGTGGCCGTCGTAGTACTTTGGGTATACTATGTGTGAGGGGAAACACTCGCATCCATTAATATTGCTTTAAGCGAACAGTGAGCATGAAAGCTTCATAATATTCTGTGTTATTAATGTCACAGAGTGCTTGAATGTTTTAACATTAACTTGTTGATTATTTAAGTTTAAGGCAAGTAGAATGAAGCAAAGGAAGGAGAGAAAGACATGAGGAGAGAAATAAGGAGTGAGCTGTGGTTACCGGCAGGGATTACAGCCAGAGATCTGCTCTGTCTTTAAGTAGCTTAGATTAGTTTAGTCAGAAGATTAGTGTCACACAAATACACACACATAACCCATGGCTTCTCGTTTTTAGGCTCATGCTTTCTTTTGCTTGTAAGTTTTTTTTTTTGTTCTTTGCTTCTCCCTTTATTCCTCTCCTCACAGACCGACAGGAAGAATCTTAAATCATAGCAGGGAGTTTATAGGCAGTAAGAGAGAGAGAGAGAGAGTTCTGATCTAAATAATGCAGGGTTGCATAATGCGCCTTAACGTTAACCCTTGAAGCCACTCCTTGTCAAATTCAGTTTACGTGCTCATTCATTCAAGAGCTAATGCAACATGTAAACACCCATCATGCCCTCACACAAACCCGAGTTCTCTCTTTCAACTTCTCTAATAAAGCATCATGCGATATTTGGATTCTATTAAACTAACCAAAGTGGCACAAACTGAATGGCAATACCTCCAGTCTCACAAGCTATTCCATCATTTTGATAATTGTTCAATTCAGTTTTATTTATGTACCGCTTTTACCCATGGTCATTATCGCAAAGCAGCATTACAGAAACAAAAAAATAATAAAAATATGTTTGAAAAGTGTAAGGAAATACGCATAAATCATAAACATCAGTTTGTCACTGATAAGCAAGCCGTGGATGACGGTAAGAATGGAAAAACTCCCAGGAAACCTTGAGAGAAACCAGACTTAACAGAAAACTTATTCATTCAGATTCTCCAAACACTAAATGTAAAAGTAAACACTGATCTTCTGTCCAAATTGGTTTTCTTGTTCTGTTTCTCCCTTCCATCTCTCTCAGATTGTTGACTACATACAAAAGTGAAACTTAAACAGACTGTAATCATGTAAACTGGTAAAATCTGAGCCATTTTGCTCCCATTAATCTGAAATGCATCACAAGTCATAAAATCAGTACGGCCTCCAAGTGGCGCAGTGGTAAAGCGCTCGCCCGATCATCCGGGGAGCGCTGGTTCGAACCCCGGGTGATGCTGTTTTCCTCTCACAGCCGGAGGCACAGAGAGAGCTGAT
>JAOVVA010000034.1:9308989-9319540 GCA_028565275.1 Leiocassis micropogon
CCTCACTAAGATAAAGGTTTTTGTACTTTCCTTCCTCAGAGTTGCTCTGAGAAGTTTCCTAAATCACTTTTAGTCTACGACTCCTAGCTTTTTAAGCTAAGATAGGAGCTCTCTGAGAGAATTCTAAGAAGCTCTGTGAATACGGGCCCTGATGTATTTGTTTTATGGAGTAGACCACTTTTGTGCTGGTGGTACACCACGAGCCGCACATATATATTTCAGACCTGCATGAAACACTGGATCTAATGTAAAGAAGAAGAGAAAGATTTATCTTGAAGTTGATTTTGAACTGTTAATGAAATTAACTGAAAAGTCTAAGAGCTGTGTCTAAGACTACAGAGGAAGACATGTCTCAGTCTTTTTTTATTTTTATCAGAGGTTCCTCTTCAGTGAAGTGTTGCTTGTTCACACGTGTTTAAAATAATGCTGTTGATGTTGGCTCAGGCTAGATTAATCAGATCAGGTGATAATGCTCCTTTTTTTGTGAGTCTGCAATTATTAAATTACTATTATTGTTACTTTTTGGTGGGAACTTTACACTGCAATATCATATCACATGACAAAAAAATTACACACAAGACTGTACCTGTAAAACATTGGTCTTCTGATACACATGAGCACAGTGTGAGGTGAGGTCATGAGGTCATACTCACATCTGCTGGGATGTCATTAAACTTGGTGATGAAGGCGTGTTTCACCACATCCACGGCCATCTCCGAAGCAATCACCATAAACACGTCAGGAAGCAGCACCCACAGATGATCTGAAATCAGTCACCAAAAGCAACGTCAAGCGTACAGTGTTACGTTGTCCGCAATTGTACAGGCACAGTTAAATACAAACAAGTAAAGATAATGATGTTGTTAGTCAGATATAACATGAGTCACCTGGGTTCCAAGAGAACTGTTCCATATTTCTAAGACACACGATTAATAAGAGCACATAGTTGGTGAATCTTTCTTTGATATCTGAAATAACACAAACAAAGAAAGGCAAGTTGGATCCAGTCTTTTTTAAGTACAGTACAGTACAGTATGTACAGTAAACTGCACTTTAGTGTCAGACATCTCCCCCTACTGGGCTCTCACTGATGCACACTCAAATACTCAGAACTGAACTGAAACATTTTTAGTGAACTTGTAGGGGGCTTTGGCATTATTTCCCTCAACTGACAGCACACGTAATTCTACGGGAAGTGGCTGTGAGCTGTATTTTGTGACGCTACCAATGTTAAAGAACTCTAAAGTGCGAATAACAAAAGAGGAAGAAAAATTGCATGTTTATTCAATTAATTAATAACATATCTAGTCCATAGAATTTGCATGTGTTACTTACCACTGTTGGACATCTGAAAGAGATTATTCTTCTCAAACTTCTTAAACACGCTCCCTTTAATCTCAACAAACTGCAATGACAAAGGAACTATGAAGGAATAAGCACTTTATTTGAATATGAATTCATACATGTAAAGGATCCATGAGTTGTAACATTTGTTTTGTTTATAATACTTTCCATTAAATTAATCCCCAAACAAGAAAAAACAAAACAACAAAAAAAAAACATAAAATCACTGCTGGCAGAGCATGTGTACTCACATTGTTGGACATCATAATAGTGAGCAGAGATTTGTTATGGGAGTTGAATGCCACGTTTAGGGTGGTCGCCTGAACCATGATCAGAATGGCATGAAGAACTGAAGCTCAAGTTAAGAAATACACAGAGATATGAACGTAGAATTCTTTACATGACTGCAGACAGCCGGTTGGACAGTTACCTGGAATTCCAGTCAATAACAGACAGAGTTAGCTTAATGGAGAAGGCACTGAACTACTGAACGGAGGGTCCAAGGTTCAAACCACAACACCACCGAGCAACACACTGTTGGGCTCTTGAACAAGGCCTCACATGTGCTCACACGTGTAATCAGTTAAATGTAAGTTGCTCTGGATAAGTGGGCCATAACTGTAATGTAAATGTAACGTAATGCGATGGGTGCATTAGATATGTAAATCTTAGATAATTAAATCTGAACCAGGAACTAGAAACTGCCTCAGTACAAGCAAATATGGATCCAAGCATTTATTTAAACTAACTGGTCTTCAGCTAAGTAAATTCAAGCCTACTGTAATGATGCCAACTGACTAAGGCATTGTTCGCAGTAAAAGCTCTACCAGCCTGTACATACAGTATAACCGCATAACTCTGATTTCTTTTTTTCACTACGCAAAAAATATAAACTTATTTATAGAGATTGTATGATTTTGGTAGTCTTTAGATTTAGACCGTTTAAATTATTCACAGAAAAACAATAATAAAAAAATGCACTAGCCTAGTGGGTGCAGTGTTTAAGGATACAGACATAAAGGACAGCCATTAGGAAGTGTGGGATTACACCTATGTGAGCTCTCTTTCTCTCTTTGGGCTCTGTGGCTGTCCAGTAGAGAGCGTCAAGGATGTCCTGCCCGAAGGACGAAAACAATCGGTCTGCCACCTGAAAGACAGAAAGAGAGAATAAGAAATTACTCTGGAAGAAGACTGAAAAATATGTCGATTAAGTTGCTGGCTGATTCTCTTTTAAAGCAATTTGATTCATGAACATTATTGTATTTGCAGTTTTACTCAAGCACCTGTTGCATAAATATCCCCTTACTAACTGTAAAGAATTGTACAAGATGCTGCACCACATGATACTAAAGGTATCTGCACTACATTTCTTAAATTGTAAAAAAAAAAAAAAAAAAAAAAATGATGACTGAATTTTAATATATAAAATGGGGATTCTTGTGCCATTTTTAAAACACTAATAAAAAGGAACAACTAAGCAACTCCAGGAATGTTTAATTAAAGAAATCCATAATAAATTAAATACATAAAACAAAGCACAGGACACGGGCACTACTTACAAAAAGATTTACTCATATTTGCCTGAATATGCAAACAGTTATTAAGTTTGGGGGGGCAAGTACTTTTCCACATAGGGCCAGGTAGGTTTGGACAGCTTTTTTTCCCCTGTAATAAATAAAATAGTAAACAGTATTTTTTACGGACAGGGGGCACCGTATCTGTAACAGGGACGACGGTGAATCAGATACATGCTGAGATTTTCTTCACATACATATTTTGTTTACATATTTCCTGCTGAGTGACATCATAATGATTGTACAGGAAAAAAAAACAAAAATAATCTATAATGTTTCAAATCATTCAAAACATTTTAGTTTCCCTCAGCTGGAAAAGAAATGTGGTTTGTGATTAATGCTCAAGTGATGAAAAATTTTTTTTCCCTGCTGAAATAACCATACTGCATGTATAAATATATATAAAAGTGTGTTCTCATAAATTCAATGTAGAGCTGTTGTTGAGGTTATGGTGATAAGGGCTGATCTGAGATCGGTGTTTGTTACCTCCAGCATGTTGTAGATGATGTAGAGTTTGATGACAGACTGCCCCCTGATCAGATGGTACATCATGGAGTAATCCACGTAGTGCATCATGGAGTAACACAGCACCATGATGAAGCCTTTCAGCACGTCGCACACCTGAGCAGGCTGAAGGAGACGAGAGCCACTACATGCGCAAACAAACACACACAGATAGTTATTTAATACATTTCCTTCATGATTATTACAACTAGTTAAAGCAATAGAACAGGCTTTAAAGACTTTGAAAGTTTTACACACACACAAACACACGCAACCTGTTAGTTATACACACTGGTTATGTCAGAACAACTAAATTGGACACATGTCATGCCGCACTCCTTATACAATATGTATACGATAGAAAATAAACAGATAGTTATAAATCACATCACCACATTTCTCTTTACTATATGCACAGGTATAATAACCAACAAAGCCGGTTTGCGACTATGAGATAATCATAAATAAATAAAATTCTGATCCGATAAAACACAAAATGTTTTTCTCTATATCAGGTTACAGAAGATGGTTTTTCTAATTACAGACATCTGCAACTATTGAAACATTATTCAAAGCAAGCTTGAGATGTTAAATATTCTATCTTATTTAATAATTTACAATCCTGCTGCAGAACGCTGCCATCTGCTGGCTGAACACACGAGTTTTAAGATGATTCTATTTTGCATTTTTTTTTTAAACAAAAAACACAGGAGCACCAAATCGGCCAGATACAACAGCTGCAGTGCGCGTGCCTACATGCGTGTGCGAGTGCAGTTGGAGCATGTGAGGGTGCGAGGGTGTGTGTGTGTGTGTGTGTGTGTGTGTGTGTGTACTGAGTGAGCACAGAAAGCTGCTGCATTCATTCCAGCCTTAGTATGTGTGTGTTACTGCATACCTTATTTTTCTGCAGTAGGGGCATATACCTGCCCTGCAGGCAGAGAGATAAATAATGAGCAGCTTCTCCCACCTTAGTAATGTGCATGTCTTCTGTGTGAGAGAGCTTGTGTGTACAGGTGCTATGAAGCCTGTCTGTCTATTAAAGTAAAGCCTAAAGCAATATTTTTTTGAGAGATGGTGTGGTGAGAAGGTGTGTGAGTATTACATTTACTATAGGGGTGATAAATCAGAGCAGACCGCCCACTCTGAAAGTGTTGGAACGGTAAGGTCAATTCTTTTGTTTTTCTGCTGTAAGACAGAAGACTTCAGGATCTGAGATCAAAAATTTAATATGAGAGGAAAGAACAGAATTTCAGCATTCATTCCCTGATATTTACATCTAGATGTTTTAAACAATTTAGAAGTGTAGTCACCAGAATTATTGGCATCCTTGGTAAAGATTGGATACTGAAAATATAAGAGAAATTTAACCTTTACTTAAAGTAACAGTATGCATAAAGTAGATGTCTCCACTATTGTCTCCTTAGATATTTTTTTTAACAGAATACAACTGTCGCATGTCTCCGTTTATATTTTACTTTTCGAACCTGAATATTTAAAGATAAAGATAAACGATAAAGCGATACTTTATTGTCATTGTAGTGATACAACGAAATTTGTTTGGTAGCTCTCAGAGACCAGCAGCAATAATAAACAAAAGAATAAACAAGATAAGTGCACTAAAATATAATAAATTTAACAGTATATACAACGTAAAGTGGGACCTGGATCTTGGTGCAGAAAGTAGAGTGCGAAAAAGTGCAAGCATGATTGTCGGAATATTTAACAAGTTATACTAAAAGCCGGAATAACACAGTCATGGTGTAAAGTGTTGGGTGTAAAGTCATTTACATGACTGAGGTGACACAGAGACCAAAAGACCTGGCTTCGTTGACTTTATGAAGTATTTTATACTTATACATTTTATTTATACTTTATAGACTTTATGAAGTGCCAAGCAGCTACTGTATAACCTGGTCATGTGGGGTTAACTGAAGTGAACAGTCCATAAGAGAGAACATTACTTACTTAGGTCTGTACTCTCTAGTACCGAGAAATTATCTTAAGTTCCCTGATCTGAACTCCACATTCTCACTGACAGACTACTATGCTGGCTAGCTTTCAATCACATGTTCCATTTGAAAGAGCACACAGGTGGCATTAAATTGTCCACAGTTCAAATGAAATTGTTCTATGTGAATGCAAACATAGAACGGGTCCATCATATTATTTACTGTTAAACTGTTAATTATCAGGTCTTGTTTGACTCATATTTCTTAATAATTTCCTCATATGGGACCATATGCAATGGCAATAAAATGCTGACGACCTAAATGTACAGAACGATCAAGTTAACACATCAATAGGGATAATCCTCCCTGATGGCACATCTGTCATATTGCAGGACTCAACTTGTGAAAGAGTGGAAAAACTGTCCACCACACTGTGTGCTGTAATCAAAACGTAGTGCCTTTTTTTTTTTTTTTCGTCAGGCAGCATGTTAAATATTGTAACAATCACTAAACAGAAAATTATTTATAATTAAGCATTCATCTCATTAAATTATAAAATACATCTATTAATTTTTCAATCTGATTCTGTTAAGCTGGCAGGGTAATAAAAATAATAAAATAAAATCTACCTCAAATCCTCATATTTATAATTAAACTGTAATAAGATGTTGCAGTAGGTGGAATTTTGGCAAGGTTTTGATCAAGTAAAAACAGCTGATGGTTGTTCAATTTAACTTTCTTCCCCCCATCATTTTATTATCTTTAAACTAAAAGTGATTTATGTACATTAAAGAATCCTTCTCGTCTCTTTTAACGACACTTAAAACGTGTGTAAGATCAAACCTCTGCAAATATACACAATGGAGTTAAGAATAGTTTAGGAGAAATTTGATCGCCTTTGGGTGAGTGTGTGAGTGTGTGTGTTACCTGAGTCCGCAGCATGGCAGCGTTAGCAGCCTAATGAGTGCCAGCAGCACCCTGAGGGGTAACAGTGTGAAGACGTAGAGGAACGCATCCAAACACAGGAAGAAGCCAAAGATCATCAGCTACAGGAACAGAGAGAGAAAGACGGGATGTGAGCGATGTTTAGTATAATCATGGAAAGGAAACCATTTAACATCGCTGCCAACATGCATTACTAGATCTTTCCTGTTCGCTGCTCATTTCAATAAGACTCCTAAAATTGCAGTGTGATGTTTTATATACTCAATCTGGTAATCAAATACATATTTCTTGCCCATTATTTAATAATTTTGACATAATCTCACTGCTTTTCAATACACTTTGTCCATCCGTCAACATGCTTTCATATCACCTCATTAAAAAAAAATGTTTAAGGCTGAGCTGTGAGCCACGAATGCACTGCTATCATCACTTTTCATCAGATGTCAGGAGACCAAACATGTGAAAGTCCCATGGAGCGAGATCAGGACTATATGGAGGATGCTTTAACACCTCAAAACCAAGTTTTGGACAGAAGTGTGCGGACATGCATCGTCATGTGAGATCACATAACTCTTGGATCTTGGATCCTCTGCGTTTAATCCAAAATTTAGGCTTCAGCTCTTCAATACGCATTTCACTGTAACAAGCACTTTCGATTTTCCCTGATAATGTTCCAATACTGGCCCTTTGAAAATCCCAGAAAACTTATGGTTCTCTTTTAAACTTTTTTTCTTGGTCGTCGATTAAGGATGTTTCCATTCCATACTCTTCCGTTTACTCTTAGTGTCTCGTCGCCAGTAATGATTTTCTTTATGAAACTTTCCCCTTCCTTAGAGCAGTGGTCCAAATTTTGTTTGCAGATATCCAAACACTTCCGTTTATGCTCTTCTGTAAGTTGTTTCAGCACCATGTACACCTTCAGACCACAAACAAACAAATTACTGAATATTATATTATATTTAGGGCTGTAGCTATCGAATATTTTAGTAATTGAGAATTCTACCAAAAATTTATCGATTAATCGGATAAAATTTATTTTTGCTTAATTAAACAGCAATGTAAAATATATAAGAGAAACAAAGATTAATTGGTTTTCTTTTTAGAAAGATCTACTTTTATTTTTTAAATGCATACAGCATTTTATCAAAAATAAACATTGTCATTATTCACAATACAAGGAATAGCTTAGAGTTGACTGAGATGAATTAAGCGCATTACAGTGCCATACAGTCTTATTTTAAAGCCTTTTCTCAGATGCAAAAACTAAAAAGAAAAAAAAAAAAGAAGGCATTTCAAATGACTTTAAGTATCAAAAAGACTAAGGCTCACATTTAAATAAATAATTATACAAAAACACTAAGTTGTGCAACTTAACTTTTAGAACTAAAAGTTTCTAAATCTACAGCTCAGCATAACATAAGCCTTTACTGACAATTTCTGTCGTTTTCTCTTTATTTGCTGGTTTCTTGTTCTCTTGGCTCGCTGATATTTTTATCGTTCCGTTCTATTTTGCAGCCCACAACATAACGGTCCCTCAAATCAATATACAGCTAACTGTTTGCGTCTCCTTCCGCTTCTTTGGGTGACGTAAGCGCTTCTTCTTCGTCAGTGTTTATTGGCGGCTTGCATCCGGAAGCGCGCTGTGTCACGCCAAACAAATAATTGCGCAAAAACATAATGCAAGCTTTTAATATTAATTAATTCTGCTGCTTCGCGGCAGAAGATTTTGCCTCGACCATTTTTTGTAATCGAATTACTCGAGGAATCGTTTCAGCCCTAATTATATTATATTACATCAAAAATAAAACTGTAAAGTTGGCGTGTCTGTACATCAAGGTGTTTTTTTTTGGATTTTTCTGTTTGTTTGTGAACGCATCAGCTAAAAACTACTGGACAAATATTAATGTGATTTTCACAGGTGTATTTGGCCGAGCTTGAGGTAACACATAGGCTTTGATTCATAGCAGTTGGCCCACGACAAAAAAAGAAGACATGCTACTTTGAAATTTACATGAAAAATGCTTTATTTGTTCAGGCTTTTAATAATAAAACCCTACACTCTTACATTGTGTGTTCATTTTAAATGGTACCTCCTTGTGATAAACCATGTGGTATGGTATGGTATGGTATGGTAGGTTAAAGAATGGGGTGTGCAGCGTTTTATTAGTGAGCTGCCTTACCTTCTCCAGTTCTTTGGGGATGCGCAGGCAGGTATACACTCTCTCTCTCCTTTCAGTGTATTTGGCCTCATTGTGTTCCAGAAAATATCCTCTCGTCAATTCAGCTCTGACAAACCTTAGCAGAGACAGGTCTGCGTGCGCACGCGCACACGCACACACACACACACACACGCACACGCACACGCACACACAGAATTCTCCTCATTATTTTGGACTATTATTAGAACCCCACTACATGTCTACTGAGGGACACTTGCACAAAGGATAAAGGAATACCAGCAGGGACTGTGACTAGGGATGTCCCAAACCAGACACTGGCTTCAAAAGCTGATTCCATGTTACACAGGATTTTATGTTTTTTTAACTCATTCCCCTGACATATTTTATACAGGAAGCGATAACTGATCAGGGCAGAAATACATTATTCGGTTTTAACCATCTAAACAGATACAAACTGGCGAAGACCTTATTTGCCAGAAAGGGTCAAAGGGCATCAGATCAATATGATTAGTAGTAGTAATAGTAGCAGTAGTAAATGACCTACTGATCTCTGTTTTTTTTTCTCCTTGCTTCCAGTGCACCTACTGTGTACAGCCATTTTAAAATTGCCCATTCCAGAGACTTGCTGTGCAGTTAACCACAAAACTTGATCGTATAAAAGAATTATAATAATAAAAATCTGATTTTAGTTTTAATCATGCTAATGCGACCTGAGGTAAGACTTACTCCACCAAAAAAAAATGCTTTTCTGATGTGATCACTGCTCTCTCTTTAAAACCTACCTTAAACTATTTCACATATGGATTTATAGGTTTTACTTGATGTGATAAATATTAAATATCTGCTGCCCAAAACTTTGCCCATCCCCGTGTCTGTCATGAATGTATCCTTTTGAGTTAGCAGGAAGTTCTTTACACCACACTCCAAAAGGTTTATGCCTGTGCTTTTCTTTGACACCTTTAAAGAAAGAAGAACTTAGGCTTTATATAGACTTCTTTTGTCATAGAGGTTGGCTATGAGACAAGATAATAACTCTTGCATACATGTATATAATTAAAATTAAATAATTTACACAAAGATTTTAGCCTAAGAGCTCAGCTAGAGGATTAGGGAGGTTGATGCCTGTAGAGTTGCAAGTTTGATCGGCAAAAGGATTGTATCATCAAACATCACGTGACGGTGTGAAGAAGTTGCATAAGCTCTGTATTTTGCATTTTCCTTCTAACAGATTACAAAATAAAGTCATAGGAACATACATCCCTGGCTTCCCTCAACTGTGATCAGTGTGTAGATGAACAGTGAATTCTTTATGTATCCAAACGGTTGGTGTTCCTCACAGCTCTGTTTAAGGACCATGCATTTTCATAAACACTATATTAAATTAGTCCCAACCCCACTCATTACACATGCTTACACCAGTCTGCAGGAACAAATTAATTGCAAAAATCATGTTAGAAGTCGCACTTCATGCCAGCAACTAATCGACATGCGCTTGTTGTCTAGTTAAATTTTCAGACTTTGGAGGCATGCGAGGCAATAAAATGTGATGAATTATTTGCTAAGTTTGTTTACAAATAATCGTACTGAAAGACATAATAGAGATACATGCTATTCAGTAAAGTTTAGCTTTTTCTCTCATTTAATTTAAAGTCAAATGTTAAACTACTATCTTTGAAGTTAGTTTGTATTGTTTAAATGCTCTTAATTCTGTATGTTCTGTTCAGTTTTGAATTAATCTTTTGAGTTATTACTAGGTCTTAAAATTGTAACAAAATCAGAAAAAAAAAATTATATTGATATCTGGATGTTTATAAAATTGTGATACGCAATATTAATCGAAACAGCACCAAAGTATCGTGATGATATCGAATTGGATGGTGACTGATGATTCCCATCCCTGGTGCATTGTGCATCATGTGATGGATGGTATATCTTCACACTGCTACTATCACTCACTAGTGATGGGTCGTTCACGAACGTTTCGTTCTTTTTGAACGAATCTTTAACGTGACTCAGAAGAACGAGTAGTCTCGGAGAGTGATTCGTTCATTTTCT
>JAOVVA010000034.1:9326487-9345514 GCA_028565275.1 Leiocassis micropogon
AAAAAAGATTCGTTCATTTTGATGAACGAGATTCAAAGAACCGAGTCACTAAAATGATTCAAACTTCCCATCACTAACTCTCACTCTCTATAAACTCTCTCAGAGGTTTATGATCTCTAGATTGGACTCTTGTAAAGCCTAGCTGTCTTGTAGTTTGAAGTTTCATAATATCACCCCTATAATATCTACCATGGCCCCCAGGAAACTTCATCTTACAAATGACCTGAAAAGCTCCGACTGACCTGGTCTAATCCAACAAAAGTACTTTGGCTATGACCTTGGCTAAGTACTTAGTTACCTATGTTTGACTAACAGGAGAAAGGTTTTCATTTGGTGTGTGTGCTGTTCTTTTTCCTTATCTAAAGCAACCCAGTGTTATCAGACCCATGTTGTTTTTGCCTGGACTCTTCTTTAAAAAAACAAAAAACAAAAAACAAAAAAACAAACAAACAAAAAAGTGATAATGCAGTTTCTAAATTGGTTTTGCAGCAATGCATTATGGGAAATTACGTTTTATTAACTTTGCAGAGTCCATAAATGCTGAAGCTTTACTTCTTGTGTGTGTGTGTGTGTTTTATTACGTGAGCACGTGCACTGTGACAACAGCGTAAACATCTGGTCTAACAGCAGTCCTAACACACAGGATAAACTGCACAGACAGGTTTTTATGCATAAGCATTTTATGTTCTAGCCATTTAAATCTCCTTGACAGCAGACAGATGCACTTGTGTTTTCGTAACCAGTCTGTCTCACTAAATAACTTCCTAGCTAGCCTCGCTAGCTTGTTTACATGTCTGCTAACTGACTATAGCTACTAACGTTACAATTAAACACAAAAGAAATAAAATAACACGCGTTGAGAATTTTCTCGACCGTAATGGTTTCCGTGTTATTAAATGAGCGCGAGTGCAGCGTTTAAGCTCGCGCGCTACGTGCAGGAGTATAGAGACTGACCGTTGGTAAACACAAACACACACACACAGCTGTTAGCCGCCTTAGCTAACGTTTGACAGCTCAGGTTCTTACCCGACACACTGCGCGTGTCCCGTTGTTCTTTCGCCTTTTTCTCGTAAAACCCCAAAGTTTCAGTCAGCTCAGACACACTGCTGTTTATCTCTGTCTTGGTCGTTGCACGGAAAGCCAGTTTCTCCCTCTCCTTATCCTCCTTTTCCGTCTCTTTCTCATCTCCAGGACCTGCCGCTACCGAGTCCGCCATCTTGGCTCACACGCAACGAGAGCGGACGTAACGTCTGACGTCATCACGCACGAGTTCTTATTCACTGACGTTCACATATTTTTTTTTTTTCATTTTCACATAGGGCCAAGTACAGTAGGTAGTTTTTTCCCCCTTAATAAATGAAATGATCATGTGTAATATTAAAATTTGCTCAATCAAGTGTGACAAATATGCAAAAAACAAAATTAAAGAAGGGGCAAATACTTTTTCATATACTGTACTGTATATATAAACACACTGTTTTTATTTAATGTAATGTAATGTGTTAATTGCAACTACATACCTTTTGTGTTACTAACCATGTTACTGGATCTTTGAAATATTCTATCTATCTATCTATCTATCTATCAGGGGCAATTACTTTCATCATGTGTAATATTAAAATTTGCTCAATCAAGTGTGAAAAAAAATATTCAAGAAGGGGCAAATACATTTTCATGTACTGTATATATAAACACACTATGTTTTTATTTAATGTAATGTAATGTGTTAATTGCAACAACATACCTCTTGTATTACTATCTATCTATCTATCTATCTATCTATCTATCTATCTATTTATCTATCTATCTATCTATCTATCCAATTAGCATCAGAAAAAAGCTACTGCGCTAGGGTGTGCAACCCTTTTTTCCCACACAAATTTTAGTGCCCTTAATCAGAGGTTAGAGGGGGATTTGGGATTCAGTCTTGCGTTAGAAGCCAGTTAGCTTTGTTACTCGCATTAGCCGTCAATAAAACAACAAGTACAATTTTGAATGTGGGTTTTGGCAGGCGGCTGCTCTCTCCTCTTTCCAGTACTGCAGACCATACTGACTTACTTTCACCCATGCTGCCGACCGACAGTGAGTGTAGTTTAGGAAATTATAAAGATCATTTCATCATTGTGCAGTAAAGAAGAACATACATGGACACCAAAAACAATACAATACATAATCTAACATCAGAAAAACTTTTTCTTTCTTTTTTTTTTTTTTTTTTACATTAATTCAAGTACTCAAGCTGTGATGTTCAGGGGTGTGCACTGTAGAATTCCAAAGACTGTGTCGAACTAGTGGATATGCGTTATGTGATTGATCATGTGATTGTTTTTAGTAGTATATTGTAGAAAATGGCATCAATGAGAATTAAAGACAACATGATATCCAGTATGTTAGCTCAGAATTTCATATAGCATGCTAGACATTAAACAAATGTTGCTTAGGTGTGTACTGGTAATGTTGAATAAGGATCATACTCAGGCTGTATACAGAGTATATACAAAGTATACAAGTCACATTACATCATCTTCTATAGATCCTATAGGGCCTAACCTGGCCGCACCATGGTAAAATGTCTGGCTATGCCCTTATTCGCAGGGTAACATTCTCTGCGCTGTTTAAACAACAATAACTGGTCAAAGAACATTTATAAGGTATGGACAATTTATAAGAATTTATAAGAACCGTCTCGAAAGAAATGTAAGAAATGTGATCTTAAGTTTATGTGGCTCATTGATCTCACTACAAGTGGTAATTTCAGCAGTTCCTAAGTACCTAAAAATACAGCTTAATAATGTTAGCAAAATGATATTATCATTGCTAAAAAGTTCACAAGGCTTACTCAGACTTAACCCTGACTGAGTAATTAGACCGTTGGTTTCCAGCATTGATCTGCAGTACTGGAAAGAGGAGAGAGCAGCTGCCTGAAAAAACACACATTCAAAATCAGTTTGTACACATTGTATAAATATATAAAGAATGAGATGAATATGTGCAAAATGAGGATGAATATTCAGTGGAAGACAGACTAGTGCAACCTAATATGTGCAGCTGAGGTTAGGCAATTAGGCAAAGAAAGCAGTGCAACAAGTGAGTGGTACAAGATTGAGGTGATGTAGGTCACTGCAGATTATAGTATATAGTGAGTGGATCAATATTGAACCATGAGTCTGTTACGAAGGAGAATAACTTGTATAACCAAGAATGAGTAGTGGCCCATCACAATCCAGAATCCCAATCACGTCCCCAGGCACCGTAAGAAAAAAGTGTTAAAACAGCGTATGGCCCTGGGAACAAAGGACTTGCAGAGTCTGTCACTTGGGCAGATCTGTGAAAGTCTGTCACTGAACATGCTCTTCTGCTTGGCCAAAGCTCCATACAGTGCGTAACTGGTGCTGGATATGATGGACAGCATTTTGTTCAAGATCTTCCTTTCCAGCACTAGCTACAGCTTTCCATTTAATCCCGGAACCCAGGAGGTGGGAATCGAGCCCGGACCCTGTAGGTGCGAAGCGACAGTGCTAAACAATAAGCCACATGCTGCCAGGATATGTGTTAGTAGAGCAAAATAAACATACAAACATACAAATGATTTGTTGATAATAAATGGTGCTTGTGGAACTGTTGTAGAAAAGCAATATCACACACAAGGTCATGTTGTTGTGCTGTATATCTGCATGGCCCTGATGTCTTCAACACCCTTCTGTGATGATGTTCAGCACAACAGCAATCCGTCTCACGTGATATTGCTTAATTAGCATTACCTCACACTAGTAATTAATTCTTTTGGTAATTAATTCTCCAACAGTCTGGTACCCAACTTTTAGTTTTAAACAAGTTTGGTATCAGAGCTGTTGACTGATGATGTGAAAAACCTTTTCCTTGTGATGGTGATCATAATCTATTGTTTCTGCTGTAAGGTTTACTGCTGTAAGGTTCATTTTACTCTGCCCACTCATTGTTTATAAAAAAAACAAAACAAAAAAACGCATACCTTATTTTTGTTTACCTTAATTTACTTTGCATATTATTATTATTATTATCATTTTTTCATTAATTATCATTACGTACTAGTTGTTTTTTTTTTTGTCTTTGTAGCTTTTTTGCATTGAATACTGTAAGGACATTATTCCTTTTGCCCACTAGAGAGCATGCCAACGCAAGCAAGCTAGCCAGCAAGGAACCTACACATATCTATCCATCCATCCATCCATTGATCCACCCATCCACCCATCCATCCATACATCCTTCCATCCATCGATCCACCCATTCACAAAGGGGAACTACGTTTCTTGCAAAACTGTACATCTGTCCTTGGTGACAATAAAGGGCTATTCGTCCATCCATCTATTTATCTATTAATACCAGACAATACTAGTAGACATTCTAACATAAGCAACAGAACACAATTTAGTCAGTTCAATAAAATCCACCACATTGTCCTTGTACCTTGTTTGATAACTACCACTACCACATCATACAACATAACTGCATCGCCTCCTTAAACTTCTTAAACCTCAGGCTATGTGACATGCTCATGAGGCCAGATCTCACTGCGTCCATGCCCTCGCTTCATTGCAATGAAATAATCCTCCAGCTTCACTCAGAACATCTTGTGTCTCCATTCCTTTCATGATGTCCAAAAGAGCTTACTTTTCATACAGTATGTAGAATCAGGCTACTTTGAAGTTTCTGCAAGTGCTTTCTGTCATTCTGTGACCACATGTGTGTATAGGGACAGGAACACAATCCGATTGCAAAAGCATATCATAATAGAAAATAATAGTGAATAGAAATTCATTTTAACCAAACAAGTATTACGTTTCACATACAGTACTTTATTATCATAACCATGGACAAACAATAAAGAATTCTTTTTATGCATAATAAAATATGAATAGTGAAAAAAGGTTGAATTATAACCATTTTACAGTTATGTTTTACAAGGGGTGCTCAAATCAAACCAGGAATTTCTCATGAAGGCGTAAAACCGATTGACACGCAGAGCTTCACGCACAGTACATGAGACTCTTAGCCGCAGTAAAGGCCATACGTCCTTGAATGACCATCCCAGACAAGGTGACTCGGAGCCCACTGCAGTCGTTTCCCGTCAACATTCAGCAAGTGGAGTGTCTGATCCTTTAAAATGGACAGTTTACTCGTTAACAACTTGCGGAAGAGGGAGCTGTACACCAGTACAATCATTCACCAACACCAATTGCACATTAATGAGGTATTGCCAGATCCCCCAAGCCATTTTCACATGTTTGGGCCATTAAAGGAGTTCCTGGGGGGCCAGTGTTTCAGATGTAACGCAGAAAGTCTGATCATGATTCTGGCGTACTGTAAAAACTATCCAAGCACAGGTGAAATGCTGGAATAAGTGCATTAGTGTAGCAGGGCATTACATAGACAAATAATGTTTTTTTTTTCCTCTTATAACAGAATTCTGTTATTCTACACAATTAAAAGTCTAAGTTTGACTTGAGAACCCCACATACAGTACAGTAATATAGCATTTATAATTTTAGATATAATTTTATAGATATAACATTATTTTCGTCTTGTCTTGCAGACATGTCAGTCCACATGTTCACCATACACAATGATCTGTGTAGATGATATTGACTATGACTGGAGCTATAGAGGTAAATGGTCTGCCAAAGCTCAAAGACACCCCTTTTTCGACAGAGAAAAACATAAGAAACCTTACTAGAGATATGCTTCATCATTATCCCCCCTTACTCTGTTTGCTAGTTATCTCTATGAACATGCTCTATGTTTTTGTAGGTACAGTAGGTGCCGTTACTCCTTGGTAAGCCCAACTGTCTAGTGGACCTCTGGCTACATATTTGATTTGTCCTCACCCTGTATCATGTGGTATTCTCAGTTTACATGTAGTTGCAAACAACCTGCAATGACTGATAGGCATAATAAGTCCTGAAAAGGTCCAGGCTCAACTGAAATCAGTGATTCAGGATGTGAGACTGTCAACACAAAGGCTCATGACCTTCAACAAAACCCTCATTATAGCGCAATGACTGGTGATTGTGTTCTTTCCTCGTTTGAGAAGCATGAAGATGCCATGTCTACAGTCAGGGTCAGGAGTTTTGTCCAGGCTGATAATGACACAGAAAAAGCCACTGTCCAAAAATGGTCTTGGGCTTGCTTTTGCTAGCTGAAATGTCCGTTATGTAGATGTGCTCTGCCCATACACTGATGAGATTTTTATAAAAACATAAAATATTGCAGTATGTGCAGCGGCATGCACTGGCATTATGGTATATTAAAGGGGTCATACTAGTTTTTAAGAGTGGGATAGTCAGTCCAGCGGCACGGTGGTGTAGTGGCTAGCACTGTCACCTCTCACTTCCAGGGTCCGGGTTCGATTCCCGGCCAGGCTCGATTCCCATCTCAGTGTGCATAGAGTTTGTATGTTCTCCTCGTGGTTGGGTGGGTTTTCTCCGGGTACTCCGGTTTCCTCCCACAGTCCAAAGACATGCAGATTAGGCAAATTGCCATTCCCAAATTGCATGTAGTGTGTGTGCCTTGTGATGAATTGGCACCTGTGCAATGTGTCCCCCACCTTGTGGCCTACATCTTCTGGGATAGACTCCAGGCCCCCCATGACCCTAAATACAGGATAAAGCGGTGTGGATGATGAGTGAGTGAGATAGTCAGTCCTACACACATCCAGGGAAAGAAGCTCAGGCTCTGAGAAGCCTGGTAGAAAAACTGAGAGAAAGTTGGCACTCAGTTATTTCACCTCAGCCCTGGTTCTAGTCGTGAATGCCCTTGTGTGAAAGGTGTTCAGTGGTTGGCTGCATTCTGCTAGATACATCCCTGTAAATGCTATAGCTGTATGTGGGCTTGCATCTTACAGTTGGAGACTTGAAAATGGCAGCACTTCTGATGGTTATCCAAGGGGGGGTTTAACCTTTGGGGCAGCTTTTTTGCCTTTGGGGCAGCAGAGGCACCAAGCAAGTGCTCCTCGATGCAGAGTTCAATGGGCATGGAATCTCCAGAGACATGCAGCTCAGTGGGCGTGAAGAGCTCAAGGGGTGGCGCCGCACTGCTCAAGCTTAAGATGGGGTTCCCAAAAACCTCCAGGGCATGCTTTTATTTTTTGCAAGTGCTGATCGATGCAGGGCTCAATGGGCAAGAAGTCTCCATTGGCGTGTGGCGCACTATAAAAGAGGGGGATGATCACAGCAGACTTACAGCAGACGTTTGTAGGAAGAGGAACAACAGTAAATGAGAATCATTGTTGGACTCTTGGAAGACTACATATCAAATTGGGTCTTATGAAACAATTTGTCACAGCTCTACGTAAAGAGTGGGGAGACTTGATGTATCTTCATGATGTTTTTTTCTAAAGCTGTCTCAAGCAAAAGTCAATGTCAGTGTCATTGCTGGACAACAGATAAAGATCCTGGAGTGCAATAAACTAGCCAGGAAAGTGACTAAAGGGAAGAAGGAAGCATGGGACAGCTTTGTTGCAGTGGTTCAGGGCTTGTAGGGCAAACGCAAAACTGTGAGGAACTGGTTGGGAGTCTGGTAAATAACTATGGCAGAATGGGCTGCAGGGTGTCTCTTAACTTTATAAATTCAAGGGGTACATGGATACATACTCAGAAGAGCAAGGTTCCACCAGAATATAATGAGAGACTGTAAAACAAGAGACAATCTGGAGAACTTATCAGTTCCTACTCTTGTTGTACAACTTTAGTATAAATATTAATTTTGAATGATGTTTTTTTTTTCACACAAGAAATTGTTTCTTGGTATAGGTACCATGATAGTCCAATGGTACAGTACATGGGACCACACTACTGGTACATATTGTGGTACAGTGGCACATATACTATAGTACGTTGTACTGTACCAGGTACTGTAGTGTGGCACTTTGAAACACATACCAGGACACTGGTTTATGTACCATAATAGTGATATTTATATAATAACTCCTGCAGTGCCATTTTACCCATTATGGTACTGTACTTTCCAAAGGTTACTACACTATATTGGCTATATTACTTTGGTGAATACCATGGTGTTTATTTGGTACCACAGTGGATACTAAAGTATAGCAGGTGCCTAATATGGTACTGCCAGTACTATACCATATCAGTATTATGTACTAGTGTATATATACTAGTGTAGATTCATACACATTCACATTTCATACAAACTTAAATAATTCTTTTGATTGTGTAAAGCTGCTTTGCGGCAATGACAATTGCTAAAAGCGCTATACAAATAAAATTGAATTGAATTGAATATTTGAATATGAATTTATGTACAAACATACCATATTAGATACCTGCTGAACTTTGTTAGCCACTATGTTACTCAATAAACTCCATACACCAAAGTATTGTGTAGTAACCTTTAGAGAGTATTATAACAAGTAACATTGTACTGTACCATATATTACCATTATGGTACATACATTTATCTTCTATACTGCTTATCCTATATACAGGGTCACAGGGGACCTGTTACAAATTAACCTAATCTGCATGTCTTTGGACTGTGGGAGGAAACCAGAGTACCCAGAGGAAACCCACCAAACACGGGAAGGACATGTAAACTCCATGAACCCATGACCCTAGATGTGCGAGGCCATAGTGCTGACCACTACTCCTCCGTGCCGCCAAGTAAATAAACTTTATAACATATTTTTGACCGTATCTTGGTACAGTATGTGTTCCATATTAGCATAATAAAGTATGTAGTAGAACCATGTGTTATATATACTGTATATATAGTACATGTACCATTGTATCACAGTATGGTAAAAACTATGACCCATGGTACCGTTTCTTTTGGGTTTGTAAGAATGAGAAGTCTTTTTCAATGAAAATAGGTCAATTTAAAAAGTAAGTTTAAAGAGATTAACTTTCTATTCATTAGAGCAATCCTTACACTGCATACAATTAGGATAAGATGACAAATAGAAATTGAACTGACCTACAGTCACACGACAGTGAGTTGGAGTTTCTGTAAGAGCACGTGTAGAGTAAATCACAGGGATGCATACCTTCGCAATCAAATGCACAGTACACTGTAATGATAGGTCTAACACTGTTAAATAATTTCCCCACACAGTTTTCCTCAGGTAATTGAAAATGTTTTATTTTAATTCATCAATGATTTAAAGAATATTAAATAAGCAAGTAAGGCCTTTGCCTGTTATCATAACCAAACACAATTTATTGATGCAAATAGTCGAAAAGCATACAGAAAATACACACTTAACGGTAAATACACATACCTGCAGGTATTTTACATTATGCCTTAAACAATTAAGTAATAAAGGGAGGAAAAAAAAAAAAAATCTGGCGTTGCAGATTTTGCAGCAGTAAAAATCAAAAAACATCACAACACTCACAAAGTAGACATTTTAAAGTGGATTTTGGAAAGCCGAAACGAACATTACAGAACAGCTGAATCATTACAGAAAAGATAAAAAATCCTGGTATGAAAGTAGTTGATAGCGCTGCTTATTTATAAAGCTTTCATATGAAATGGGAACGTATGCTTCATGATTATCATTTTCTTATGATATGGAGACTGAGACAAAAAAATGCCATTAAAGCCATTGTAATAGTTATACAAACTGGATGACATCATTTGTCATATAGGTCATAGCTCTCTTTCTCACACATACAAACATACACACACGCACAAATTCCTTCTCGACATCCCCAGATGAGCACGCTCCCACACCCCTCGCTCGATCCTTTCCCGTTAGCGCTCCCGTTACTCCGGCCGCTGCATCGCCATGACGGTGGGCTCGCCGTCCCGGTTGCTGTTGCCGAGTGCCTGCGAGTTGGTGTAGTCATGGCGACCGTCGTCCCGGAGACCGCCAGCAGGGTCGTACTGCTCGTTCTCCAGCCTGGTGATCAGACGCTCGTCCACGTCTCCCAACTCGGCTCCCATCAGAGAGGGCTCCCCCACCACCATCACATCCTACACAGAGACAGGCAGACAGACAGAGAGAGAGAAAGAAAGAAAGAAAGAAAGAAAAAACAAAACATTTGTTGAACATCATGTCAGAGAGACACTGAAATGATTTTCTATACTGTACTTACATAAAGTGTGTGGGCACACTGAGATTACAGTAGCAGTCATTAAATAGGCGCAGTGTGCATGAATATATTTCCTTATTCCCAGATTAGGGTGTGGGTAAAATACCATATTATACGATTATACTTTATATTAGTATGGTAATTCAAGTAAAGATACATTGCATTGATTTGACTTTAATAGAATTTTGAGAGACATGGAGAAAAAGGGAGGGGTAAGAGAAGTGCATGAGAGAGAGAGAGAGAGAGAGAGGTATAGTGAGGGGGAGGGAGGCACAGAAGGGAGATGTACAGAAACAAAGAAGGAGGCAGAAAAAAAAAATAGAGAAAAGTGTGACAAAGAGAAAGTTTGTTGAATGTCCTGACAATGAATACACACTCTTGCGCGGTTAGGAAACAAATTGTGCTGTCCAAACTCTGACCTTGAAACACATCTTCAAGAGGTCTATCATGCAATTCATGCAGACAGAATCATTCAATTAGATCCAGCTCACGCTGATTTCAATGACCTGAGATGTAGGTATTTTAATCAAATCTTTGGAGCACAAGAAACTATAACTAAAGTAAGCAGCAAATACTGGATTTTTTTCTTTGTACCCAGCAACAGATCAGATATTCTACGAATATATATGTGTGTGTAAATATTAGACAAATATTATATGTAGTATATATACTGTACAATTGCTTTAAATGAAGCTGCTCTTGCCAAATGCTATTAGGTAAATATGATGTGTATAGGTGTCTGTGTGCATGAGAGCTGATAAATTATTATTTTGTCATTTTATTAGATTATTACAAATTGACAAAACTTTGATCTAGTATCATTTAGACCATGCAAAGGGAGCCGTGTTGCTTTTTAAGCAAAGAAAGTTAGCAGGTGGCAAGATCATATCATGATATACTATAGTATTGTATCATATGATATTGTATTGTATCATATCATATCTAAGATCATATCGCATCATTTATTCCAAATCATATCATTGTATCATATCGTATAATACAATAACCTAATAATTGATATTTATTGATGGAGACTTATACAAGTCCACCTGGATATGGGCGTCTGCCAAATTATTCAAATCATCATAAATCATATTGTAATTCATATTGTATCATATCAAATCATACATTGTACATCATATCATATGTCTGTATATATATATATATATCTTATAATGAACCTTGTAATGTATAAAATAATAGAATCCCTCCTGTGTAACACCCCATGTTCAGTGATTAACTTTATATTACAGTTTGTCTTTAGGCTACAATTCTAGAGCCTATACGTAGAAACTCCCTAAAGAATTTTCAAACATTTTTCTTTTCTTAAATATTTAATTCAAAGACGATGCCAATATTATAACAGCTAGGTTAAATTGTCCTGCATTTAATCAGACCACTTGTCCTACACCTACGAGACTATGGGCAACTAAATCTAACTAAATATTTGATTCTGAATATTTTAAACGTTGTTGTTTTTTTTTGCTCGTCCATTAAATTTTGGAAACACTTAAATATCATGTGAAATTTGTTCGTTTTTGCTTCCCTGACCTACAGACCATTCAACTATTTAAAGAGCGTCAGCAGTGTTCATGGTGCACATGGGTAAATATAATCCCGTGTCTATGTTCTTTGTGTAGAAATCTTATTTCCATATACGTATATTAGAACAGATGTGGAACGCCATTTCGAATTATTTTATTTGACAAATGGACAAATATGGAGGAATACTAAATAATGTAATAATGTATCTTGCTATGGTCATTCTAATAATGTGGCTCGGAATTGAATTAGATGAGAGTGAGTAAGGGACAGAGAGAGGGCGGTAAAGGAGGGGGTGGATGAGAACGAAAGAAAGAGAGAGAGAGAGAGAGCGTTATACAGTGGGGGAGGGAGGTACAGAGAGAGACAGAGGGGGAAAGACAAAAAGAGAGACAGGTAGAGGAAGGGGGTGGGAGACGGAAAAAAAAAAAGAGAGAGGAAGGGAAACCAAGATTAGAAACACACTGCCTAATATGAATGCAGGCAAAACTTGTACCATTTTTAATCGAAACACATGTCGCATGCCAGACAAGTGAATTAGCAATGTAGATTTAAAGTTTGAATGAGAACGATTGGAAGGGACAAACAGAAAAAAATTATAGGCACACACACGCGCGCGCACACACACACACGCACACACACACACACACGCACACACACATCCTTGTCTACAGACGCTATCTCTTTGCTCCTTAATTAGCCCATTCAGACAAAGCATACCTCCAACATGTTCGCCAATTAAGCTTGTTCGCATCGCTAATTGGATCGTTAAGGCAGCACATGCTGTGCGATAGCCATCTGCACATGTCACTCACCTACCTAAGCTCCGCCTCCAGCCACCCGCCACCCCTCGATTCACCGGCGACGCGTTTGGGCTGGGGACCAGAGACGGACAGCACTAATTATCATCAAATCAATTAGAACTAATTGCTATCAATTACAAACACATCATTTAAACGGGTTAAATAAAAGCATATTATCAGGTACTGGCAAGAACAATTACAGTTTTATAAATATCAATCTTTTAGAATCAAATCAATATTTTAATTATTAACTGATTAAAAAAAAAAACTTCACAGCAATAGTTATCAGTTGGACTAACTATCTAGAAAACAGCTCATCCTTAGTACTTAAAACCCATTCACACAGACACACAAACACACGTACACACACACACACAGGTTATTCAGTCTAGCATGTTGTCGTGAGCAGTTCACATCACTGTATCACTATGTGTGTGTGTGTTTTGTGCATGTTTATAGACGTACCTGTGTGGGCAAGCTGAAGCTGTTGGCTGGGCTGCGCTTCTTGCTGTTTCCTGCGCCGCTGTTGGACGCGCTGCCGGCAGAGTTCCGCCGCCTTCTTCTTTTCGCTGTTGGTTTGGGTGCTTCCGCTGTCAGTCAATGAAGGGAAAGTTGTAATTCATGCAATTTACAGCATCAATACTTTATTTTTCAGTCGCACAAGGACTATAATGAAGGAATAAACAAATAGATTAAATGTTTTCTATTGATGAATGAATTGATGGACAACTAAGTTTTATTGGGGTATGGATATGGAGAATAGCTAAATAAATGGATGGCTAAATAGATGAATGGATGGATGACTGGTAGATAAATGTAATGAATACATCTTATGGATTAGATTGTTGGACAGATAAACGGAATGTAAAACAGTGATTGGGTGGCTAAATGGAAGGATGAATGGATGGATTGGAAAATACAGTAAATGGATAACTGAAAGATGGAAAATAGGTATGGAAAAAACAGGTGGATGAATAGATGTATTGACTGGACAGCTAAATGAATGGATGAATGGGTGATTGGATTGTTGAATGGAATCTACATGTAGATGGATGGATGGATTGATTGAAAGGCTAAATGCAAGGTTGGATGGATGTATTTGTAGATGGATGCATGGATGGATAATTGAACAGCAAATGGATAGAAGAATAAATGAGTGAATGGACAGATAGAAAAATGGATGGATGTATTGATTGTATGGCTAAATGAATAGATTGGCAAATGGAAATGAAAAACAGACAGATGGATATATTGTTGGATGGAATCTACGTGTAGATGGATGGATGCTTTGATTGGAAGGCTAAATGAAAGGCTGAATGGATGACTTGTAAATGGATGGATGAATTTGAACAGCAGATGAGTAATCGAACTGATGTATTGATTGGATGGCTAAATAGAAGGAAGGATGGATGGATGGATGATTGAATGGCACATGGAAATGTAGAATACATGGACGAATGGAATTTTGGACAGATAGATGAGAAGGTAGATGAAGGGTTGGATTGAGAAATGAATGTACTGTATTGATTGAATGGTGAAATGGAAGGATGGATGAATTAGTAGCTTCATGTATGGATGAATGGATGGATATACGAATGGCAGATGGATATAAAGAATAGATGGGTGAATTGATGGTTGGGATGTATTGATTGGATGGCTACAATGGGGAAAAAAATGAATGGATGCATGTGAAGATGACTGCATGATGGATGGGCGGAAAGATGGATAGATGGATGGATCGGTGATGGCTTGGAAGATTCATATGGAAAATAGATAAATGAATGGATGGTTGGACAGATGTGTAGATGTATGGATGCATTGATTGGATGGCTAAATGGAAGAATGGATGAATAAATGACTGGCTTATGAATATAGGGAATAGATGAATGAATTTATGATTGGACAGATGGATGGAATCTACATGTAGATGGATGGATGGATGTATTGGATGGATGGCTAAATGAAAGGATGAATGGATGGATGGATGAATAAGCTATTGGAAGATAGTTATGGAAAATAGCTGGAAAAATTGATGGTTGGACAGATGCATGGCATCTATGTGAAGATGGATGGATGTGTTGATTGGATGTTTCAAAGATGGATATGGAGAACAGAAAGATGAATGGATGGTTGGACAGATGGGTAGATGGATGGATGAGTACTTACATTTTTTGGAACTTGACTGAAAAATTTCGGTCTTAAAGTTAGGCGAAGGTCCGACTACAATTAAAAGAACATGCAGTCAGTTATGAACTACTGTATTAACATTAACTAAAACACTTAGAAACTCAAATTCGTTCATATTTTAGAAAAAAACAAAACAGATTTCAGACCTAATGACACCAGATCTATTTGGTAACCCTATCAAACACTAAGTGAAAAAAAGAACATGATGAGTATTATTTTCTTTTTCATGCCTTTTATTGAGAAGAAATTGGGAGAGTGTTTAAAGAACAGTAAAACAGTGCAGAAATAACAATCCCACGGTCACAAGGCTCATTAATTAGGCAGGATGTGTTATTGCAGAATTTCACAATACCCCTGACAATCTGTACTCTGGACTTTGAAGTGTTAATCATGACTGTGAAACATGTTTACGGTGAACGGAACCGTAAATTTCATGATCATACGTACTTCCATAAGAACAAAGTAAAAGAAATAAGGGCTTCAGGGGGAAAAGAGTGAAGAAACAATGTATCTTTTGGTTATTATTCCCTACAGATAGATGGGCGGGGAATGGAAAATGGTCTGGGCAAAAACAAAAAACAAACAAAAAAAAAAAAAACAAGGTTATTATGTGTGTGTGTGTGTGTGTGTGTGTGTGATACCTGGTGGTGTTGTCATCCTTTGCCACTGGTGAAAGAGGCATGTCTTCAGGCAGTCTCTGGGACTCAAGCCATATGTTTTGTGCCTTGACATCAGCTCCTGCATTGGCTCTAGGATCATACACAGCTGCGTGCACGCACACACACACACAAGTAATGTAATTTAGCCCTGTACATTTTTTGTATGCATTTGTGTGTGTGTGCAGCAGTGTATGATTCTCGTGCGGACATGCATGCGCACTGTATGGGAGGTCTTGTGTCTTTGTGTCTTACTCTGAGGTAGTTCAGCGTGAGATTGGTTAGTCCCACTCTGCTGATGTTTTTGGACAGTTGCTCCAGAGCTCCAGGGTCTTGCGCCTTGGCAGGAAAACACACACACACACACACACACACACACACGCACACGCACACACTCCTTTTATTCTGTTTGCTATTCTCCAGCCACTTCGGCCCGATACGTCTCTAATTCATTAATAGAGATGTTGCTATAGCAACAGCCCAACAGCGCCACTAGAAGGTTTCACCTCGATTGATAAAAATAACACAGAGGAATTTTGTCATACGGCAGCCTTCTGAATCAACGGTATAAGCACAGATATTAACATTATGGTATCTTAAGCAAAAAAAAAAGTGTGTGTGTATATAAAATAATCCTATTAATTATATATAATATAATATAATTATAGATAATAATAATCCTATTAATGGTCCATGTTTAATACAATAATTACCACTTTATTAATGTTATTTTCTTAATTCCCTTCATGTAGGTTTGGACCTTGTTTTCAGATTTTATACAATTATGTCAACTATTTGTTGATAAGTTTCTACACGGTGTTGGTGCACAAAAACAGCAGCCTAGCAGGCTTAAACACTTTGGAATGCTCATAAAACATTTGTAGGGCTGCAACAACCAATTATGGAATAGGCATAGCACGTTAGGACAGAGAAAAGTCAGTCCGTCCCTATCGATCAGAAAGTATTATCTTGTGCTACTTTTGACAAAATGTCAGCCATGTCTATGGCAACTCGTTGGGTTTAAAATGAAAATTGTCTCACAACTCTTGACATCAAGCATGTGCATTATGCAACCCTGAGCAATAAATACATTCAGTACCAGAAGTACTGGACACAAAAGTTTGGACACACCTTCTAATTCCATGATCTTTCCTGGTTTTTATTTCTTTCTAAACTGTAAAACAATGCTGAAGGTGTTCAAAAAAAATGCAATAATCTACTTATGCCTTCAACGGCTCTAATCTGAGGTGCTGGTTGTTAACTGGTGATTTCTGAGGCTGGTGACTCTAAATGAACGTCTCCTCTGCAGCAGAGATAATGTTTAGGTCTTGCTTGTCTGGGAGGGTCTTCATGAGAGACACTTTCATCATGGTGCTTGATGGGTTTTGTAAATGCACTCGACATAATACTGTTCTTGCAAGAACTGTTCCAGAACGGCTGACCTTCATGTCTTAAAATAACAACTGACTGTTGGTGTTGTCACTTAATTACCTAATGTAATCATACGTTTTATTATCATCATAATTTTGAAAAATACAGTATTGTTCTAGAATGCGGAAAATAAATAAATATAAACTTTTGTCCAAACTTTTGGGTCTGTTACTCACACCCGAAAAACTCTTGAGCCACTGCTCATTTCTTCATCTTGTACTTAGTTTCCAAAGAGACAGACTTTATTCTATTTTTAATGCAGTCTTCAGCAATACCACTCCAGGCTTCCTGAAGGACTTTTTGGAACTCATTTTTGGCAAGTTTTGGCAACTCATTTTCAGTCCAGTCACTATACCTAAACCTGAGCAGTTTCAGAGGAATGTTTTCTGTTTGTTAAGCCATACAGTTGGCCTATGGATCAGTCACACATACAGTACAGAACATTTAACCTAATACATGAACTAGTGAGAAAGTGGGGCAGATGACAGATGATCAGGCCGGTGATTAGTGTACTGGTGATGCTGAATGCTGAGAGGTTGAAAAAAAAAATGAGAGGGGAAATGAGGTTGCTGCTGAGGTTGTTACATGAACAACTAATTTTTTACCTTTAAAAAGGTAAAAGAGGCACGGATTTAGACCGGCAGCACAGTCGATGAATGTTGCAGATGGAGAGGCTCCAGACATCAGAGTGTGCATTTGGGTTTTCAGATATTTCAGGTAGAACCAAAATAATCATTACTTTTAAAATGTTGTTCTTTCTTAATTACAGTACCTAATGCCATATGTGTCATTTCATAGTTTTGAAACAATCCGTATTGTATTGTTTTAAATGTAGGAAATAAATCCAAACCTGTGTCCAAACTTTTGACGTAATCATCTTATTATTACTTTTAAAACACATTTACACATTTTACTGCTACTGAAATATGAGAATTAAGTCACATTATTATTATTATTATTATTATTATTATTAATATTGGTCTTAGAAACAAACAAACAAAAAAGAGCCCATTAAAAAACCCACAATCTTATGAATCTGTGCTATTTCTTTGCCTGTGTGACCAATTTATTTATTTTTCTTTTACATTTTTTGCTCAATCACGTTTGTATAGTTGGTTAAAATGAAAAAGTGCAACAACAAAAAAAAGTATGTCACTCTATATTGCAGTTAAACAGTGATTCCTATTTCTTTAATCAATGTCATTTCACATTTAATATGAAGAAATGACTCGGTGAAGCGGTGACTCAAGACTTTTTTTTCCACAGTGCTGTACGTATATTTATAGGAATTAGCTCTTTTAAGTTGTTCGACTTGGATTCACTAATTCCAGGCAGGGAAATCTATGAGTCAGCTCTAAAGCTTTCGACACATCTAATAACAGCTGAATCACATGCACATATGGTGAACAAAGTAACTTTAGTATCAGTGCATTTTTAGTTTGGAAAGATGCATAATTATTTTGTCTTGAAATATCTTTGGTTAGAATTGAACAAACTGGGGTTTTGAAAGACACATAAGACATAAGAGGACAGTTGCAAACGAGCGAGTGGAACCACTGAAATTGACATGAGCACTAAATATCTTCCTGTATTGAAGGTACAGTATGTATTTATATGTACTTAGTAGCCTGATATTCAGTTAAGGTTAGTTCTGTAGTACTGTAAGTGTTCTGTAGTATAAATAAAGAAACTACAAATCACTACAATGGAAACAATCGATTAAATGAAAACCTAATCGGTAGAATCACTGATTAGCAAAATCAGCCTTGTGTTGAGTTTTGTTCTCCTGAGACCCAGGTTAAGTATTAGTGCTCTTTTTCCCCCTATACTAGACCTGAAGAAGCATTCTCACTGACTGACTGTCACGATGATCTTCGCGTGCACTCGACTCACTCAGGACATCCATACAACAGATCACAAGTTTCCAGCCTTGGTTTTGGAATACCTCCTGCACTGCAAAACTGTATTGTACTGTAAAGTTATACAACATATTGTAAGATAGCTGATTCCATGAACCAGCTAATTATCAGAACTTCCTGAGCTGAACTTTGGTGTGTTCAAGCAGGCAAAGCACTGCAACAACTGTACAGGACAGGAGGTACTCCAGAGCTCATGGGACGGTGATATACACGTACTGTACATGACGAACCAACGTATCTGACAATAAAAACTGGCAACTCTTGTAGTGATTGGGAACTTACTTCTAATAAATCGAATAAAAACAATTATTACGGTAAGCCCTCAAAAGAAAACAAACAAACAAACAACAAGTGATATCCTCTTGAGACCCGAAAGTCCAAAAAGGACTTGAGATTTT
>JAOVVA010000034.1:9372606-9383248 GCA_028565275.1 Leiocassis micropogon
TATTTGCACATTAAGTTTACTGAAAGTAAAAACAGTTGAAAGTCAGAGGACGTTTCTTTTTTTGCTGAGTATATATAATTTATTGTAACACCCCTACAATCTATTGCAAATAAAGTCCTTTATTAATCATCTGATAGCCTGAAACATGTTAGTGCATTGCAGCTGCCCTGCAGGGGAAACATTACACGCCTGATATTATTTGTTGGAAACATTACTTAAGGTCAGGAACTGATTTAAGAACAAAAGTAACCCATATTTTGGCTAATAATAGAAACTAAATGAATTAGCCTTAAAGATGCACATGCATTACATACAGTAACGAGCTCCAGACATGGAGATGATCATCATGCAGTCTGATCATTTTAATTCATACATATTGTCTCACACATTTCATACTCATTTCCATAATGTATGCATGTGTGTGTGTATAATGTATGTATATAGTGCATCTGGAAAGTATTCACAGTGCATCACTTTTTCCCACATTTTGTTGTCACAGCCTTATTCTAAAATTGATTAAATCCATTTTCCCCCTCAGAATTCTACACACAACACCCCACAATGACAACATGAAAAAAGTTAACTTGAGATTTTTGCAAATTTATTTAAAAAATTGAGAAAGCACATGTACATAAGTATTCACAGCCTTTGCCACGAAGCTCAAAATTGAGCTCAGGTGCATCCTGTTCCCCCTGATCATCCTTAAGATGTTTCTGCAGCGTGATTGGAGTCCACCTGTGGTAAATTTAGTTGATTGGACATGATTTGGAAAGGCACACACCTGTCTATATAAGGTCCCACAGTTGACCGTTCATGTCAGCGCACAAACCAAGCATGAAGTCAAAGGAATTGCCTGTATACCTCCGAGACAGGATTGTCTTGAGGCACAAATCTGGGGAAGGTTACAGAAAAATTTCTGCTCTGTTGAAGGTCCCAACAAGCACACTGGCCTCCAGTGACGGTTCTACACTGAATTGCTCTCCGGGCGAAACTCCCTCCAAGGCCTTAGTCAGGGAGGTGACCAAGAACCCAATGGTCACTCTGTCAGAGCTCCATAGGTGAGAGGAGAACCTTGCCGAAGGACAACGATCTCTGCAGCAATCCACCAATCAGGCCTATATGGTAGAGTGGCCAGAGAGTCTCATCAGACCTGAGAATTTTGTTTCTCATGGTCTGAGAGTCCTTCAGGTGCCTTTTGGCAAACTCCAGACGGGCTGCCATGTGCCTTTTACTAAGGAGTGGCTTCCATCTGGCCTCTCTACCATATAGGCCTGATTGGGGTCATTATGGGGTTTTGTGTGTAGAATTCTGAGGAAAAAAATTAATTAAATTCATTTTAGAATAAGGCTGTGACATAACATAATGTGAAAAAAGTGATGCGCTGTGAATACTTTCCGGATGCACTGTATATAAATCGAAATGATCAGATTTTCCCTGATGAGCAAGCTGAGGCTGACGGCGACAAGGAAAAACTCCCTGAGATGGCAATAGGAAGAAATCTTGAGACGGGCCAAGAGTAACAACAGAGTCAACAGGGTTACATTATCAGTATACAGTAGCAGGGATTGATTTGCAGTCATACTGAGTCTAGGAAGTTGGCAGCTGGAAGTTCAATATAACATGAGAGGTGTTTAAATTAATATGGAGTCCAGTTTCATTATTGGAGGCTCAGGTACAACTACTGTAGGAATTGTAGGAATTTAGTCTTGTCTATTAAATGACTGCAGTCACAAGGCATTAGAGAACAGCTGTCTACATCAGCCGAGTCCAAGTCTATCTTCATGGCCAAGAGGAACTGCCCACAGTCACCACACGCATCCCAAGCAGACCACGTGGGCGTCCATGCAACGAGATCTCCAACCAGAAGAGAGGCACCGAGACGAGTCAGAAAGGTCCAGAGGGCAGAGGGGATCTGGATCATTGTCAGCTCAGGAGCAACATTTGCAGCTTGAATCATGAATGAGCCCTGATTAACCACGTTTCTTGGAAACCAGAACCAGGCAAGATTACTGCCAGACCTGTTGAATCAAGAAATCACCTAAATAGAAACTGTCTGACAAAGTGAAGCGTGCTAAAAGATTTCAAAGGCGATACATTATGCCGCAAAGTAAATAAATTCAAGACGATGAAGTCACTTGAATTCATAATTTAAAAACTGCATTTTTTTATTTATTCACGTTATCTTTGTGTAACATTAGTCATTAAATTAGGTATTAATTATTTAAATGTGAAAAATATGCAAAAAAGAAAAATCAGGAAGGGGCAAATACTTTTTCACAGCACTGTATAATCATTTGTATTTAAATTCTTCTGAGCTTCAGGAGTGCCCTCAGAGAAGACACAGGCGCTCTGGCCACTCTGGAGGTGTGAGGCTATGTTTCCATGGATTCGGCATCTTGCAGGGGAAAAGGAACTAGGGGAATAAAAGTACAGATATGAGATACGTAATGAACGTCAGGAAGATATTCTTAGAAGGATGATGTAAACTGTATGTCACTCTGCGGATGCCTTCCCGGATTGTGTAGTGAGGGTTGAGTTCCTTCCATGAGAAGTAGAAGTTGATGCCTTAACCTGAGAATAAGAAAAAAAAAACTGGTTTTGGCTTCAGTTTATATTCAGTTATACAGTAATACAACCAACCAGTACAACTAGTCGTCTCTCTTTTAGGACCAGCTAACTGGGAAGGAGTTGTATTGTTTCTCCAAGTAAGTTGACAGTAACTTCTTGAAGAAAAAGCAAGCTGGACAGAGTTTAGTTGATCTGATTCCCATCTTAATGGTGTACGCCACAATTTGCCATGTGTGTGTGTGTGTGTGTGGGTGTGAATGTGTTTGGGAGCGCACCAATGATGAAAAACACATGCAGTAAATTTTCTATCGAAGGAAATAATCACCTCGTCTTGACATGGCCGCGAAGCCATTGTGCATGAAGCACATAAGGAGCACAGTGAGGTGTATAGCGTGCATACTGAAGATCTGGATGGACTCCTCTTAGATGTTTGCAAAAACACAAAACAGAACAGCTGAAGCTCACAGACAGGCTTGGGATAAGTCCAGTCCTGCTCATTTTTTTCATGCTCTTCTTTTTTTTTTCGAGCAGGGTTTAACTGTAGAAAAGAAAAGTGTTTCAATTTAACCCAGCATACCCTCGAAGATCCATACATGAGACTTGAATAACCCTATTGTACATGTACAGACATGGGCAGCTATTCAAAGGTCACATAATGAAGAACTGCTGTCATTCTCTTTTAACTGCAGGTTTTTATTAGAGAATACTTTTACTCCATAAATATCTGTACTTCTACCTGAATACATTTCTGTATTACATACGGTCATGACATGCGCCCGTAATGGGCGTGCGCCTCAATCTGTTGTCACTCCTCATTCACTCCGTAGTCTCACTAAGAAGACGGCCTCCCCTTCCGCAGGTGTGTGAATGGGCGGGGCCACTGGAAATGGGCACGGCTGGGAAAAAGTTTGAGTTGCTTAGGGAGCATGCAGGAGCCGGTGTCAACACGGGCCGACTCCGGCACTCCGCCCGCTGCCATTGCAAACTCGTTATACAGACCTATAGTGGTGAAGTAGGAATTTCATCATCTACTGACCATCAAGCATCCCTGCCTGACTTGCCTTTCTTGCAAGACAAGCCTATTAACACAAGAGTTGTTTGAAATCAGAAGCGGAGCTGGTTACAGTGACGAAAACAGCACAACCGGGAAGCAAAGAGAGAGAGAGAGAGAGAGAGAGAGAGATGTTTTTACTATGAAAAAGCCTACAATACAAGCCCTGTAATTTTGATACTTATGTAAATTTGAGAGTGTGGACATTTGTACTTCTACTTAAGTACACATGCAAATGGAGGACTTCTACTCTTACTTGGTTGTGTTTTATATAACGTTACCTCCCTACGCATTTGTTTGATGAATTGAATAGAATTAAAAAAAGACTCATGCCATTTTAAGAATCTCAGAGAAGAGTCTTTACTGTACGCCTTAATCCGAAACAGTCCTCTTACAAATTGCATGCAGCCTCTTACAGTCCTCATACCAATAATGTGCTCAAAAACAATAAGGATTTTCTTAATCTGATGTGCCGCCAAAAAAAGGAGAGCGTGGGCACAAAATGAATGCTTAAATATATCTCTTGTAAGTGATGCAATCAGCTGTATATTGGAGAAACCAAGAGACAACTGGATGAACATGTTGGCAAGTCCCTTCATGGCATCAGAATAAAGGATTTCTCCTTTCCTGGAGCAAGACGTTTCAACAGGGATGGGCATAACATGACTGACATCATGGTTTATACTGCTCATGGTTGTTATTGGAGAGATGAAGTAAGGGGATGTAAGGGAACTTTGATGAACCTCATGAGACGAGTGACTCTTTGCTTGCCAGTTTTGAAGTGGTTTGTTTCAACAAAACTAATGTGTATGTGTACAGTACAGTATATAAATCCTAACCTTGCAAATCAATCTACTCACCTTACCCAACCTCAGACATTAACATGTACCCTGTCCAGATTTTACAAGTAGGTTTGAGAGTGGTGGTTATCTCTGTGAGCAGAGTAGAGATAGTACTCCTACTCCTTAAAGGGAGTCAGAGGATGAGTTCTGTTTCTAATGACACTTTTGGCAGATGGTATAAAATGCCCCTGATGATTAGGTAAGATGCAATAAAATGCTAGCTATGTGAGTATATATACAGTAGTTCCATAATATACACTGTATGTATTATACATTATTTTCGGTGTCATTAATGATATGGTACAAAATAAAACTGGTATGTAGTTTGGATTTGTTAATATTCGATTATTTCCATATAGTTGAAAATAAAAAAAACTATTCAGACTACACAAACTAAGCATATGCAGAAGTAATATGAGCTGAGTCTAACAGCAAGCATATGCAGTAAAAAGAGAGAGAAAAGTAAATGTAGCTGCAAAGCCCTGCTGTATGCTTCTACCATCCACCTTTTTTTAGATGTGATGTTGCCATGGCAACTTTAACTCCATGGCCTTGTTCTTTCAGCTCTGAAATTATGGGCTGCCCTGCCTGATAACACTGATAGGAAGAGAGAAAGCGAGACAGGGAGAGAGAGAGAGGCAGGGAGAGAGAGAGATTTCAATTCCCATAATGATCTTTCCCATGCTATTTCATCAATTGATCAGTTTGGCCACTTCGTTTGGTTAATGAATCTAATCATGCGTGAAATAATTATAATAAATATGAAATAATTATGTATAATCAATGCATGATAAAAATAAATACTTGGTACATTTGTAAAGTAACAATACAGACACTACTCAATCTATTAGTTTTATGTTTAATTTCCGTGACATAGAACATATTGACTTGTTGTGATGAATAAACACAAAAGACAACACACAAATAGATTTTGTTTGGGAGACAGGTTTCATACTCTATTTATAAGGAGTTGGAATTATGAGTTAGAATTATTACAGAGCAGACCAACTGCTATTTGTTGTGTCTCTTATTGTAACGCAGATTTTAAAAAAAATAAAAAAATCCCCATGCTTCCTGTAAAATCGGTAAACATGTTGCACCATCCCCGTGTAGCCTGAAGAAAGACACAATAATGGAAAGATTCTAAAACTCAGTAAATAATCATTTCAGGGAAACAAAGGCCTTAAGCATAAAACACATCTTTATCCACGTGATGCATTGTTTTTTACAGTATTTTTTAACTGCAGGTTTAGGACTGCACTACAGTTGCAGTATTACTTCAGCTATACCACATCCATTGTAGTGCACCTGTGCTTCAGTAATAAAGGAGTTTGGTTTACTGCACTTGTAACCCAGCACCAGACCTTGCAGTACTACTACAGTGATACTGCAGTTTTACTGTGTCTACTTGACTATGCCGTTACTGCAGCTATCCTGCATCAAGTCCAGAGCACTTGTACCACCGCACTAAAAACTTCAATACTCTAATATTGAAATTGTATTTAGTCCATTTCACTCACTTACTCGTTCTCTATACCGTTATCCCAGGGAACTCAGGACATGAGGCTGGATACACCATGGATGGGGTGGGGTGCCAATCCATCAGAGGGCACATAAGTACACACACACTTTCTTTGCTTTTTCTTACAAAATAAAAGCTTTGAGTAAAAACGACTTTCAAGCTGAGATAAAATAAATAAATAAATAAATAAATAAATAATTCACAGGGTGGGGTCCATATCACTGATGGACATGTCATGCGACCCATTCAGGATAGCCTGGTATGGTGAACAGCAAGCTGTCTGCTGCCAAAAGATCAACCACCAGGTTGCCACCGTTGGGCCCTTGAGCATGGCCCTTAACCCTATCTGCTCCTATCATGGCTGACCCTGCGCTCTGACCCCAGTTACGCTGGGATATGCTAAGAAAGAATTTTGTAATGTATATGTGACAAATAAGGGCTTAACTTAACTTAACATAGAGAGGAGCAAGGAAGCTGTTCAATTAAGCAGTCTCACATGAAAGGGACACGTGGGATATGGCCGTAGGCACACCCCAAGTGCCAAAGTTTATTTATTATCAATGGATTATGATTTTTTTTGTTCATTTATCCAGTTATTTTGCTCTACAAACACATATTCTTCTGTATCTCGTGGAAAAAATTAACAGCGACTAGCGGAGCTGGCGACTGACAGTTATTGCCTGGGTTATTTAGTTAGTGCAATTAACAAGGATGAAAGCAGTTTTAAATTCTTACTGGTAGTATGGAAGTTGTGGACAGCCTTGACAAGATTGACTTTATATTTCCATTTATTCTGCTTTAGAATATCAGCTAACATCCGGGTTCTGAGATTAAATCTCAAATAGCGTAAAATGGAAAAAACTAGTGCGCTATGTAGGGGTGTACAATCCTTTGTCCGACAGATCAAGTACTGTAGTGCCCTTGATTAGGGGTTAGAGAGGGCTCTGAGATTCAGCCTAGTGTTACAAGTTACTTAGCTAAGTAAGCTAGTAGCTCAAATTGGCTATAAACAGAACAACGTGGATGGTTCAGAGACAATGCGGAATGATTTAGAATCAGGTACTAAAGAGACCCAGTCATTACCAGATGTGCTTTTTTGCTTCAGTCATTACCAAGTGCTTCATGGTTTTAAATGTGGGTTTTGGCAGGCAGCTGTTCTCCCCACTTTCCAGTACTATAACCTATAACTTCCATCCAACCTGGCGACCAACAGTCGAGTAATTGATGATTGTCCAAACACCTGTGATGCGGAGTGAAAATATAGTTAATCGTCCCAGTGCTATAGCACCACTCACTATAGAAGTGTACTGTGCCAATGTTTATTTGCATATTTCTACACTAGTAATGCAGTTATACTGCATCATTTTTACTACAGAACAAAATGTAGCATATAAGTATACAATTCAAGTGCATGTCCCGCAGTCAATGTCAGATGTTTCACATGATAATAAACTTTAATTGTAGGCCAGGGGTCTTCAATCTTATCCTCAAAGAGCCAGTACAGCCGCAGGCTTTCATATCAGCCAAATATGAGGCACACTTCATAGATGACTGGAGATGAAGATGAACTGATTAAACAAGCAGAATCAGGGGTTGGAACGAAAGCCTGCAGCCACACCCACCCTTTGCAGATAAAATGAACACCTCTGTTGTAGGCCTTTGTCAACCTTTTGTATTCTTTGCAGTGTTATGGTTTTTATTCAGTGATCTTGAGATCAAGTGACTTTGATAAACTATTAAAGGGATATGAACAGAGGACAGTAACTAATGACAGTTTGTACAACAAACTGAGATACCATGCCATTACAAAAACACACCTTACTTAACCTTTTTTTTCTTTGTAAGATATGCTCTTATAGACAGTTACACTTTGTTCTTAAAAAAAAAAATGGATACCACCCCACCCAACAGACTTGCTCTAAAAACTACTCCAATTATGTATAAAAGCTACAATGTTTTTGGAGCACCACCTGGACATCGAGCAGTTCAGCGACCATAATATGACATAGTCTTGGTCCACCCCTTTATCTCTTTATATTGCGCTTCCAAGGAGCTACATTTCTAATGTTGTCTTGAGGAATAGTGCACACACACACACACACACACACACACACAGCACTTAAAGCTGTCAAAGCATACCTTGATAGAAAAAAACCCACAATGGTCATGGACTGGCCTCCCCCAAAGCCCGAATCTCAACATTATTGACAGAGAATGGAACAAAAGGCAGCCAGCATCCAAAAAAGAGTTTTGGAATGTCCTTCAAGAAGCCTGGAGAACTATTTCTGAAGACTAGTTTAAGGCTAGTTTTGTCTGAAGACAAAATTACAAGAAAACTTGCTTCAGAGAGTTCAGGTTTGTACAAGAATAATGGTGCTCACACCAAATATTGACTTTAAATCTTTAGAATTGTATGATTTGACTGCATTAGCAGTGTGTTTGAACTATTCATTAAGGCTACATTAAAATATAAAAATGTCTAGCAAGCAGAATATAAAGACATGAGGGGTGGATCAAGAATTTTGCACAGTATTGTACATCATCACTGTACCACGCATTGGGATGGGGCCAGAGTATATTACATCATCAGACATCACCTTCCCTAATGTATACACCTCTATAAAGATACTCTTAGCAACCTCTGACTGAAAAAGCCATATACTGTATAGTTAGCACCAACATGTACAACTATATTTGATACAGGGTTTAAGCAAAGCAAAACAGGGCCTGTCTCTTGGTCTATTTCTGGGCTAAGAGTGTCAACGAGACATAACTATGAGCTAGCGGAGCTAACAGGAAAGAACTCTGGTATAACAAGGTTTAGAGAAAACAGGTCTTTGCTAACATAATTAATAGGACTTAGCTCTGGGCTAAAATGACTTGAACTGTGGGCTAACAAGACAAGATTCAAGCATGACTGGGCATGCCTTAGAGAAAACAGTAGCTAGCTTGAGGTGGAACTTGGTATGTGAGGTCTCCTTCACCTAAAGCTGGGCAACATCCCCTTCTAGCTTCTGTAGATCCTGCAATGGAATGAATGGCATCCTGTGCTGGGAATGCAGCTTGGCATACTGTATGTCCAGCTGTATAGAGAGCTGTGCAGCTTGCTGGTGGATGCCATGTAGCTGTTTTTGTGGTAGCTCTGCTTCAACTCTTATTTGGTGCACACTATGGGAATTCTCTTCAGCCTGGGCAGCTTTGAACTTTGTCTCTTCGGCCCTTGGTTGATACGCAGTTTGGGGAGCTTTTTCACCCTTTGTGCCGCTGGTCTCCCTTTGGAATGACATGCAGCCTTCTGTTGGTTTCTCCATGTGTGATGGCGGGCCACTCGGTGCAGGCGCTTCTCGCGCACACACACACACACACACACACACACACACAATACACACACAACGTAAGGTGCACCAACAACCCAGCGTGCCTAACAAGTGGGCGGTCTAATTGAACTCACCTGGGCTAGAGGCTCATAAGGAGATGTTGATTTTACAACACCACACAGTCTTTAAAAATACCTCTTCGCTTCCACCTGGTGAAATTACCTGTGAGATTACCTGTGTATCTTCTCACACGTTTCTCTCTGCTGTCTCTGCCTGCCACAAAAAAACCTGGGCGATACTTTGATTGCTTGAAAAGTGCTTATTAAAACAGAGACTTGACATTGAGATGTTGACATCTAATTCCCGTGTGTTCTTTCCGCGTGCCAGACCCGTTACACATGGATGAATCCAGCCCTTCTAGTTATCAGGTTTCAAAGCAATATTGGTCCCAGGATGGAGTGCTGGCATGGGTTTAATATTAAACCTGTTGGTTGAAGCATTCTGATAACTCTGTTTACCATTCTCATTTCTCTCTTACTTACACATGTTGAAGGTCTGGCCATGCACGCTTTATACTATAGTACCACAAATCTACCTGGCTTACATATGTTGTACCGGATTAGAAGGGAGACAACAGCTCTAGGAATGGGTCCGATATTTCCTGTTTTCGTCATTGTCTGCAACCAGCTCCGCTGATTTCCAACACCTGTTAAAATTCCCGCTTCAAATACAACACACAACTGTCGTTAGGTAATTCAATGTGACACAGAAATGTAGTTAAGTAAAAGTACAGATATCACTATACTTTTGAGTGGAATAAAAGTAAAAAAGTATCCACTAATAAAACTATAGGAACTTAGTGTCAGAGCTGCAATGGCATTTTTTGCATTTGCTTCTCTATCTTCGTAACAAGATTGATTCTCATCTAGCATCTCACAGATAAGTTACTTGCACAACCTCAACTCATTACCTGATTACCACATTATTGCATTGTGTTATGTTGTTATCGCGTTGTTGATCATGTTTTTTGCTGTCTTTTGTATAGAACCTTATTTGTATAAGAATTTATGGTGTTGATTTGTTTTGTCTCAGCTAGTCAGGTGTTAACTAGTTTGTTTTGTTAATTTACGTTGGTAATTTATGTTGTATGTCTGCAGACAATAAAGGCCTAATTGAATAGAATTGGCTTGAAGCAAGGTAACAAAGAAAATGTACTTATTTATCTCCCACCTCTAGCGAGAACTAACTGTGATGTGCTTAAAGCTGTGGTTCTCAAACATTTTCTGTCATTCCCCACTTAAGGGGGTGGGCGAATTTTCAAGCCCCACTTGTCAACAAAATG
>JAOVVA010000034.1:9391759-9405766 GCA_028565275.1 Leiocassis micropogon
TCACCATCTTAATATAATATACAATGTTTAATACAATGAAAACAAAGAAAGAATATTGAATAAGAAAGTGTGTTCATTTTTTTGACTCATACTGTAATTAAAAGAAAGTGTGTAGCATGTGTGACTGTCTGCTCTCTGTCTGCTAGACCATTTATTTATATTAAATACCAAAGCAGACAAAAATGCAAATATAAAGGAAATGCCTTCCAGGTATATATAGTACCCTTTCTGCACAAAGTATAAGGATGGATGACACCAAAGTTAAAGTAGTTGTGGAATGGCTCTAACTCAAGATGTTAAAGAAACTCCTTAGCTCTCCAGGTTTTGGAAACCACTACCAATCGTAGTTGAGGTCAGCAGTGTGGCCAGAAGAAAACCACTTGTTAGTGAGACTAATGGGGTATAAAGCTTTGGTTCCTATGGTGCATAAAAATTGGACTTTGGAGCAATGTGATTTGATGAGTCCAGATTCAATCGAGCAATCGGGGTGGGGGTTGAAGTGCAAGAGTTATGCACTCATTATGCATAGAGGCCATTGTCCAAGCCTCTGTGGGCAGTGTTATAATCTGGGGTTTCTTTAGTCGGTCAAGTCTTTGTTGAGTCTTGGTTATCTGTCAATATAATAAAGTTTTCCTCCTCTGATGGCACTGACATTGTGAAAGAGTGTTTTTGGGTGCATGAATTGGCCATCACATTGCATGCTTCAAGGCTAAACGAAATATTAAAGTGTGCAACCTTTTTTGATCAGAAAGTAAATGTTGCTTACTATTAAAAAAAAAAAAAAAGTTGCATCTCCTCCACATGTGACCGTTTGTACTTTTTACTCACAAAAAGAAATGATGACATAGGTAATCTGAAGCTGTTAGCAATTAGGCTGTCTTTTGTTAAACCGGGAAACTGACTAGAAGGAGCCCAATACCCATTTTTAGTTAATAATAATGTGGTGATTTCAATAATGTCTACTGATTTTAATCACTTAAAATCATAGCGTTCCTCAAATATATTGTAGCCCTGGTCACAGGAATATCATGGGAGATATCCAGAATGGCACTACCATAAAAGTAACAATGCTTTCTTGGTCCACATGTTAAAATACTTCAATAATGAAAGACTTTCGAAAATGTTGATGAGTTTCTAGAGCCAATATCTGAAAATTTTGGGGTCCCATCAGGATGCTGATGTACATCTGATCTGCTTTAACAAATTGAGGTTTAAATCAAAGATCGATGCTTTAATCTAAATGTTGTACTACCAGTGCCTAGTTGTTGTTCTTTCGCATTGACCCAAGAATCGTGTCTCAATCTGAATACATGATGGAATCCTTCCACGAGCAACAATATAAGTCTTATCTTTGTGTGAACATACAACCATCCATGAACTATGTAAACAAATAAAAGCCACTAAAAATAAGTTTTGCACTAGCATCTTAGTCCACTCACTTAGAAGCATAGTACATTAAAGTGTCAGGCATACATACAGTTGTGATATGAAAAAGTAGTGCATAGACTGAGATTGAACCTACAGGTAGCTACTAAAATACAGTCCAGAGTAGGGGAAAATATCAGTGCCTTTAAAAAAATCCATCTCAAATATATTCTATTAATATTAGAAGTAAGAAAACTCCCTGTAGCCCATAGAGCAGGACTGTCCAACCTTATTTGGAAAAAGGCGAGTGTTGGTGCATGATGTCAGTCTACACCATATAAAATAGTACAGACATTAATCCGAACTGTACTTGCTGTTACTCTGAGGAGTTTTTCTGCAACCACCAAATAGTGTTTGTGTTAAAACCACATAGATCAGCCACAACTCTCTCCCATGGGTGACTAGGACGAAATTGTGCACTGGCTCTCACGTGGAATTTCACTATTCCTTGCTGCCTTCATGTATGTGCTTGTAATATATCTATTCAAATGCTCTGAGATACTGCTATTCTGCTGTTGTACAACTAAAGCATTGAAAGCATGTTCTCTGGAGTGATGAATCATGCTTCGATATCTGGCAGTCTGATAGATGAATCAAAGGTTTGGTGGATGCCAGGAGAATGCTACTCACTGGAATGCATCATACCAGCAGTAATGTTTGGTGGAGGAAGGCTAATGGCCTGGGGCTGTTTTCAGGTTTTGGGCTAGGCCTGTTAATTCAAGTGAAGGGTAATGTTAATGCTGCATCATAGAACGTCATTTAAGAGAATTGATTGCTTCCAACTTTGTGATAACATTTTTTGTAAAGCGCTTTCAGGTTCTTGTACAGTATGTCTGTGCCCCTGCATACCATAAAGGCATGGTTTGATGAGTTTAGTGCAGAGGAACGCGTGTCCACTGAATAACTTGGAACATCGAATGCAAGCCACACCTTTTCATCCAACATCAGTGCCTGACCTTATGCACATTTTTTTTAATGAACTGAAAACAAATTCAGTGTGTGAGTGTGTGTATATGTGTGCCCTGCGCTGGATTGGCACCCTTTCTAGGGTGTACCCTGCCTCCTGCCCTAAGCCTCCTGGGATAGGATCTAGGTCCCCGTGACCCTAAATACAGGATAAAGTGGTATAGTAGATGAGTGAGTGAGTGAGTGAACACAAATTCTTATAGACATATACTAAAATCCTGTACAAAGCCACCCCCAAATAGGATATCCAACAGTCTAATATACAGTTAGGTCCATAAATTTTGGAACAAAGATTTTTTTTTTTGGCATTTGGACTCTGTACATCATCACATTGAATTTGAATACTTTCAGCTTTAATTCATTGGACAAAAAGTGAGGCATTAACCATCCAGGGATTACAAACCACTGGTAACACTCAATAACAGAAAGGACAGATTAGACTTTGCCAGAAAACTTTGCCAGATTCTTTGGAATGATGAAACTTGCCAGAATAATGGGAAGAGAAAAGTGTAGAGAAAGAAAGGACCAGCTCATGATCCAAAGCATACCACATCATCTGTCAAGCATGGTATAGGCAGTGTTATGGCATAAGCATGTATGGCTGCCAATAGAACTGGTCACTGGAACATCAAACGTTTCTTGATGACCTGACTGCTGATAAAAGTAGCAAGATGAATTCTGAAGTGTACAGAGCTATACTCTCTGTAGATGGATATTGACCCGAAACATACAGTGAAAGCTACCCAAGAGTTTCTCAAGGCAAAGATATGGAATATTCTACTGGCCAAATCAGTCACCTGATCTCAACCCAACAGACCAGGCTTTTAACTTGCTGAAGACAAGACTAAAAACAGAAAGACCCACAAGCAAGCAACAGCTAAAGCATTTGGTCATATCCGTGAGTTCCAGACTTCAGGCAGTCATAGACTACAAAGGCATCCAAGTATTAAATACAATCCTTGTGTTTGCAATTATGCTGGTTTGTAACATTATTTATGAGCCCTACAAAGTGGGGCGTGTGTATGTAAATGACTAAATGGCTAATGCCAGACTTTAGCCGAACCCCTTGAATTGAAGCTGAAAGCATGACTTTACTCACATATTGAGTGTTTAATTTAAAATTAAATGTGGTGGTATACATAGAGCCAAGGTCATTTGTCCATATACTTTTGGCTCTAAGTTGTATCATAGGAGTTAGTAAGTCAAGCCAAGTCAGCTGTCACATTATTACTGAACATGGTGTGCCAAATGTCTAGTGGTAAGAAACCACTGTCTTCATGTATTGGAGAAAATACTTTGGTAGCAGTAAGCTTGGGTGGGGTGTAACCGATAGTAGGCAGAACATAATTCTCTCTTCAAGTTATCTAAATGATCTTGTCGATGATGTCATCCTGACTTTCCCCAAACCAAGGTTTTAAAAGATCCTGCCCCCCCCCCCCCCAATGAATCGTGTAAAAACCAGCACTTCTACCTCTTTTTTTTTGGTTGGCTCTGGCCTATTCTATAGGATATTTTTTTTTATACTGGCTACCAGCTGCAATGGTGCAAAACAGAAAAAAACATTTTGCATCATGTATTTCTCCTGTTTCCAGCTAACTAAACTCATATATAGAGATAATTGATATATCATGAAGTTCTGTAGGTTTACTGCAGGAAAAGAAAAATAAGGGTATATCTGGTTTAATTAGATAAACTGTCAGTCTAATATAAATACAGGCTAATATAGGCAAGAGAAAAGCCTTTGTCCTATTGTCCGAGATGACAAAGTTAAACCCAATAATGCCACATCCATTTGTGGCTGGAAGTCCAAGAGAGCAAAAATGGCCATCCGCTCATGTTGGTAGAGCCACCTTTCCCCTATCATTGGCATCAACAGTAGCCAATCATGAGCATTTGTGAGCCCATACTTGCGGAAGGGGGCAGATTTTTTTTCTTACAGCGTGCTATTTCACAGATGCAGTTGTCTGGTTTTAAGTGTCTCAGAGGAAGTATGTTATACACACCCCCACTCCACCCCACATGGTGGCTGGGAATTGGCCAAATTACTGAGAAAGTTAGGGGGGAAATAGGGGGGAGGGGGGAATCCTTTACTATGTGTGTGATCCATTAATTATTTTCAGTTAAACTGCCCTAAAGGTAATCTAAGGGAACATTATTAATATGGCAAGATTGGTTGATGTGAAATTGTGCCTTGAATGATTAAATAAGAAATCCGTGCCATTACCAGATCTACTGTTTGGCATCTATCTAAAATACAAGAACGGGTCACACGTACCAATATAATTAGATCATGAGTTGGTTTCTATTTTGTATATTTCGTCAACCGTCCAAAACAGATTCCTGACCAGTTATGACATTCGGCAGACGCCCTTATCCAGAGCGACTTACATTTTATCACATTTTACATCTGAGCAGTTGAGGGTTAAGTGCCTTGCTCAATGGCCCAACAGTGGTAACATGGTGGTGGTGGGGTTCCAACTTGGACTCTCTGATCAGTAGTGAATCCAATGGCTTAACCACTGAGCAACCTTCATTGATCAACTGCTATCAGACAGAATTAAAACAGATAGCTACATTTGCTAGCAAGATTGTAAACTGTAGGGTAGCTTTTGCACTATGTAATGAAAGCCGAGAGATAAGAGGGTAAGTAAGTATATTTATTTCATTAACGTGGTAAAATTTTCATATATCTCTATTTTACCTTTTTTTAACATATACTTTTACTTCAGTGCATCCTACAACAAATATCTGTACTGATTTCGGATGGTGACAAAAACAGCATGTTTACAGTTTGGAAGCAGAGAGAGAGAGAGAGAGAGTTTAAAGGTAAAGTAAATTTAAGGAAGTACATTTGACTGCAAGTAAAAATGTACATGGAGGACTTCTGCTTTTACTTGAGTAATATTTTACCATCTCTTATTTCACTTTGTACTTTGTCCACCACTGCCAATACAAGAGTGGGTTAGCGAGCTAGCTAATTTTTGGGATAATAATATACTGGAATTAGAACCTGAGGGAAACTTACAGTACAATATTGTCCATTATCAGTTCCATATTTAACCTTAAACTTTCTGTTTTTGTGTTGTACCACTTATTATATTGTGTCTAGGTATATAATCAGAAGCAGGAATTTGGTGGTTAGTGAGAAGGAACGCTATTCTGAGATAAACTCCCTCAGAAACAATATACCTGCTACTTCTTCAGGTAAAGGAGAATATTGAAACATTAAGGGGGGGGAAAACATTCACATACACTATGTATTTTAATGATATACAATTGGGTGTAATCTTTATTTTTTATTAAATTGTACAACTACAGGTAAAATGCAGTAAAAGTTGTTGGAAGCATTAATCACTTGTAGAGATAGAAACAACAGAGTGTGACTCAATGCTGCCCTCCAGTGTTCAAAAGCAGAAACATCACAGCACATGATGGGTTTTAGCTGGGGAGTGAGAGCTGGGAATATTTAATAGGATAATGTTGTTATCTTTATTTAGAGCAAGAACAAGACTACTACAAAATAGTATCTTTTTTATTACACGACAGATATTCTTCCCTTTTGAGACATACAAATGTCTTGTGGTAAACAGTATAGCAACACATTTTCATACATACCAAAAATACACTCAGAGTTTGTAAAAACCTGCAAATTGCCTTTTTCTATTTTTCTCTGTGGATGTGAGTGTAGTGGACTAAACATTGCTGTATTAAGCTGAAGATGGTTGTATAATTGTCCTTTAGTTTTTCCTTTACTTGTAGATTATCACCATGATCAAGATTACAGAGACTTCACGGAGACATTTCACACACACACACACACACACACATGGTTAAACAGTTAAACAGTTAAACAGGTGTTGTCTCTGTTTTGCCGTTTGTGGTAACAAGCTGCACCAGAGTGCCTGATGGTGGTCTTTCTTCTCCCATTGCCCACTTGTGCAACAACCTAAAAGACACATTTTTTTTTTTTCCAATTCAGTATCAGAAACCAAAGCAGTTGAACACCTTTTAAAATTATATTACTCTATCTAGTGTCATGGACTACAACTTTTTAAAGATCATGAGAATTTGATCTTTATATTATATTGTGTCTAGCAGAAATTTGGTGGTTAGTGAGAATCATGATCATGATCATGAATTCAACACTGTATGATTAATGACATGATCGTGTCAACACACTGCACTAGATCCACGCTGATGGACTCTTGCATCATTCCCATCATTGCAGACTGCACCATGACCTGCAGGGAAGTCGTCTAGACGTCTCAATCTTTAGAGACATGCTGCGTCCCATGGTTTTGTAAGCATGAAGCCTGCTGTCAACCAGCTGATTGTACTGTAGTTTGGTGCTGTGTAGGATGTAAGAAAAGTTCAGCAACATTCTTAAATCCTTCCCATGTGGCTGAACTTTACAGGTTCTTTCTTCTGTGGCAGAAATGATTTCCTTTATTTTGGCAGTTATCCTGAGAAGCATCTGCTCTAAATATTGAAAGCTTTCACATTCCTTGTGCATCGCTTCCAGAGATTAAATAGAAAGTGTATTCTGTCCTTGTCACCCAGAGATCATCGCATGGCAATGGACCACAAGGCCTCATTGGGATCTCCTGAGGTTAGGATTTTTTTTTTTTTTTGTTAACGTATAGAAGACATTTTAATCCTCTGTCTTTCTTGTATCCGAGCTACAATACTTTTCTAACAGCGGGGGGCATCGCTTTTTCAGATTACTATTGATGTTCCAGTTGTCAATATGCATCGTCAATATGCGGCACTCGCCTTATGGCTGAGGTCTGGATCTTCGCATGTTGATGATGAGGGTGAGTCGAAAATTATCCGCACTCTGGTCACGTTAAAACTTCTGTTAGCAGCACGTATCTCATCTTTTCAGCACTTTCCGTTCGAGGCACTGTGGTGCGGGCAAAAATGAATGCCCCCACTTGTGATTTGAATGAAAGAAGAGCAGAATGCAGTGATTTGTTTTTTGTGATCTGAAGGTGTACCTGGTGCCGGAACAACTCACGGAAGAGCATAAACAGAAGCATTTATATATCTGCAAACAAAATTTGAAGCGATACTCTAAGGAAGATGAAGGTTTCTTATAGGGAATCATTACTGGTGACGAGACACGGATTCATCGCTACGAGCCTGAGAGTAAATGGCAGAGAACAGAAACATCCTTAATCGCCGACCGAGAAAAACGTCAACCATCAGCTGGAAAATTGATACCTAAAGTTTTCTGAGATTCTCTAGGACCAGTATTGGAACATGTTCCGGAAAAAGGTTCGACAATCAACAGTGCTCGTTACAGTGAGACGCTTATTGAAGAGCTGAAGCCTAAACTGATATACAATGGCACTTTGACCTTGCATGACGATGCACATCCACACACTTCTGCTCACACCGTCGACACTCAACACAACTTCATTTTGAGGTCTTAAATCGTCCTTCCGATCGTCCTAAATGCTCTCAGGAAAAGCACAGTCTGTTTAAATGCAGTCTGAGGAGTGTCAACATTTTTACCATATTATTGCCAAACCCTATTTCCAAGCTTAAAAATATAACAAATAAGACAAAATCTTTTTTGCCTAGTGAGCACTTAGTTAGTGCTCGGTGCTTAGTTAATTAGTATACTAATAATGATATTAGTCCTGATCCACAACAGTAGATTTTAATGAAACCTTCAAATGATGTTGATTTGAATTAATCTGAAACAGAAAATCAAGAAAGGGCGAAGCTGCTCATTTTACATGAGAGGTGATTAGGAACAGTATAAACCACTATGGTTTATACAGGCATGTATGCGGTTCCTTGTGCATTAAGGTGTTCAATATATGGCCAAAAGTACAGGAATGCAGACTCCTGATCATCTCTGCATCGCCCAAACCTGTTCATGACAAAGCAGGGTCCATAAAGACGAAGCATGCCAAGGTTGATTTGGAAGCAGATACTTGAGGGATTTAAAGACTTGAGTCAACGCCTGCACAGAGCTTTGAAATCAACCTGGAAAGCTCACAGGTGTCCTCACACACTTGATTATATTGCTTTATTAAAGTTGAGAAACAAAATTAAAAATACTTTACTTTCACATAATGCGAGTTGTAAAAAATTCTATTATTCAGGCAATAAATGAAGCATACTCACTCAGCTACATACTCCAGTGGTGTCCAGGAAGTGATGTCAGCATCTGGCATGAATTGCCTATTCATCGGGGTATCCAAGGTAACTCTGAAAGAGAAAAAGCAGGACAAGCTTGTATTTGTTGCTCAAAAAGACAGGAGTAAGTCCATTTTTGATCAAGATGTTCATACTGCAGTAATCATGTCTGAATTCTAGCCCTGCTTTTTGAGATTCCTTACAGATTGTGAATTTCTCAAAAGCCTCCTCACTTACAGCGCTGTGCAAAAGTATTAGGCACCCTGCGTTTTTTTAGTACAAACTTTCGAATGGATTATTTTTTCTTCTTTTTATTTTTACGACAACATTTCTGATTTCCAAACATCTGTATTCCACCACAAAAGTTTAAGAAAAATATTTGTATGTCAAGGTACTGTAAGAAAGCAGTACATTATACAGTATAAGGTGACCACTTTTCAGACAAAAACTTTCAGAAGAACTGTGGGTAAAACTTAGCAGCTTTCCTATTTTCCTAATTTCCTATTAAAACTGCACTATAAAACTTAAAACTCAATACGGTGTCACACCTAATACTGACTTACATTCATTAATTACTGTTTACTGAGCTGGATACGTTTTTTTATAGACATACTTGCTCTACAGCATTTTATTTGCAAGTGCCTAAAACAGTACTGTACATCCTACTGACTTTTGATTCCCACTTGCTACATAAACTCTGCATACATAACACCACATTTTAGTATTTTTAAGATAATTAAGAGGGGGCGTGTGTTAGTAATTACACGTAAAGAGAAGCAGTATACCTGTTCAGCAGTTCTACATTCTACAGTTTGAAATCATTTGCATAGAGTAACATAAATACAGACTTTCCCCTCATCTCAGTCATTAGTTCAAGGCTGGCAGCAGAATAAACTTTCCTTGTTTAACATTTCTTCGTTCCTTAGCTTATTTATTTTAATGCAGAGCTTATTTACAACAACTCAAGTCAGTTGCTTCACATAATCCCCAAGAAGGATGGTGAATAGAATAGGTTGGTATTTACTCACGGCAGGATGGCTACGGCGGCAGCTCCAGCAGGAAGACCGCTCTTGTCGCCACCTAGACTCTGACACAGCTGATGTACTGCAGCCTTAGCCATGCCGTAGCCAATCATTCCTACAGAGCAGGGGATCTCACAGTCAACATTCAAAGATTCACATTTAATGCAGTCTGAAATTAAACACATTCAAACCTCGTGAAAACCAGTCCTGACTGCAATCAGATACTTAAACCAAAGCAACTCTAACTTTAAAGCAGCTTACAGTACATTCAAGTGCCAGAAAGATTCAAAATAAGCGCAAAAGTAATGGCGTGCAAATTGTTGCTTGTGAACCTAAACAGCTTAGAAAGTCTTAACATGAAAAAGTTTACAGGTGCTTAAAGAACAACTACAATAAAGAGAAAAAAAAATCCTCATTGACTGATTTTCATGCCTAAACAAACTAATAAATGAGTAAAGTGTATTTTTCAATCGATATCGAAGAGCTGATTGGCCAAGCTTTCTCAGCAGGGTGGGATGGGATGCACTTAGTGCTCACACATTAATCACGGCTCTACAGCCAATCGTGGTCGTCTGTGAGCTCATGCAAGCGGAACGGGCAGATAGCGCTGTCCTCCGAGTGTGTTACGCCGCCTCCAATGGTGCGTGAGCAAGCAGCGAGCAGTTCAAAAAGAGGCGGTTGGCTGGCGTCACGTGGTTCAGAAGAAACATGTGACAGTCCTCGGCCCTCCCCGACTGAGTGGTCATAGTAGCGTTAATGTGGGAGCCCTTAGTGAGGGGGAGGAATTGGATACGGCTAAATTAGGGTGAAAATCTGGGAAAAAAAGAGAAAACACCAGTCGCACCACTTTTTCCTTCTTTCCAAAGCGCTGGCTCCCATGCCATCATCCTTAAAGCACGGAGAGAACACTGAGAATTTCACCAGCTGATCCAGGAGGACAGAAAGAGTGAAGCTGACTGGTTTGTTCTCGTCACGTGACCCACGCTGTGCTTGCCGCATTCTGAAAATGCTTGTCACACTTATTCATTTAAACTAACCTGTGAACGGCTACAAAGACAGTCAAAATACACAGCAGCGCCGTCTGGAAAATGGCGTAGTCTGATTTTAATTAGCTGCCTAAACCTTAGCACATGGCCGCTAGACGGAGACGCCGAGCTTTTTGTGAGATCCGCACCGCACGGGGGAGTGTGCACTGACAGAAGATGCCGAAGTCTCACTTTTATTAACGTTAACGTTGACAGAGGGAAATCTATTACTGGCTAATAAACTTAGTCAAAGTCAAATTTATTTTTAAAGCACACAATGCACTTGACCAAAGTCTAACAACAACATTTGACGTTGTAATCCATTCAACATCAACTATTATGTTTAGATTTAATATTGATATTAATATTAATACCGTAACAATTTCCAAATAGACTACAAAACTAACAATTTATTGATGATTATAATCATAAATCAAATCAATAATCAAAAATCATTATTTATTGATGATACATGTTTTTTATTTTTTATTTCAAGGTAGAAACATACATCAAGCAGTGAAATTCTGTGTAACTTATTTTGTTACAAAAGCAGTTAGTCTGCATTTTATATTGCTTGGTTTTAACCTATACTGAAAAAAAAATCTGAATTTTGAGCCTATCATTATGATCTCAGGTTTGGTTGAAAACTCCACGGTATTGTTTTGGGGAAAACCCAACTGTCTGTACCTGGTGTCGGCCCAAGTGCCGCTTTGGCTCCGGTCAGTGTGAGAAGGCCGCCCTCTTTCAAGTGTTTGGTTGCTAGGTGACTGGAGATGGTGGAAGTCCACACACTCTGCTTCCACATCAAGTCAGAGTTCTTATACAAGGCTAAAAAGTGAGACAGAGATAGAAATAGTCAAAGATGCTTCTCTACAATACAGTAGTTGAAATGGTGAATGTGGTCAAAGGGATTGTGTTCTGTTCTCACTTTTGGCCTTCGCACTTCCTCCTGCCCAGCCTCCAGCCACACACAAAATGGCATCGACCTTTTTATCACCCAGCAGCTCTCCTACATCAGCTGTAACCTGAAGGCATGATGAAATATGAGTGCAGAATACTAATGCATGCAGCTTCTGCTTCAAAACCCAGATAACCATAAGGGCCGGCAAGATACCACTGGATACTGCCGGAATAACCAGTTCCCAGGTACATTCTCACCAAGCCGGACCCTGCTCATGAAGACATCTTTGTAATGATTTTTAACCTCACCTGATGGATATCTAGGGTTCCTAGTTTGCTAGTATATTTTAGTAACTACTGTATTTCAATCCACTCAACCACAAAGGACAGTGAGAGCCAAGTGTGTGTGAAAAATGATGAAAAAATATACTGCAAATACTGTATATCACTATGTGACTTTGGACATGGAGGTACCCGGTCGATCCTCACTGATCCTAGCGGTTTGGAAGGATGAAACTGTAGATTTTATTTGATTTTTTTAAGGTGTGTACAAGCTTGTGTTCAAACATAATGATCAGTCTCAATCAGTAGTGCAACCTGAAAAGCGTTTTTTTTTCTTTTCCTTTTTCTCCCCGGTCATTCCAGAGATTGCAAGTCTATGGGCAAGTTGGTGCACCACCACCACCACCACCACCATTCCGCATTAAAGATTATCGCTTTGTAGGAGACATGACGTTTATGCACTCAATTACACAAGTTACGTAGCATTTATTATTTTATGTTTATTAGACGTTTTTAGTAGTTTTGACTTATTCAAAACCCGTAAGAAATAAAGCCGCATGAGACAAATCAGAGACAAAATCAGAATCACCAGGGGGTGACTCTAGGGCTCTAATGATAATATAACATCTAATGTGTCTTGATGTCTTAATATATCCCCGATCTATTTCCATGGTCTTTCCTCATTTGTATTTCTTTCTACACTGTAAAATAATGCGTTTAAAATACACAATAATCTCCTTTGAACAGTTGATATTGAGATGTCTCAGCTACTACTGCTTTGTAAATCCATCATAACGGCTCTAATCTGAGGTGCTGGTTGTTAACTGGTGATTTCTGAGGCTGGTGACTCTAAATGAACGTCTCCTCTGCAGCAGAGGTCAGTTTTGGTCTTGTTTTCCTGGGAAGTTCTTCATGAGAGACAGTTTCATCATGGTGCTTGATGGGTTTTGCAAATGCACTTGACACAACACTGTTCTTGCAAGAACTGTTCCAGAAAGGCTGACCTCCGTGTCTTAAAATAACAACTTACAGCTGATGTTACTTAATTACCTAATGTCAGGTATATTATTTTATAGATCAAATCCAGTATTGTTCTAGAATGTAGAAAATAAATGCAAACATTTGTGCAAACATTTGAATGGTACTATATGTGGTCTTCCCTTCTCTCTTTCTCAAAACGAAATAGAGAATTTCTAATTAATAAAAGCTATACATGCAATTGGTCCATATCATTTCAACAGCTGTCTAGCCAGCTGTGGGTAAAATAATTTTGACCATAAAGACAGTAATTTTGATTGGCGAGTGTTTGTGGCCGGTGTGAGTGTGTGTGCGTGATTTTCAATGAATATAACACTAGGCTGTATCATCATCAACTTTTCATTCATACTGTGATATAATATAGCTTCTTCTGATTATCAGATCATTATTAGGTAGACATACGCAGACAGAGCCATGGGTAGCCTCTAGTCTATCTATAAAATTCTAGAGATTCTGTTTTGTAGGTGTAGCAAGCGTCCCTCATTATGTAACAGTAGACTGTGTCATCATTACCTTTTATGTCATACTATAAGGTAATACTCTATCCGCTGTTTTTTGGCGCAGCGTGAGGAACTAGACGAAGGCGTCAGGATCTGCACGCGGCTGAAGCCATGGGTAACCTCTAGAACACTATGTTAGAAACTAGAATAAATAACTTATAAACTATAATTCTTTTACCTGACCCTGTTTGTTTCCTCTCGTACATGTGGCTAAATCCCTGAATGATCTGACCTAACGACGCCACGGATCACATCGCTAAGCAGATTGAACTGTAATGATATGGGACACTAAAAATGTTTTTTTTTTAGAAAAAAAGGATGCCTTATTATATTCATTGTTTTCAAGGATGCTAGAATTAAATTTGGGGTGCTTAAGCATGCAGTAAACATTAGTACTTTTCAATCAAATCAAATCCACAAAGTACCTTCTCTAGTCTAGGTCATAGAAAAGAACCTTGAGATGAGTGGGAGCTGACATCTACTAGGGTTAAAGCTGATAAAAGATCTGACAGCACTGATCTTGGCTTATTATTAACAATGTGAAAACCAGGGTTTAACAGGCATGTGTTACTTTTTTTTTTTAAGTGCCTTGCAAAAGTATTCATACCATTGAATTTTTTCACATTTGTCACGTTATGACCACAAGCATAAATGTATTTTATTGGGATTTTATGTGATAGATCAAGACAATGTGCCACA
>JAOVVA010000034.1:9411853-9414353 GCA_028565275.1 Leiocassis micropogon
ACACACCCATTTACATGTATATACTGTATATATTACCCATATATATATACATGTCTTGGCTGCAGGTGTTTCCTAGTGAATAATGTGCTATTAGAGACTAATCACTAGTAAAGAGTGACGCCGTCCTTTGCAGAACATTAGCAGGAAAACATCTCTCTCTCTCTCTGTCTCGTGCTCTGTGGGTGTGTTTGTGTTCATTCTAGTAGAATAGGTCATTAATCATAATGAACAGTACAATAGTTCTTCCATCATCGTGAACTATAAGTGATATTTTACGACCCATGACATCCATGCTGAACCGAATTACTACAATATAGCGTTATTGTTTCCTACAAAACACTCGGACCAGGGTTCGACGCAGCTGTTTGTTCCCCCTCAGTTATTGTGATTAATGCACCAAGTTGTCTTACATAATTATGTGGAACTTTTTCAAGTGCATTTCCTATATAAAGTGCAGGGTTTTGCACAAGGACAAGAACTGACAGTTCATTCGTTTCCCACTTGTGGGCAGTGTTGTGTTTTGAAATCCACAGTAATGCTCTGGTGAAGTGCAGTCGCAAGGAGTTGTGTATCTGTGCTAATCTTATGTTAGTGTTATATAAGGCTTAAGATTTGGCTGGAGAGAAAGGAAGTGTGTGTGTGTAAAGTTCCTTTATAAAATGGTATGCTTATTTTGGGATTCTTTTAGCATTTTCTTAATTGTTGTTCTGTCTTATGTGCCCTGCGATGGATTGGCACATTCGCACATGGACGGGGTGTCCAGGGTGTAACCTGTCTCGTGTCCTAAGTCTCCTGGGATAGCCTCTGTGTACAGGATAAAGTGCTATAGACAATGACTACCTGTCTGACTACATACACTGGGCCTGTATAACTGAGATTTATAAATATCTTTTCATTATTTATGATAAATTGATTAAGAACAAGCCTTCATAATTACTAATAACCTTTTCATGATTTTTGCAGTACAGTAATGTTTTTTTTTTTTATGTTTGATTTAAAGTAGGGCATTAGTGAAGATTGGATTTTTTAACAATGGATATCACCATCAATCTTCAAAGTAGCTAGTAATGGAACTTTCCACACAGTATGCACGAGCACTTAAACAATCCAGAAATCTAATCTTTAATGTTGGAATTCGAACGTTTGTGTAGTGTGTCTCAAACGTTTAACAACACAGTTTGATTGAAGTTACTTCTTTATCACTGATCCAAGAAAATGATATGAATACATATTATACATATGATATAAAATTTAACCTGAACCTGAATGCAGGTGGAGTAGAAACAGAGATATGTTTTGTAAAGGACAATGTGATGTTTTAGCCTGGCCAACAAAAAAAAAAAAAGAAAGAAAAAAAAAGTCACAATTTCAGCCAGGTCAGATGATTGGGCAAAGAAAACAACTAAGGATATTTGAAATGACAAGAAATGAGTTTAGAACACATTATCAAAACCTGGAAGGATAGTGCTGAACCATCTGCTTTGTGGAAGAAATGTGATTGGGGGGGAAAAATCATGAATGGAGATCACTTAAACACTTGGAGACGTTTATGCTAAAAGATCAACAGTAAAAACCACAGCTATGTTTAATAGTGAAAGTAAGAGCATTTCCATACACATACAATGTGATGAGATCAGAATTGGGACTAAACAGCTGTGTGGCTATAAGAAAGCCACTTGTTAGTGCAAACCAATCAGAAAAAAGGCTTCAATTTGCTAGGGAGCGATGGGAAAAGGTCATGTGATCTGATAAGTGATACAGATTGAGCCTATTCCCAAGTGATGGCCGTGTCAGGGTACGAAGGGAAGCACATGAAGCGATGCACCCATCATGGGTAGTGTCCACTGTACAAGCCTCTGGAGGCAGTGTTATGATCTGGGGTTGCTTCAATTGCTCTGGTCTAGGCTTAGCAACGTTATGGGGCAATAAAATGGGGTCAGCTGACGACCTGAATGTACTGAATGTACCAGGTTATCACATCTATGGAGTTTTTCTTTCCTCACAGCGCAAGCATATTCCAGGAATATATATTATTATATTGTGAAAAAGTGGATCTGGGAGCATGAGGAATTATTTTCATACATGAACTATCCACCAGATTGTAAGCTGTAATCAAAGATGATTAAATGAAATCTTAGAGTGCGACTGTTATTCTTCAGGCAGCGTACAATAAATGTAAGTGGGATTTTTTTTCCAATTAATTACAGTACTTAATTGTTTTAGTGGTGAGCACTGTTGCCTTGCACCTTCAGGGTCAAGGGTACGATTCCTGCCTTGGGGTCTGTCGGCATATTCTCCTCGTACTTGGATCCTCGGATGGATGGATTAATATGTATGTATATCCATCCATCTATCCATCTATCCATCTAGTCGTCCAACTAGGGGTTGTGGAGGCCAATGATGACCATTATGTTTATTCCCATTTTGTACGTCCGTGGTAGTGTCGGACTTCCGCTCAACACTCACACACACATTCACACACTACGGCCAATTTGGGAGC
>JAOVVA010000034.1:9419353-9434700 GCA_028565275.1 Leiocassis micropogon
AACCCCAAGGAAACGTGATTCATCAGGCCAGGTCACCTTCTTCATTGCTCCCTGGTCCAGTTCTGATTCTTACATCTTGTTTTATCTGGCCCTGACCCTCTTCAAACTCACTAGTATGCTTGCCCATTTTTCCTTCTTCCAAGATAGCAACTTTGAGGAAAGTTCACTTGCTGCCACTGCACTGAGATCGAATCAATGCTTTTCAGTTCAGCTTTCGGTAAAAATAACTAAATTGTTGATGAGATAATGGCTAGACGGGTTCAAGCCAAATGGGTGCGTCTCAATTCATGGAAGGCTTACTTCAAAGGATGCGTTTGAATTATATGCTGATTGAATCAAGGTGCAGCGACGGAGGCTGTCCCATTGTGAAGGCTCCTTAAAGAAATAAATTCCTTTATCTTCTAAAACATTTATCCTGTATCCTGTAAAATAAATAAAAGCTTATACATAAGAAAATAAATATGAATAAAAGAAATACGTTAAAAAATTTAATTAACTAGTAAAATATGCTGTACAAATAAAATATACTGTAATAAAAGAAATACTTGAGAAAAGAAGATTATCTAGTGAAATGTACTGTACAAAGTAAAATATACTTTACCAATAAGAAGAGAATATCAATATAAGAACAAATATCAATATAACAAATATAGAAATATAGAAAAGAAAATAGAAATAGAAATAGAAATTACCCAGGAGACTTTGAGTATGAGGTGACTTTGGCCACGAGGTGGGCTACACCCTGGACAGGGAGCCAATCAATTGCAGGACACACACGCTGCGAGCAATTTGGGAATGCTAATATTTTATTTGTGTAGCACTTTTAACAACGGTCAATGTTGGCAAGCAGCTTTACAGATTCAAAAGATAACTATGGACATGTGTGAGGACATGTGTATAAGTCAAAATGATCAGATTGTCCCTGATGACCAAGCAGAGGGCAACGTTGGCAAGGAAAAACTGCTTGTGATGGCAAAAGGTTGCCTTGAGGTCACTCTCAAGGTTACTTTCAGACTCAACAGGGAACCCATTACAATGGATAGCAGGGATTATTGTGTGTTATAAGGCTGGAGGTTCATTGTAACAGGAGATTGTAACAGAATATAAAGTCCAGTTCGTTATTGAAGGCTCAGGTACAAAACCGTAGGAAATGAAAAGTCCTGAACTATTGAGCGACTGCAGTTACCAGTGCTCAACAGCTGTCTGCATCAGGAGGACTTGACCGTCTTCATGGTAAAGTGGAACCAGGTGAGGTCCCCAGTCACCACACGCATCCACAGCAGACCACCTGAGATCTCCAACCAGAAGCAGGTTCCCAGGATGCTAGGATTCTAGCACTGGGATTTTTAAATCTGCATGTCTTTGGACTGTGGGAGGAAACCAGAGTATCCAGAGGAAACCAAGGTGAGATCATGCAAACTGAGCCAAGTCAGGAATCGAACCCGGACCCTGGAGGTGTGAGGCCACAGTGCTAACCACTATATTTTGACACCACCTGATGTGACAAAAGTCAAAGAAGTTTGTATTTTTATTTTCTACATTGTAGAGAAATGCTGGAGATTTATGTGAAATCTGCTCCATGAGAGACCTTTTTTTGAAGATAGAATAAAAAAATTGGTTATTTATGTAACAACCTCAGCAGCAACCTCATTTCCCCTCTCGTCTGTTCCAACCATCTAATCACCGACCTGATCATCTGTCATCATCTGTATCTGTTTCTCATTGATTCATGCCTTAAGTTAAGTTTTTTTTTTTTATGCTTGAATGGTTCATAGGTCACTGTGTGGATTACTCACTTACTCTCTCACTCACTCATCTTCTATACCGCTTTATCCTGTATTCAGGGTCGCAGTGGGTCTGGAGCCTATCCCAGGAGGTTTAGGGCACGAGGCAGGGTACACCCTGGACAGGGTGCCAATCAATCGCAGGGCACACACACATACACATTTACATGCTATGGGCAATTTGGGAACATCAATTAGCCTAACCTGCATATCTTTGGACTGTGGGAGGAAACCGGCGTACCCTGATGAAACCCTGTACTGTATGTAATGTACTGTATGTAATGTCATACTGTATTCAGCAAAACATGATTTAGCATGTTTTGAGAACATGCAAACTCCATGCACACAGAGACAGGAATCGAGCCTGGCCGGGGAATCGAACCCAGACCCTGGAGGTGCAAGGCGACAGTGCTAACCACTACACCTGTGTGGATTAAACACAGACAAAAACATTCATCTTATCCTGGTCAGGTACAGGTACTGGACTGATAACAAAAAACAAAAGCTTGCCAAAAAAGAGAGCCAGGAAGCCTAGGACTATATTAAAATATGAAGAAATGAAGGAGGATTGTGGCTTTTGCACTGTACTGTATGTAATGTCATACTGTATTTAGCAAAACATGATTTAGCATAACTATTTAAAATTTCTTAATCACAAAATATTCGAAAAAAAAAAGAAAAAAAAAATATATATATTTGAACACTGTTCCTTGGTTACAGGTTGGGTATAAGAAATGTGTCATGACAGCTGAGCTGAAATCGCTATGACAGCCATGAAAAACAGGAGAAAATTGAGGTGGAAGAAAAAGAAGAGAAGAAAGAGAGAGTGGAGAGGAACAGAGCCGTTAAATGGCATGCGACGTATTTTCATTTTTTGTACTGCCTGAAGGCGATGATAAACTTATGCAAATTGTGTAGCGTTAATATATCGCCGCTGTTAAAGTGACTCACTATATGGCAGAAAGGGACAATAAAGCAGAGCACCAGCACTGGGAGGAAGTTAAAGGTGTTAAGGTACAGTAAGTATATTTTCGAACAGAAAATTAAACATTGAAGGGGTGCATTGAAAGTTTGTGTTTCTTAACAATTTTGCATAATGAGTGTAATGTACCTGTTAGATCATTACTCATCTTAGGATTCATGGTAGAGCAATTTTATTTGTATATATGTATATATATTTCCATATATTTCCATGTCATAGTTAGAGGCATAATGAGAGGCATAGTCTTTCTCTCTCTCTCACACACACACACACACAATCCCTTCCTCCGTCTTGTGCTAGTAAAAAGTAAATGAACGGCGCATGTTCCATCTTATACGTCTCAATGGCTTTTAAATTACATCTAAAAGTCAGATGAGGTCTTTGCAGATCCACAGAGAGTGTGTCAACAATTCACAAGCCATGAGGATGAGGAGGAGGAGGAGGGAGGAGGGATCAAGGAAGCAAAAGAAGCAGGATATGGATGACAAAGAAGGCAAATGAAGAGGAAGAGAGAGAGACATTAAAGGTCTGTCTGTCTGCTGTGCATTTTAATATAATCTGACACACACACACACACACACACACACACACACACACACACGTTTACAACGGATCTGCATGAGACCTGAGGATTTGTTTAATTTCTTTAGCACTTATCCTATGTAGGGTCGCAGGGGGCCTGGAGACTTGAGGGTTTACTATGAACAATCCATCTGTAAGCAAATGTAAACCCTGTATTTTAAATACAACTTTTTTACTTTTCCTCAAGTCTATATGTAAATGGAGAACTTTTACTTTTACTTGAGTAATATTTGCCCTAGAGAATCTTTACATGTACAGGATTTGTGTACTTTGCCCATCACTGGTGACAACACATTGCAGGGCACAAGCATGCACACACACACACACACACACACACACACACACACACACACACACGCACACGCACACACACATACCCAATCATACACTATAAAGAAGCACCCATCAGCTTAGAACACATGTCTTTGGTCTGAGGGAAGAGCAAACCTTCAAAGCATGGACACACACACGGACCGGAGGCATGTTTCGAACCCCCAGCCCTGGAGGTGCAAGGCCACTGTGCCCCCATATATTTAGATTTAATGAGCCATATGCTATGCCTTACTAAACCTAAGCCTTCACTTTAACCTCAGGCACCAATTTTTGCTCTTTTATTTTCTTGAAGAAAAAAAAAATCGGTTTCCTCATGAGCCGCCAAATGTCCCCACAAGGTCAAAACACACTCACACACACACACTCACACACACACACACACACACACATACACACACTCTCAATCTTTGCTGATAACGCCATAAGAAGCCTTGTTGGCAGCAGGTCTCAGTCCTGTTATAACTCTGCTTGTGATGTGATCTCCCGCTGTGTCCGTCTCCATGGTTACCCAGCACTTCCTAAATCCTAAAGAGAATAAAATTTTGGAGTTTGTTGAACTTTAAATAAGGATACAACATAAAGGAAGAGCGTAGCCTGTCTTTTTCTCACTTCTGAATGACAAATAACACTCATTCATGTTCTGATTTATGAGTCAATAAGGTATAAAGAAATAAAAAAGGTTCAACTTTTATTTCGTTCTTTGCAACTTATAAGGGCTGTCTAACTGGCGGGTGCAAAAGCGTCAACTGCTCTATAGTGTAAAATGAGAAAACTATATATATATAGTACAGTAACTGCAATCATTTTTCGACGGTTATATAATTTCTGTGTTAGAAAGGACAGGTGATTTAGAGCTTAGTATGCGACAATGTTGTGGCTTCACCTCATACTTTTTTATCTGCTCTAATTGTTGTTTACAAGTTAGCTTTATAAGGCATTATTGGATTTTTTTTTTACAAGCTTCCCAAATTACTTTGGCATTTTTAAATACAAACAAATACACCTGTGTAATCAGAGACAATGCACCAGCTTTAAATGTTAAAGCAAACCCCCACCTTCAAACCCATTATAAGTGATTATGCTGAAATACAGTACAATGCAAAAGTTTTGAGCCACACTTATTTCTCCATATTTTGCTTCCAAGGAGACAGACTTTCTTGTATGTTTAAGTGTTTTTGAGTTTGAATGTTTTTGTCTCTCATTTTCTCAGTTTCAGAGGAATGTTTTTTGTTTGTTAAGCCATACAGTGATTTATGAACCATTCAAGAATAAAAAACTTCACTAAGGCATGAACCAGTCAGGAACCGGTGCAGATGATGACAGATGATCAGGTGCTGATTAGTATCCTGCTGATGCTGAATGCTGTGTGGTTGGAACAGACGAGAGGGGAAATGAGGTCGCTGCTGAGGTTGTTACATAAACCACCAATTTTTAAATTGTATCTTTAGGCACTTTGCAGCCTGTCGCAGTAAAACTTTTGTTCACATTTCCATTAATTTCAATTAATTACTTTATTTGTCTGGTGTTTGGTGTTTATGCCCCATATTTGTTATTTCGTCCTGTAGTTCTCATGAAAGAAGATCAGCGTGCAGAGATTAGTTTTTTGGGGTCTGAGATTGGACCTGGTGCCAAAACAACTCAAGCAACTCAAAAAGAGCGTAAACAGAAGTGTTTGATATCTGCAAACAAACTTCGGACCAACACTGTAAAGAAGGTGAAATTTTTATTTTTTTTAAATATTTATAGTGAATCATTAATCGTGATGAGACATGGATTCATCACTACGAGCCTGAGAGTAACAGTATTAAGCGTATGGAACTGAGACATCCTCAAACGTCGACCGAGAAAAAGTTCAAAAGTCAACCATCAGCTGGAAAATTGATGCTCACAGTTCTCTGTTTTTCACCCTTGGTAAGTGTGATTGTAGTGGTTTTAAGGTCATGGGTAAACGAATAAATGGATGAAGACCTGGATGTTGGTGCCAAACACTTTGTTTTGCTTGGTTTGAGTATTTCGGAAATTACTAATCCCTGGGATTTTCACACACAACTCCCTGGAGTTATACAAAATTGTGGAGAAAAAAAATACATCATGTACTCTTTGGTGGCAGGAAATGCCTTGCTGATGAGAACATATCCATTGTTAAATACTCACTCTTTGCAACCATGACCAGAAAAGCATCTTAGAAAGCACGCACATTTAGAAAGGGTCCAGCAGCAAACCTAACAGGCGAAAGAGAAAAGTCAAACTGATACACATACTATAAAAAAACAGACTAATCAAAGTAATCAAGGAGCAGCTGAATACCACTGACATAATGTGACTGTGACAGGTGAGGTGCAATGGATACTGGGAACTGAAGTCCAGGACAAGTGTCAACATACAGTAAGCACCACACTCAGGGGAAACCATGACACGTTATGATGGTTTACGCAGTACCCTTATAGACGTCATTATTTTCCATTTAAGTCAAATCTAGTTACTTTGCATGTGAATATGTCTAAAATTATAGCCATAATATAAATTATACCATTACTCACGCTTGAAAAGAATGGTAATAGACATCATAAAAAAAAAGTTTAATGAGCAATTAATTGCTCAGAACTCTGAACTGGGGGTAGCTCTGTGGATAAGGTGTAGGACCACTGATCAGAAGGTCCCAGCTTCAAACCCTGGCACCACTGTTGGGCCCTTGAGCAAGGCCCTTAGCACTTATTGGCTCAGGTGTTAAATGGGCTAAAAACGTAAGGTGCTCTTGATAAGGGCGTCTGCCAAATGCTGTAAATGTAAAACTCAACTAAGACAAAATGGATTGATAAAATATTATACATATAACTGTACTTCTAGTATTAGACCTGTTGCTTGTTCAAAACCACATTTGGACTCTTGAAGTCTTGTATGCTTGACTATGGATGTGTATAGCACTTTTTAATCATCTCTGAACATTGCCTGCCAGTGCCTCAAATACATTATTGAAAGCTATGAATTTGTGATTAGGATTGTATGCCATAGCCTGTATTTGCAGGACAAACTTAATAAACGCCTCCACACATGGACTCTAACCACCCTGTCAATTCTCTCTTGTTATAGAAGAATTCAACACAACTGATGGCCTCATGTCAAGCAAAGCGCCTGGGTGCCTGAGTTAACAATTCCAATGGATTTTCCACCAGTACTGAGGAACAACTGCAAGTCTGCCAAAGTGCACCCTTTCTTCTAAAACAAACACAAATCAGACATGCTGTTCTGTAGCTGTCTAATAAACCTAGTGTTGCAATCCCTCCCACCCCAAAAAAGAGATAGTTTTACTGTTTATAATAAAGTTCATTCCTCATTTCAGATGTTTACTTTCAGACTACACAACTAATGAGTGTCATTAATTAATCCCTTCCCCAAAGGAAGGACAGTTTCATGTACGTTAAGTGTCTGCCTTGACCCAAGCATTCTAATGACTTGACCTAACCCTCCTGGGGGAGGAACTCCTTAATGTGCACAGATTGTGTGTACCCTGGACACAGAGTGCTTAATGCTGAAGGACCCCTCCACTGAGTGGAACAACAAAAACCATTCACCCTAGCCTTGAGCGATCACAAGTTCGAATCCTTATGACGCCACAGTCATCGTTGGCCTGGGAATAAAGTGAGCAAAACATCCGGTGCTGGCTCGGATGACACACTCTGTCTTCCTCTGTCAAGTACAAGCACATAAGACAATTGTGGGCGTATGAGCAGGATAGATAACACTTTCTTCTGAGTGTGCTACATTCTTCGGTTGGTAGTTGGCATGTACATAATAGGGGAGAGCTGGCTAAAAGGAGGGAATTGGTAAGACCAAGATGGCCTAATGATTCCACCATCTAACTGGTTAACAACCCAGGGATACCCCTGCTTTTTAGCTGGTTTGGTTGAGGATATGCAATGTAAATACATATATTAAGCTGTACCATAGTGCACCCAAAGCCAGAAGCTCCAAAACACCAAGAAAAAAAAGTGTTCTGTTTTGGTGCTGAAAATAAGGCAATAAAGGCAATAAACTTCTTGCCTGGGGTATTCACCTCTGTGCACTAAAGCATACTCCCATCACAGGCTATGAAACAACACATTAAAGTGGCATTCACTACCCGAATAGCCATACTTATAGTCCTTCACCTGCATTAAGTTTTTTTTTTTTTTTTTGCAGAATAGAAGCGCGGCTTGTTTTGCTTTGCTTGAATAAGCCTGTGTTCAGTTACAGTACATTAACGATACCCGTTGCTCTGCAACATTACAAGTTTTGTTGAAGGGTTGCACAAGGATTCATGCAGGAGAGTCTGAAGCAGCTTCATGTGGCTAAAGCTACCAGCCATGCTAACTGCCATATCTTTTTCATTCCCACAGTATCGTGGCTAAAGTTTAAATAGGACACTGTATTATTTTCTTGTTTAGAGTTATCCTATCCTATCCTATCCTATCCTACATAGTAACCATCTGAACCTTATTCCTGGAGAACCACTATCCTGCAGATTTTTTTCCCTGGTCTACCACACCCACTTCGAATAAGTAAAGGCTGTTAGTTTATTAGTTAAACCAGATATGCTTGTAGCTGAGAAAAAAAACTAAAATGTGCAGGGCAGGTGGTCTTCTAGGACTGGAGCTGAGAACCGCTGCTTTGAAAGAACTACAGACTGTGTCAGGTAAGGTGAAGGACTGAATAACAGGAGTGGTGCTGTGGTGGGTTTAGTGACAGGTCGAGTGAAAGGCACCTACCATCACAAGATCTGTCACTTCTGCCCATAATGAATGTTGAAAATATCCAATACCTCCAGGCCTATTCTGCAAAATCCATCAAACAGACTGCTGAAACAGACATGCAGTAAGCTAGCAGATGTTGATCTGTAGTACGGTATTACAGCATCCAGACCTCATACCTTTCACCAAGGCTTTTGGACAAGATGCAGTGGGGTAAATGAATTAGCATACGATATTATTTCTTGGGTCCACCACCTTTGACCATGGTTCAATCAAGTATTAAGCATTGTCAAAAATTTCCTTCACAACACTGCTTAAAGATAAATTCAAAGAAGCACTTTACTAGCATCCCCATTCTTAGACCCTCTAATCACCTATTGTCCTTTGCAGCAGAGATGACTCAGAGAAACGAACGCTGGAGCTATTATAGTACACAGACCAGCCAAATTCCACCCCTGTGTGCTGTATACATGGAAAATAGGTCCCGCTGAGAGAAATGACAATATGGGTAATCAGGAACTCCTAGCCATTAAGGCAGCACAGAGGAGCGGAAACCTTGCTTTGAGGGGACACTATTCATTTCCCGTATTAACCAGAAATAGTGCTTAAATCCTCTTAAGGCACTTTTCTTCACCTTTCATTCTCACATACTAATCCGGTTCAAAGGAAACTGAAGAAATGCTATGATGACACCAGTGAAGAAGCCATCCGACCTAAATCAGGCATTGTACCATATGTCCAGTGGGGAATTAGGGAAGAAATTTAGCCTGCTCATGCCGCAGAGTGCCCCTGTGCAAAATCACTTTACCTAGACTATTGTGCGTTTATAGCTTGCTCAGGTCAGCCATTTGCTGCCCTAACAAGAAAGTTGTGTCTCCTTTTCTCAAGAAGGAAATTACTCAAAGTTTATTCAATATGCAACCAAAGTAAAGCCCTACATACTGTACATTTCTGTACCAGTCTCAGATTGTTTAGTGTATCTGACTCACAGATTTATCACATTTATGTCAGGCTCACACAACACACCATGGAGAGAGCTGAGGCACTACTCAAGAGTCTCATTAACGTGGATAGTTGACACACTGTTTGATGAAGGAGTTACATCCTCTGCTCATGGAGACAGCCTTTTGCAAGTACCTCATTGTAAATATTAGCATCTTGTGACAGTCTAATGGACAGGTAGTGACATTAAGACAAGAGACTGGCAGGTTCTTTTGCAACATAAAGCACAAGTGTTGTTCGGTACAACACACCCAGGATTTTAATTTCTCCACAAAACTGTCACCCTTTCAGATACACTCTTTTACCTGGAAAGTAATATACTTGATGTAGAAGGGGGAGTTTGGGGGCATTCAAGTCAAACCGGGACTTGTGATATCATTTGCAAAGAATAAATGTTGACATTTACAGAAGACTTTGAGCACAGTACAGTGATGAGACTCTTTTTAAAGAATGACGAGGTGCTGAGATCGCTGGTTCGATCCCCGGGTGATGCTGTAACCTCTCGCAGCCGGAGGTCTAGAGAGAGCTGATTGGCCGAGCTCTGTCAGAGGGCAGGGATGAGAGGTACTTCGTGCTCCCACATTAATCACGGCTCTACAGCCAATCAGGGGCGTGTGTGAGCTCGCGCAAGTGAAGGAGCGGATAGCGCTGTGTTACGCCGTCCCCAACGGTGCGTGAGCGAGCAGTTAGAAAAGATACGGTCGGCTGGCATCACTGGGTTCGGAGAAAACACGTGATAGTCTTCGGCCCTCCCGACTGAGTGGTAGTAGTAGCCTTAATGTGGGAGCCCCCTAGTGACTGGGAGGAATTGGACACGACTAAATTAGGGAGAAAAATTGGGGGAAAAAAAAAACAAAAAACGGAGCTGACTGCACTCCTTTCCATGAACTTTCAGTGAATGGAACTCCAGATCCAAAATCGATGGATAACTTTTCGCCAACTTGCGGATAACACGCATCTGTCTGTGGGAACTGTACATACAATCATTCACCAACACCACTTGCACATGACAGGAACTTGGCTGGGAGTGATTGACACATCCCCTGTACAGTTCTGACCACACTCCAAGCCATTTCCACATGTTCGGACCATTAAGGATGTTCGTGGGAGGCCAGAATTTTAGAAAGCAGTCCAATCATGGCCCCGGTGTAGTCTGAAAACATTCTACCATGATGATAAAATATTCACGCACTAGTGAAACACTGGGATAAGTGCATTAGTGTAGAAAATAAAGTGAGTTGTTTACTCTCATAACTATGCTCTGTCATTCTGCGGTATCAAAATTCGCGGTTTGACTTGAACGCCCATCATCGATATGGTGTCTAGAAACTGTACTAACTGGTTTGCAGCCCAGCCTAGTGTTCAGAGCTTGCTGAACTCCAAACATCAAGGCTGACAACAATACTACCTGCAGCATCATCATGGGTTGCATCTGCGGACATTCAGGGCTGCTCAATAATTGATGAACTCCACTATGGAATCCATTAGTAAGCCTTAACGATGGGGGTTTTTTACTGTACGCTCAGACGAGCAAGCGGCAAAGAGACAGGTGACCATTCATTTTTAAAGGATTTCTAGCAAGCGACAAAGCATGAGCATGACAAGTGTTTTTTTTTCTTTCTTTCTTTTTTTTCAGAATACATTTCGGAATGTTTACATTTTTTTTTTCCATTTTGCTTTTACTTGTCTTTTTGACTTTGTTAAAAAAATTTATTTAAAAAAAAAAAATTTTTTTTAATTCCATTCCTAACAAGGAAGTACTCTACAATTACCCAAAAGGCCACCATCCATCAATATCTGTAATGCAGTTGACCACCTGGTGTTACAATGATGTGCATTAAAAATTTCTTTTTAAAAAAAGCTTCAATTGCATTATTACTCAGTGCGACTTCACTCACAAGTGAACAACAAGCTCTCTTTGCAGGCTTTCTTATCTTTTTATGTTCAGCGGCTAAAGATAAGCAGGATTAGATGTCCCTGTTTGTTTATGCAGTCATTTAATAAACTCTAATATCCTTATCATGCTTCAAATATAATGTATCCTTCATCTCTCCTTTTGTTAGAGGACAATGTCGGAGAATTTTATAGACAGCGCTAATCGATTCCAAAACCTATATTCCGAGCTATATTATTTTAGCTATTTAATTAACCCGGAGGTTATTCTCTAATGCTTTCATCTGTCTATCCAGCCATTTAAACTAAACTCAATTTCTGAGTCTCCGCTGAGTACGGAGGTCCCAAGATATCAGAAATGAACTGGGAGATGACGATAAGACACTGGGTGATACTAATTTAGATCCAGCTTATAGGGAGTTCAGGGACTCGTATCATTTCAGCGTAATCAGATCAAACTGCAGTAAATGGAATGTAAATTAAGTAAGAAAGTAAGTAGGTAAGTAAATAAAGTCAGCGAAAGCAAGTAAATAATTCCAAACAAAATTATGGTGGACGGTATATGTTGAGACGAGATCGGATTCCATTCGGTTCTGAATGAGAAGAAGGCAGCTGTGGAAACCTGTGAAATGTCTGTTTCTTTCCTACTCCAGCACATGAAGCACAACTTCTTTAATACTTTACATTTTGCCTTTAAAGATGATGCACTTTCTTTTTCTATATGGGTATGGGAGGCAGATTGTTAAATGACTCATGTCTCAAAAGCCTTCAACTCTTCAAAATGTGCTGTCGTGGTGCATACGAAACCCACACGCACGCACTCACAAGTCAAAGGCAGGATGGACCTCAGGAGAATGCAGTCTAGCTCCACATTCCTCTTGAAGATGGAAAAAAAAAATCTTCTCAAAAGACTCGAGTGTCTGTCAAAATTACTGTTAAATATTCATGAACGCAGTAACATTTTGTCCGGAATATTCTCAGAAACACATGCATACACATTTACACACTGGGTGACTGACATTTGTGTGTTTGCAGACAGTACAGGTGTGTTTGCACGGTGAGACATGGTAATCAATAGTACGTAATTACAGCATGTTTACGCTCCTGGTGCCGGGCAAATATTCAAAGTGTAATTCATTGAAGACCTTATTGAAATGGATGAACACACCATATGGACATTAAGTGGTTAAAAAATGGTAATCACTCAAAGCAAAAGCAGTTCCTAAACCTGAAAAGAAATCTGTTTTTAAAGTTATATCAGCTACTTTGGAAGTACTTTGCAATAAAATCGAACACATCAAACAAGTAGTCTTTTTTTTTTTTCTTTGACTTTGTACCTTTTATCTTAGGTGCACCACATCAGATCTGGCACAGATTTTACACCAATGTCCTTCCTGTCACAAGCCTCCCTTTCTAACCAGGCTTGGGACCGGCACTGCACGTTGCATGGGGCGTAGTGTTAAGGGTCTTGCTCCAGGACCAAACAGTAATGGGCCTCAAACCCCTGACCCTCTGATCAGCAACCCACAGCCTCAAGCATCTGAGCAACTAGTGCCCCAGAAAACATACCCAGAAAAAGTATTCTCTGAAACAAATCTTCATAGTATTATGTGTAGCATTATAAAAGAGGTTTAAACTGGGTAATTATGGGAGAAAGGAAAAACAACATGCAATATAATCAGCTTCTTATAATTACAACTTCAGTAATTCCATTTAAAGAAAACATAATTTATTTTTTATATTTGCTTTAATAAATAAATAAAATACAATTATGAATTAATAAATGACAAAAATAAAAGAAATCCAAAAAATCCTTAAAAAAAGAAGTCTTGTGATAAAATAATTACTTAATTTTTTTTAAACCATATATTCTATTTTTATATTCCTTTTTTTAAAGCATTTGATTCAATTGGGCCTGTCACATAATTTCCAAATAAAGGAAATAAGTAAAATGAGCTCTGCAATTAAATAAAATAAGAAACTTAATTTGAAAGATTAAAAAAAACAAAAAACTTTTTGCTATTAAAAGACAGAAAATTAATGCTTTGCTTTAAGGTTCACTTAATTAACATCATTTCCTGCATTCGTTTCCATAAACAAGCCATGAATTTTAGTGTTAATTAGCCTGAAGTTTTTTTTTTTTTTGCCTCAAGACTCTTTGAGCATATGGTTCCTGGGTTCTGTAGAATCTCAACAGGGAATTTAAAGACTAAGAAGCCAAATATGTAAAACTTACAAAAACATGACCAGAGTGAAATGGAGTTTCCCATTTTAATTTTTTGTTTGGTTAAAGAGTAATTTATAGCGTTTTAATGCGAGAAACACTGGAGGGGTTCATTATGTGACAGTTCACAGGGTGCTCACGTTAAAAGTTTGATATTTAATGACAATGAGATTAAAAAATGTATCAGTGTATCAATCGAGGAAGTAATTATTGATGATCTTGGAGTTGTGAAGTCCCCTCACCTACAGTATTAACTAATGCACACTGCTGGAGATCGACGTTCACTCAACTCTTTGCCACTGCAAATATCATCCATGAATTTTACATCAAATAATAAAGTGTCCTCTTGACTAGCGATTTAAACCTTTCATGCATGCATTAAAAAAAAAACAGATTGGCTGGATTTCTTCTCTTTCTTTCTTTCTTTCTTTACTCTATATAATTGCTTGCAAAATAAATTTGAATTTTTCTAAATATCACTTATGTGGAAAGCAATATACATCAGGAATTGGGGGAAAAAACCCAAAGTTTATAAATAAAATATTAAATATTGATTATAATTATTGGTCTTAAACAAAACATAACAATAGCCTTGACATATTCAAAATCTATAGTTTGATTAACTGGTTAGAGCCATTTATTTGGGTCTTCATTTCCATCACTGGGAATGGAAAATAATCTTTAAACACATTCTATTGGTCTAAAAAGATAATCTGTAAGTGCAGACATGGTGCATGAAAGGGTTACCAATTCACAGTGATTTGCTGATTTGCTGGAGGTCATACAGTATTATGTGTTTTTTGGGTTTTTTTTTTTTTTTTTGCCTGTTTTCCATATTAAATCTTGAGACATACTGTAATTTGTAGCAACAGGGTTGAAGTTTAAGTTCCCTCTCATTGTTTTCGTAAACAAGTTTTGACCAAATCGTTTCAGTTAAGAACTTCTAGTGGCATTTCACAACAATCCCAGTGCGAGAAAAGATTAATTAATAATAATTTGGAAAGACCACATGTACAGTATGAGTGGTGGCTAATTCTTAATCCTGATTGGTCCACATAGTCCTAGCTAAAAATAATTGGTTAAAAGCATGTTGTTATAGACAGAAAAAACATCCGAGTGGGCACAGCTAGGGCTGCAGCATGTCTTCAAGACCATACAGACTCCCTGGGGGGGGGGGGGGGGGGGGAGGGGGACCCCAGATGTCTTCACATAGTACTTATTAATATTTTACTGAGAAAGACCTCTTGAGTTTGAAAAACTTTTTACAGATGACCTGGGGGCTAGCCCGCTGAATGTGCATTTAACATTTATGAAAGGAGGTTTTGGTATCAGAGTTCTGCAAAAGCAGGTAGGTTTTTAGCCGTACGAAAGTCTGCGGCAACAGAATGCTGCCTGTAATATGACGAGCTGGATTTATATTTTTATTTTTTGTATTTGTGAGTAATAGTTTAAGAAAAGCACAGGCTGGTGCTGGGTTTATAACTGATATAATGTAAGTCAAATGAGGAATTCACCTTAAATAGCAGTAAATTATATTCAGCAGTATATTTGGCAAACTAGGCATGTCGGCAATGTTACCCATTAAATAAATAATAAAAGAAACGTAAACTTCCTCAATGTGTACCTCACTTACTCATCGTCTATACCGCTTTATCCTGTATTCAGGGTCGCAGGGACCTGGAGCCTATTCCAGGAGACTTAGGGCGTGAGGCGGAGTACACCCTGGATAGGGTGCCAATCCATCTGCATATCTTTGGACTGTGGGAGGAAACTGGAGTACCCGGAGGAAACCCACCAAGCACAGGGAGAACATGCAAACT
>JAOVVA010000034.1:9440124-9451100 GCA_028565275.1 Leiocassis micropogon
ACCTCCACATCATTGCATTCAGTTTTTATTCACGATTTGTATAGTGTCCCAACTTTTTTGGAATCCGGTTTGTACTTTCTCAGATCTTAATTATATTTGTTTTTTAGAGTATAAACTGGTATAAATAGGAAATAAATAAAAAATACTACATGATAAACAGAACAATTTAATTGGCAGATTCCAATAACATTCACACTCACCTGTGATCAGTGATCGGTAATAGGTATCGGCTGATTCTGATTTCAGTGACCGGTGATTAGCCCTAAAATCCCTGATCAGCACACTCTTAAGCTTAGCATTAGTTACAGAATTGGAATTAACCAATCAATTTGCATTACATGAAGATGAAGTACTGTATGGATATACATTGAAGACCTTTTGCTAAGTCAGTGATTGTCACCCTCTCTTTTCCCGACAATTTGATGCAGCTCTTCTTCTTCTTATCTGGTAACCAGATGTGAATCTTGGCATTTTGGGAAAAATGCTGACTTCCTCTAAAAGAGACTTGCAGGGCTGGACAAGCCTGTTTTTAGGATCCCATTTCTCTACACGACTAGGAATAAATGTCTTTGGAACTAATTCTGAATGTAATCTAGGTGTCTTTTTTATGGATGTCTTCTCATCTAACTAGCGATGGGCAAAAATATAGAAATTTTATATATCAAGATACAGAAACATCGTATTTAGTATCATGTATTTTGAAGAACTTATATGACAAATATGTTTACATATGCTAAAAGCACAAACATACAGGTAATATATGGTGTTAGATTTGTTAATCTTTTCTGAGTGTAAAACTTTTTTTTATGCTCTTGAACTGTATTTGTCCTTGCTCATACTCACACTGATTGCTTGCTCTGACTGGCTGGTTTTGTGTCACATGTGATAGGTTATAATCAGAGCAAGCACAGGGGTGCTATTCATTGGAAAATTTAATCAGTTCCTGCTGGTTGTTTCAGATAACGCATAATGCAACCATGTAGACGCACATGTGCAATGAACTCAAGAGCCAACCTTCCTTGAATTTTAAGGTAGTCTTTAGGAATAGTTCTCCAGGCTTCCTAAAGGACTCTTATGGTTCCCATTTTTATTCCAGTCCCTGTACCTGAGCAGTTTCAGAGTCATGTTTTTACTTGTTAAGCTACACAGTGACTTATGAGTCATTCAAGCATAAAAAAAGGAAAACAGAATGGAAAACTGAAGATTAGGCCGGTAATTAGTATACTGGAGATGCTGAATGCTGAGTGGTTGAAACAGAGGAGAGGGCAAATGAGGTTGCGGCTGTTATATAAACAACCAATATTTAAATTGTATCTTCAGGCACTTTGCAGCCTGTCAGAGTAAAACATTTGTTCCCATTTCCTTAATTAATCTACATAATTTCATTTCATTTTATTTAATATGAAGACATGAGCAAGGCTCATGATGTTTACACACTACACTACTTTAGAAATATTTTATAAGTATTATTCTCAAAGTCGGACCAACCCACTCTGGTCTTGTCAAGTTTAGCCATTCTCCCAACGTCTAGTGTTTACTTGGCAGTTTAGGACCAGCATGCTAGAAAGGTTTGAGCCTACGCAGTCCTCCGTTCCGGGATTTGTCTGTACTTGCTTTGTGTGGTTCGATGTGCAGTTCAAAGAGGCAGCATGTGTGTGTCAGGTTGTTTAAAGTGCCGGTCTTTAATTAGCTAAGACTCACACAGGCCATTGTGTTTGGAATTTAAATTGGAAGTGTTTTTGGAAAGCCCTTAATAAAAAATCAACACTCTTTTTTAAGCAACTTACTTGTTGTGGGTGTACTGGTATCTGTGTTATTTATATTTTCTTCTCAGTTAAAAATCATAACCTACCTGAGTACTTATTGGATACAAAGTCAAACCATTTAGATACCAATTACATTTCTGAATTGACTGCATTCGATTTACATTCATTGTGTGGTAATCTATGGATCTTGTTGTGTGACATCGTAATGGCATAATCATTCACTTAAATCTATGCCTGTCAAAAATGGATCATTATCTGCTTTACGGTTAAGAGCTCAGGGGAAATGACTTCTATTAAAATTTGATCTCTTGAACTAAAATGATGCATGTTTATTGCAAGCTTTGTGAGAGTGACCCAGTTAAACATTGCATGTACTACAAGAAGAATTTTGCATTGTTGTGACACAGTTTGTTTGCAGTCTTATAGACTTCATGCCCCATGATTAATGTATGAGAGGTGCATGCATATGTAGCTGCATGCACTTTGTTGTTGGACCATGATGCTAATCTTGGAAGCAAAAGTCAAACTAAAGAAACTCCCAGCAGACCAGTCAATAAGTCATGTAGTTTTTTTCATTCCTGTTCAGAAAACAGCTCATGACAGCCTGTTGGATACTTTAGAGGGTCACGGAGTAACAGTGTGCTTAGAACATAAGCTGCCCTAAATCTGTCCGCATGTTTACCATGGTTTGGAGAGAACACAACACAAAACAAGCACAGACACGTTCATGCACTAAACAGGGATGTGAGGCCAGAGGTAAAGATCAGGGCCCATACTGGCAAAGTGTCTCAGAGTAAGAAATCGCTCCTAAGTGGCCAAAAATTCCCAAATTGATGCAATTTTGGTCCTACTTTTAGGAGTAGGAGTAAGAGCAAGTCATCAACATTCTTAAAATAGCTTAGCACTCCTCTATCCACCATGTGGTGGGATAGGATGCTCTGGAGGCATCCTAACTGGTTAAAGGTAGTGAGGAAATGGCGTTCAGGCAGAGATACTTGCAGAGGAGACATTTTAGTAACACTGAGTGACACTGAGCTGATAAAAGATAAATTTGGACAAAATAGAATACATTTTTTAAATGTTTTACTGTAACGTCTTACAGTATGTAACTGGTTACATAAATTAACTTTAAACGCGACTCCTTAGAGTGATTTTGAGACATTTAGCTAATACGGGCCATAACTCCAAACGCAAACATGAAATTGGGACCTCGGCTCGAATTTCTCTAATAAAAATGTTATTATCTGGACCTTCTTAAATTTTTAATTCAGGACCCCTGGACTTTTTTATTTATCCTGTACTTTGAATGAACTCATATTAACTAAACGTTTTAGAATCACTCCTAGGAATTGTGCTCAAAGTTAATTTATGACTGAAAATATTACTAGCTCAGAGTAGGACATAAAAGTTCTTTAAGAAGCGAATGTAGGTGACCATATACTTATTTTACCGAGGAATTTACCAATTAATTCATTAAAAATCCTACAATGTGATTTTCAGGATTATTTTTTCTTATTTTGTCTCTCTCATAGTTGAGGTATACCTATGATGAAAATTACTGGCCTCTCTCATCTTTTTAAGTGGGAGAACTTGCACAATTGGTGGCTGACTAAATACTTTTTTGCCCCACTGTATGCCGTGTTAATGAAGTGATGAAGTGCCGCTTATAACAGTGAATCAAAAAAAAAAAACAGTTATGTACACTCTAATAATTGAATATAAATACATAAAATGTATATACACTCACAATAAGTTAGGGATATTGTTATTTACATGAGTGCTTTTCCTATTTGCTCTGAATTTGAATTAAATAAGTAAACGTTCCCTTTGATATTACTAATAATGTATTAGAAAAAACACCATTTTCATTAGTTTAATATTTATTACCCCCAAACTTTAGACAATAACAGGATAGCCCCAAATAACAAAAATTGACAATGTCAGTAGCGGGTGTTTCCACCATTTGTCGCAATGACAGCTTGACAGTGACGTCTCATGGTCCTCACTAGCCTCATGATGTTGTTCTGAGGCGATGCGTTCCACTCTTCCACAAGTGCTACACGCAGTTCTGCCAGGTCACGTGGGGGTGGGGTACGATCATCCAGTCTCTGCTTCAACTGGTCCCAGACGTGCTCTATGGGGTTCAGGTCAGGGGACATTGATGGCCGTACCATATGAGGCTTCCTGAAGTCGAGCTGTGACAATTCTGCCACGATGTGGTGGAGCATTATCATCCATGAAGTTGGGGGTGTGCTGGCGGAATTAGGGGATGATGATGGGTTCTATGATGTTTCTGAGATAAGAACGTGCAATGACTGAGCCATGTACAATAACCAAATCTGTTTTGCGCTGACTGGTGATGCCAGACCAGACTGTTGCACCTCCTCCACCAAAGCAAACCCTGGGGACCATGTACACCTCAGTGTATCGCTCATCTCGCCTTCTCCAGCAACGCTGACAACAATCATTTCTGTGCACAGGACGGTAGACCACTGCTGCATTGTCCAGGTCACATGGTCTTGTGCCCACTGCAAACATTCACGACGGTGTCTTGGTGTCAGTGGAGTCACCTGCAACGGTCGTCTGGCATTCAAGCCAAAGCGGTGGAGTCGGTTGCGAATGGTTTGTCTGGAAACCCTAGTACCCCTCGCATCTCGTAAACGGGCCTGCAGTTGTGTGGCAGTTGCATAATGATGCCTGAGTGCATAGGTCCTTAGGTACTGGTCATCGTTGCGGTCTTTCACTCGTGGGGCTCCACTCATGGGTCTGTCATGAACTCTGCCAGTAGTTGTCTTGATGCAAGTCTGCTGATGACACTTTGAAACACACCAAGTTCACGAGCAACATCTGATTGCCTGCTACCGACCCGAAGGCGCGCCATGGCCAGGTGGCTGCTCATCCGTTAAGTGACATCGTGTGTTCATGGCTGTTTCAATGATGAACTTGGAATGACAATACCAGCTTTTTATACCCACAGAATGTTGAAATTTATGCCACATTAAAAAAGGTTGTCTTTTGGGATTGTCCCCAATATAAGGCACACCTGTACACAATGAGACCATTACATGGAAAATACAAAGTGACGTGTGTCTATCACCCCAATACAATTTTTGTTATTTGGGGCTATCCCTGTTATTGTCTAAATTTTTGTGGTAATAAATATCAAACTAATGAAAATGGTGTTTCTTCTCATACATTATTAGTAATATCAAAGGGAACTTTTACTTATTACATTCAAATTCAGAGCAAATATGAAAAGCACTCATGTAATGTAATGTAAATAGCAATGTAAATAACAATATCCCTAATTTATTGTGAGTAGTGTATATATAATATATATATATGAATGTACATGGTCATATGATAATGATAACATATCCTGTACATGGTCAGGGGGCCAGGTCTCTATCCTAAGAGACTTTGTCTTATCTCATCATAGACAGCACCTTGACAGGGTGCCAATCCATTGCAGAGCACACACACAGACTACAGGCAATTTGGGAACTCCAGTTAACCTAATCTGCATGTCTTTGAGCTGTGGGAGGAAACCAGAGTATACGAAGGACACCCACCAAGCACGGGAGGAACATGCAAACTCCATGCACACAGATGAACCCTTGACTCTGACGGTGCAAGGCCACGTGCTAACCACTACACCACCATGCCGTCTATTGGTGCACATTTATTGTGAAAATCCCAGGATCAACAACCATGCCGTGTTCAAAGTCACTTAAAGCACCTTGCTTCCACATTCTATCTCTCGGTTTGAACTTCAGCTCATCACCCTGATCTACATGCATACTGTACATGCATTAAGTTTGCGCTAACAAGCAGTTGAACAGGTGAAGTGACATATCACTGTCAGTGTGTATCACATTCGCTTACTTTAACACAACCACAGTACCGTCATCCCAACCATACTGGCCTGAATCTAATGAAACCCTTACCTTAGAGATTACATGGTGTAACAAAGTCTCAAAAAACGATCAGTCTGGGTATGATCTCGAAACACTGAACGCGCGCGGGTGTAATTTCATTTCCTGGGTAACTTATGCAATAACATTCACAGCTGCTTTTAAAAAAACACACACTGGCCTTTAAGGCAAATCTATTAGTTAGCTCACCATGTGCTCAACATTTTTATTAGTGGAATATTCTTAGAGGAACTGAAACAGTATCTATTTTTTTATTATTATTATTTTAAATTGTGTAATACAGGCTGTGTGACTATTCTCATTACACCTCCAATATCGGCCCAGGAATCCTGTAAACAACACCTGGATATTACTATCCCTCCAAGTCTCACAGAGAGCTGCACGGTAGATTCATAGCTGTAATAAAGGAAAAACGAAATAATCTGATGTTTCATTTAATTCTTAATGTTAGACAATTGTAAATCAAAAAAAAAAAGTATGAAAAGAAAGGGCGTACAGATTGTGTAATGCTAATAACTTTGGCGTGCTGGAGCAGGAGGGGCTTCGCTTCCTGCACCAGGGAGAAAGTGTCACAAAAACTAAAGCGTGTGAATGCCTTTGCTTAAGGATTTAATTACAAGGTAAAAAAAAATAAAAATAAAATTAATCTACAGACTTAAAAAACAGAAAACCTTAATTAAAAATGTATTTAAAAATTATTTAAATAATTATAAATAATTTATAATTTTTTTATATTGAATTATTTATAAATATAAATTTATCTTTACAAATAATTTATCTATATAAATCTTTACCTAATAAAGAATATGTTCGACTACATTAATTAGATTTAACTACAGTAATCAATTAACAGCCATCAAATGTATGGAGTAAAATCCAAAAATTAACTACGGCTGCATAGTTTGTAACCAACATGAAGTTTGGTTTTCTGATAGTTGTCAATCATGTTGTAGTAGGATCAAATCCTGCAGACAGCGGTCAAGAGCTTCAGTTCATATTCACATCAGACTGGGGAAAATTTGATCTCACTGACTTTGACCATGGGCATGGTGCCAGATCGGCTGATTTAAGTATTTCAGACTCTGCTCATGTTCTGAATTTTTTATACAAAAGATATTCAAGACAAATCGGGATTTGTCATCTCATCAGCGGCATAATGAAAGCATAAAACTGATTAACATTTACAGAAGACTTCAAGAACAGTGCCACCAAAGACTCTCTGAGACTGTTAATCGCAGGAAAACATTAGAATGGTGCAAAAGTTTTAAAGAACGTCGTATGTCGGTGCATGACGATCCTGGCCGAGGTGGCTCGGAGTTCAGTGCAGCTCTTCTCGTAGATTTGAGCTCTTATATTTAGTTAGTGGAACACCTGGTCCTTGAGAATAAAGGGATAAATCATCGCCAACCTGCAGAAAGTACAGGAATTGTACACACAAAACATCTGCATTTCCAGAGGGTTAGTGCTCGTTGGGTACCCTCGAGGGGCAAAGGGAAGGGACAGGATGGCTTTGATGTACGGAGAAACCTTTCTACCTTGATGGTATCCAAGCACTAGTGAAACACTGGGGTAAGTGCATTTGTGCAGCAGGGGATTATATGGAGAAATAAATAATGGTTTTACTGTGTAAATTATTTATTCTGCAAATCAAAAGTCCTGGTTTGACATGAATGCTCCTCATACAAAATGGGCCACATAACCAAAAAAAAAATCCAATGAGAATAGTCAGACTTGTTCAAGCTGGGCAAATGGTGCTATTACATCAGAAAACTATAATGGGCTTCACTCATGTCTGCTAATATCATGATGAGCTGAAGACTGGAAAAAAGACCAAGACTGTCTAGTTTGGGTGCACATTTCTGTTCTTGACTGACATGAGTGGAACTTGATGTGGTCTTCTGCTGTGGACCATCCACCTCAAGGTTTGAGTGGTTATAAAGAGTGATTATTGAGTACCTGTCAGGTTAACCAGTTTTACAAGAACAGCAGTTTCTGAACTACTCAAACCACTCATCTGGCACCACTAAGTCCAATGAAACCATCACTATTCTGTGGTTGGACGTGAACTTTAACTGGACACAATCGGCTGACTAGATAGTTGCAGGTCTTCCTATTAAAATGTACATGTATTAGAACATAGACAAATATTGGTCATGTTGGAGCTCCTAAGAGTCACTGTCAATATAAACCCAGGGATGTTAAAATTAACTCTAATACATCTTCCTCTACCTCTATTACTACTACTACTAATAATAATCCAGGTAAATTGGGAAAAGAGTAAGCAGCATAATTTCAAGTGTGTGCAGGCACTATTTAAGTGTGTATTTGTGTGTGTGTGTGCGAGTGTGTGCCCATCAAACCTTGTGTGTTGAACATGTTTGCAGAGGGGTTATTGTACACTGAAGACTCTCCCAGCAATGTGTTATAAGGGTTAGTGCCATGAGGACGCAACAAGGCGTTAGAGATGAGATGGTTAGCCATGGTACCTACAATCCATACATAAAGACAGACAGAAACAGAGAGAAAGAAAGAGAGATAGGAGACAAAATAACATTGAAAAAAAAAAGTGAATAGAGAAATAAAACGAAAAGAGACACAAACAGAGAAAGGACACAACAGTTAGAATGATGCAGACAACTGGGCAGTAAATCTGCATACAATTCTGTGAAGCCAAGCTATGTCTCAATTGACTCAAACTCTCTCTCTCAAACTATGCAAACCATCAGTGTAATCTGGTGGAACAAAATGTAACAACACTTATGTATTGTACTGGTTTGCTATGTTCAAGTCAAATTTCATTTTATTAACATATACAAAACAAAATAACTTCACACTTAGGAGGCTAGTAAAAAGGGCACATCTTTTTTTTACCCCCCTTATATCTTACAACCGAATAACATTTGCACATACAGTACTAATAATACATGACAGACAGAGAACATTGCCCTTTTAGTGTGCATGAGTTTACTCCCATTCCCACCAACATCCGCTGAGAAAACTGTGTTCTTTACCAAAGTAGATCAAGAATCATGTTTCTTTTCAAAATAATCTGGAATAGTATAGCTTTAGCGGTCCGTGACATTTATCTCGGTGTCCTCTGTGTACATTTTCATAAGTTGTTCACAAACACTGCCTGCCTGAAGGTGCTCTTTTAGGTCATTGAGGTATTAAGTGCTTGTAGACACCTTATTCAGAAGCATGTCTACATGGATATGTCTGCCTTCCATCAGCTCTGAGTCTGTATTACTGGCTTTGCATTAACCAGCTTTTATATGTCCTTCCTTGAGACAATAGAGAACTAATGAGCATGAGCGGAACAATTTATCCTGGTCATTGTCATGGAATACACCATGAATGGGCGGTCAGGCCATCTCAGTGCACCATGCAATGCTATTCATACACTCGTTCACACATGAGTGAAGAGTATGAATGACAGTGGCAATGCTACTTGGACCGTTACATTCACGTGGCAATGCTACAGTAGTGCTGCACCATTGGCCCTTCCAGTACCTAGTGTAGTGTAGTCTATTGCTTGTGCTTCCAGAAGTCTGAGGAGAGGTTTATGGTTTCCATCAGGAAGTGCTAGCCAATCTGATCATGTCAGAATCACACTATTCTCTGTCATTTTTCATTATTTTTTTGAGGTAAAATAATTGCTTTTTGTCCAAAGGAAAAAAAAATATTCACTGACACCTTAATATCTCCGGCCTGCTTGGTCTCCACACCATGTGTCATACCAAGTGATGTTTCTTAGCTAGAAGCGGGATGAATTTCCCTAACTGACTGAGCATGACAAGAAAACTTCCCACTCACATGTGAGTGTTCAATTTTCCTCAGGTCTGGTTTCATTTGATCATTAGATATCATTAGTACAAATCAAAGTTGACCTCAGTCTTTGATAAAAGACATACGGTCAATGCTACAGTGTTCATACATCATAATGGTTTCTGCAGCATGTTGTGCATGCATACAGTATATCATGATCATCTTGTGCTGGTCCATGGATATGCATTGCCCATGTAGTTGAAAACACCAAATCAGAAAAGAAAAAAAAAAAACATCCATCAGACAGTGCAGGGAGCTGTAATTTTTTTCTTTAAAGTTCAAAATGCTGTTAAATTGAGATACCGAAAAGGTAGTATACACCCAATGTCGATTGAGTCTACTGGTTTTAGTCTGGTATTAAAATGGTGTTAAATTTGTTGAACTCTAGCACAAGAACAAATTCTGTAGATTAGACTGAGTGACCACATATTTTGCTCATTAATCAAAGGTTAAAATATGACTTGAAGTAAATCCGTAATACTTGACAAAAAAATGACAGAATGTATCATTTTCCTTGGCCCTAACATGTCTCGTAAAAAAGGATGTAGCACTTCCTGTTTATGTCAGCTTGTGTTTCTGACTTGCTGCTGCTGGAATATGTCATTCTCTTTGATTTTTATTTTTTGTTGTTCCTCCCGTGATGTTGAGCACATCGGGTGACGGGTTCTGTCGTTTCTATAGCAACTGTTTTTTATGGGGATGAATTAGCCCGACCCTCCTCCTTTCTCATCTGGGCTTTGGGAGTGTTTATGTGTGTATAGGGTTAAGGGTCTTGCCCAAGGGCCCAACAGTGGCTACCTGGCAATGGCAGGACTTGAATCGCTGACCCTCTGAACTTTGATAAACAAACATGATTATTGGATTTACTGGCATTACTGCTCAGCCTTGTCTCAGGTCTGAATGTTGGTCTTATTAAAATATACTTTTGGTCTTGACTCAGGTGTTGTACAGTCATGGTTTTGTTGTTGTTGTTTTTTCTTTCTTATGAATGGGTTAAAGTCAAATCTGACAAATGTTGGTATTAATCTTTGCTTGGTCTTGCTTTTATTTGGACTCAATCTTGACTCCAACCCACTTAAGATTTGGTCTTGACTTGATCTCGGCTAGTCATGATCTTGTGACAATGGCAGTGATGAGCTGTACTCACTGCTAGTTATTTAAGCATTGGTCATGCTAGTTTCAAACGAACTAGCCTCAAGAGTATTATTTAGAATTCAAACTTATTTGCTTCATGGAAGCCACATTCAGCTGGTCTTTTACTTTTTTTGGCATCTGGTAGGATTTGACTAAACCTCAAAGCTTGCAAGAAACATTGCCCCAGACATCACGCCAGGAGTGTAAAGACTGCAACGATGTTCATCTCTAATCAGCGAACATTTACATTTAGGCATTTGGCAGACGCTCTTATCCAGAGCGACTTACATTTTTATCTCATTATACATCTGAGCAG